>VXAV01000211.1:91207-101430 GCA_013399715.1 Alectura lathami | reverse complement strand
AATATAACTGGAAACTAGGCATGTTTCCCTTCTTCCTGGTGGAGCGCAGCTTACATTGTCACAGAATCTTAGCTTTCCATTCAGCTCACCCTTGCTGCCTGGCTCATCTGCATTCCCAGCTCACAGAAGGTTGCATGTGAAATTTCTGTACTGAAATGTATGACCTAAAGGGAATAAAAGATCGAGCAATAGCACAGATTTGGTTCTTCTACAGAGACCTAAATGGGAAAGAGTTATTGAAGATGCTGTTAGGGCTCCTTGCTGAATCATCAAACTATTTTGCAGTGGTAATTGAGACAGCATAAAAATACTGCACAGATATCTCTTCATGGCCTCTTCATAGAACAGTTCTATTCCATTAAAGTGTTTTTCTTGTACAGGTTAATCTCTCAGAATAAAAGTGGAAAATATAACAACAAAATAAGATGATATTTTCACTACTCAATAAACCTCTCTTCACTTGTCTGCAAATAAATGATTCCCAGAGGCATTCCCTCCAGGGCTTCTGAAGACTAAAAAGGGCAATTTAAAAATATCGCAGCCAGCTCCCACAGGCTCATAATATTTATTAAAAATAAACAAACAAACAAAAGAGCAGGTCAAAGGCTGTCCTGTTTATACTGCACAAAGCCCCACTGAATTACACACTTTTCAAATTAAATCAGATTTGGTCTCCATCTGATCGCTATTCCTATTGATTGAGATAAAGGTGAAAACAGCTTCGCAGCTGACATGAAGCAGAAAAGGAGGGTTTTTTTTTTTAAATGAGAATGGCAGAACAGGCTTGATGATCAAGACAAATACAAGGTGTAAAAACAGTAGAGTACACTGCAATGTCACACTCATAATTTCTTGTACATCCATCACTTTCTTTTTTTCTTGTCATTTTTAGTACCAAGACTGTATCTACAGCAACTCAACAGCACACAATATATTTTGGATACTATGATAGTGTAACCACCGGCAATAAAAATACATTCTCATTGCAGTTGCACACATACGACAGTATTTCAGCACTAAGTATTGGATTGATTTCACATTGTAGGTTAAAAAAGTACAAATGTGTCTCCTAAAGGAAAAGTCCCTCCAGTACCATGGCTAGATTGCAGTTTCAGAGTACTTAGATAGAGTGCATTCATTTATAATGTGTCTAATTAAATTCTGTCTGCTGTTCCATCTTGACACACTTGTCCTTCACTTTCTGTCTCAAACTGTAGTATAATGGTATTGCATATTTTGCCAGACTATTTTTCTTGCCCAAACAGTGGTCACATTTGCTTAATGAGCCCTGTATTTCCTCTCAAAAAGTCTTTAAAGAGTTCATAAAATCTTTGGGATCTTTGGAGTATGAAAGGAGTTTCAAAAATCTTAGTTATCACTATTAAAAGAACACTGAGTGAGTTGTCTAGAGCCAACTCCAGTACGTGGTTTGGCTATTTGTTGATAAATTACAGAAACCTGCACTACTTGTTTGCTTTACTGTGTTGTCATCCAAGTGTTGGATGACACCTTGTGTATCACCAGCTGCCTTCTTGCAATTTCTCAGAGAAAGTAACACAATATATGGCCCACCTGCTGTGAGAACATCTGAAATCCCACAGACAGTAAAAAGCCTTTGAGGAAAGTTCTTCCACAGAGTCTTCTCCAGATATGCTTTATATCATTTACTCACTTTTTAGACAGTATCTCTAGTTTTCTATGACAGAGAATTACTCTTGCATCATCACTGTTCAATTTTTTTATGTGCATGAGAATTTGATACGGATATATAGATATTTAAATATTATTTTTCCTTTTGTTTTAGGCTTCTTTAATATTTCTATTCAGGTCTGCACAAAGGGTCAGTCAGTCCATTATTGCCTCATTGCTGGCAAGTACAAATTTAGCTCCTGCAAGAGTCCTAACAAAAGGCTAATCTTGTATCCTTCACTTAGGTGAGTAAATTGTCAGATGTTAGCGGAACTAATTACAAGAGCAGAGCTTTCTGCTTTCATCAGGACTTCAAGACCTGACTGAAGCATGGTCAATATACACCACTGCCTTCCAGTACCATCTTTACTCCAGATTTAAAAAGTAGTGTCCTCTTTGAAGACTGAGAAGGATCTTTATAAACATTCATTCTTGCACTGGCCTGGAAGGGGGCCATAGCCACCCTGCAGACCGTTAAATCAAGTTGCAGCATGGCTCATCATTAGTTTCCACTTGATTCCCAACAAGCCCTCTGTTCCTTTGATTTATACCCAAATCCTCCAGACCCACAAAGCAGACACTAACTGTACTTACTTACGCAGTGGAACGGGACCATAAGGGATAGGCTTTTAGCAACTCTGATGACACCTTTCTAGTTAGTGGGGTGTAGCAGTATTCTATTTAAGATTGCTTTGTTCAATTATTTAAGAGCTATTATGGCAACTGGATATACTCTAACTGTAATTTATTAACTCATACATTTGAATTATCCAGGTGTCTATATCCACTTCACAGAATTAAAGAGGAACTAGACTAAGGTAATGATATCAAAATGCTCCAGAATATTCACTCTGTTGAGAAGTACAGGAGCTCTCTGTTGTGGCTTGACTCAGCAGGCAGCCAAACCCCACACAGCTGCTTGCTCCCATCACCAGTGGGTTGGGGAGAGAATTGGAAGGGTAAAAATGTGAGCACTCATGGGTCGAGAGAAGGAAGGTTTAAAAATACAGAGAGAAAAACAAGCAAAGAAAAGAGTGAAAACCCAAGCGATGCACAATGCAATTGGTCACTACCAGCCAAGCAGACCTCAAGCAGTGGCAGCCCCCCACCAAGTCCACCAGTTTTATTGTTCAGCATGACACCACATTTATGGAATATCCCTTGGACCAGTCTGGGTCTGCTGTCCTGGTTCTGTTGCCTCCCAGCCACTTGTGCACCCCCAGCTCCTTGCTGGCAGAGCAGTGTGAGAAGGTGAAAGTCCTTGACTTAGTGTAAGCACTGCTCTGCAACAACTAGAACATCCATGTGTTACCAACATCATTATTGTCTTAAATCCAAAACGCTGCACCATATCAGCTACTGCAAAGAAAACTAATTCTACCCCAGCCAAAGCCAGGACACTCTTACCCAACACAGCAAAAGGGTTCACAGGTTTTTCCAAACTGTGCAGTGAAACCATAAGAATCATTTCATATTCTGATAGCAGCAGCTGGTGTTCATATAGACAGTATTAAGACACTATATTTTATATAAGTATATGAATATGTACATATATGTAGATATTTACACCTATATCTGCATTCATAGATATGTCTTTGATGTAATACTGCCACTTGATTTTGTTATTTTTAAGAAATTATCCTGAATCCATCCATTCATTTCTACCCTCTTTCTCTTCTCCTCTGATTATGCTTCTCTGCGTACTGATCCTTGTCTCTTTTTCTACCCCTGTGCTTAGTTTCATGTTTTATACTTACTTTTTTTCTAAGCTAAGCTGCCATGTTATATGGTTATTTTCCACAGGACATTCTGTCCATTCCCCTGTATCCCTCTTCCTCATCATTCTCTGCATACACTGCCTAGCTGCCTTCTCCCTGACTGCATAAGACTTTATTTTTTTATTCTCTGGAAGCAGCACATCAACAGTGTTTCTTCCTTGCTCTGACGTTCTTGCCATTGGCAGCGAAATTCTCTTCTTGCTGTTCAGGCGCTTTAACATTCTTCAGAGCTGTCATTTTCAAAAAGAATGGAGACACATGGAGAAGCCGATGAATAAAAAAATATCTAGACTAAATCATGTGAGCAACCAACTCCCTGAAAGCCATAGCAAGCACTCACAGACCAGCTCAGCATCATAAATTAATTTAGAACTGCTTAGAAGGGAAAACTTTTGGCACTTGAGATTCTTACCTGTAGCAATCTCTTCAACAGAATATTGCTTTTGTTGCTGTATGTATCTTTGTTAACCCAAGATGCTTACAAGACTTCTGCTGTGCTCCAGACAATATGTCATAAACATCACGAACATGCAGAGCCATTACAGGTGCAGGACTCTGGGCTACAGCATTCCCTGCTGTTCAGATGTACAAGCACAGGACAGAAAACTGATAACAGCAATGCTACAAAGCTTTTGAGCCAGGAGGAAAAGAGGATTGCATCCAAATACTGCCCTGGAGTCTCAGATGTTCGAAAGCAAAAGAAGGAAAAAGCCATAATTTACCTGGACTCATCACTCCTAAAAAAAAAAAATGTAATAAAAGAAAAAAACCATATTGTTCTAAACTAAATGCTTGCCAAGAATTAAAAGCTATTTAGACATGCTTGAGAAAGATTATTAGCAGACACAGAATGCTTTCCTGCACAAACAGAATTGTGCAATCACTAATGTACAGCATCCTTCTTACATTTAACCTGTCTGCGCTACCACAGCACAGTGCCAAGAGTGTCTTTCAAGCACCTGCCTGTAATTGAAAGCTTTTAATATCCTCCCTTTGCCTCCCTCTAAGCTAGGTTATCTGGAACATGGAAAAATTTAACCACTTATTAAGCTGAGCTATGTTATCAGACAATATGTTCCTTTCTGCAGGGCACTACTGAACTGAATGTATAAGAGAGACAAAGTCTGTAACAAGAAAACAACAACAACAACAAAAAAAAGTTGCTGCTTGACAGGGATTGCTTCTGCATTCCCAAATAATTTGGCTAGCAAGGAAATCTGCTTGTAGGCAGGAAATTATGTTTTAGGAAATCACACAAATGAAGTAAGGATGTAGAAAGAGATGGCTGGACATGACAATTTGTAACTTTTTTGTAAAGGCTACTTTAATAATATATTGAAAACTTGGAACTTAATTGCCTTGGTTTCCTGGCTCCTGGTGAACCTGTCTCTCTGTTCCTCTTTTTCTGCAGAGTTGGAATAACTAACTCTGGTTGCCAGGTTTGAGACCAGTACTGCCCAAATATCACACACAGCGAGACAAGTGTTCAAAGAGGCTGAGAAGCAGCACTCGTATGCTTAATTACATGACACATATATCATTACCCAGCTATGTGAATTTAGCACTGCCAGAAAGCAGTCGTGGGGATTGCTCTAGTGAAAGAAAATGCAACAAGCCATTTTCCCATGGCGATATCAGCACTTCTTTATTGCATAGCATCGACGCATGTATGTGTACTGCTGTGCTGTCCCACAGCCTGCAGCATTCATGGAGGCAGAACAGTGCAAACAGATCAGGGTGCATACATTTCTATGGCAGTAACTCCCATCTTCCACTGAGACTGCTGCTGATGCAGATTCACAGTATCTCACAACTATTTCTCTGTCTTTGTGTCTAAATCCATTCTTCCCACTTCAGATACAGCCATAAGTCATTTATACAAAAGTCACTAGCACTTCTGGGCTCTTCAGATTCTGATACTTAATGTGAGAGGCACGGACCAAGTTACAATATCTCCACTTTTGTCTCGAGATCTCTTCCAGAATCATAGAATTGTCTGAGTTCTAGTTTGAGGACACAAGGGTCTGGCAAGTTCTCAGCAAGTCAGGGTTTAGTTGTATGCAGCATGAGCATAGTGACCACTGATGTTTTTTTATTTATTTTTTGGATGCAATTCCACCCAGGAAAAGAAGATGTAGGAGAAAAGAAGATGTAGGACAGCAGCCTTGAGGGGCTAAGCTTTAAGTTTTCTTGCTTAAGATGAGATACAGAAAATTGCTGTCTAAAATTAGTGGTTATTTTAAAAAAAGCAGGCTGTGACTTGTACAGGATCTGAGGCATCCAGTGCAAAAGCTCTGATACTGCTGGATGAGATCCTGAGAACAGTTCTAAGGTGACAGAGAAAAAACAAAGCCAAACCAATGACACAAATAATAATAATAATAATAATAATAATTAATAATGAAAGAAGCAAGCAACAACAAAAAAAAAATAGCAAGCCCCCAAGAATACACCGCAAAAATAAAAACTAAAACTAAAAAAATTAACATTCAAAATTAACTTCACAGACTTCACAGTCATAATGTTGAATTTATACAGTTAATTCAGTTTTCTTGTTTATTTTACCTTTAAGAAAAAAAGGGAACCGTTTCACATTCAGTAAAGCAGTGGACATTTAATTAGGTTTTATAATTCACACATAATTGAATAAAATACATGGAAAAAGGCACATCCATCTCAACTCATTTTATACCACTGTTCAAATTAATACAGCACGCACTTCATAAACAGTGGCTATACCCTGGCCAAATATTAGTGCATCCTTTTAAAATGAAACATTAGAAACAAGGACATTTGCTAATGGTTGCATATTCAATCAGTTAAGCTCCTCTTCTCTTCCTTCCTGCATTTAAGATGAACAGACATGGCTAGCATAGACTTCTCTAACACCCATGGTAAGGAAGTCAGTTTCTCATCCATCTTGCCCACACTCACACCTACACGCTTTTTCTCATATATACATTATGTGTCACATAATATGTCTATATAAGATTTTCAGCTGCTTAGTGCATGAAGCATTAAAAAAGCCTGCTGTAAATGTGACAGCGGCAGTTGCTGGAGTGAGAGCCCAAAACTTTTGAGAGGCTGACCCTTCTTCACATCAGTGTTCAGATTTGGAAAGCCTCATCACCCCTTAGTGATTCTGCAGTCTTTGTGCAGACAAGTCAAGTGGGCTCTTGGTAAGCAACACAAAGAAGCTGATGCATATAATTAGGTTGAAGTATACTGACTTGTTAAATTCTGAGTAAAGTTTACGTTCTGCAGAAGTGATGAGAAGGTGCTAGCAATTAGATTGCTCAGTATCCTCCAGATGAAATTACTCTGGACCCACATTTAACTTAATACAGCGCTTCGTGAATTCCCTAAAAAGTCCTGCCAAGTCAGAATGGAAACAACCTTGTGGAGTTTTCAGTCTGAGTCACAATTGGTGCAAGTGTAGCAATCACACAATAAGAAAAAAAAAAAAAAAGGCCAGAAAAAACACCTTGCCAGTGCTCACAGGGGTGCAGCAATGTATTATTGCATACAACAAAGGAGTGTGCACACTTGTCTGCATTTAACATTTAAATTACAAAAGGAAAAACGTGGTTTATTTCAGCAGCTTTAAATGTACAGGCATCAAGAAAGAATGACGGAGGAAGCCACCGGGAGGCAGCATTGTCACTTTGCAAGCTCAGCGTCGAAGTCTCACTTCTGCCGCGACCCTAGCACTGGGAAGCGCAGCTAACAGCCTTGCGTTCGGGCCAGCTTCCAAACAGGAACACCAACGTGCAGAAAACATATCACCTAAAGATATTTAGAGGCATTTGTACCTGCCCTGGATAGTATCGAAATTATTTGCAATAAAATTGAATGACTTTTGCTAGTTACCCAAGACTAAAACTTTTTTTTTTATTATTTTATCTTTATTTATTTGTTTAGGTGGTATAGCATCATCTGTCTTGTGTCTTTTACTATGAACAGCCAGGGTGTAAAAAAAGCGGAGGTTATAATGAACAAAAAATGCTATGTACTTAGGAAAGAGCTTTTTTGTACCTAAGAATTTATGGAATACCTAGACAGAGAGTACTTTCACAATTGTAAACTCCTATGTAAAAGAAGAAACTGAAACTGGTGAATACAATTCCTCTCGGCTGACAAAAACCCTTAAATTTTATTTATTTATGACAAAAACCCTTTATTTTATTAACTATTTACTGTATCAACGATTTTGATTATAACCTCACACAAAGAAACAAAGCTGTGTGTGGTACAGATGAAAATCATAAACTGCAGAAGCCTGAGACATGCTACTGTTACACTGTTTCTTGTCAGAATAAAAGTTCAGAAAGTTCAACTTTTTTTTTTTTTTTTTTCAATATACCTAAGTAATTTTTTTTTTCCATGTGATGAATAATTATTCTGCAAGTTGAGGAATACTGTAGGTCTTTTCATTCCCACATGCAGTGATTTTGAAGGAACTTCATAAAAACATGACCCTCACACAGTACCACTGTCAGAGGAGGCATAAACTACTATTCTTGCCTTAAGCATTTATTATATTTTTAGAAGCTCACATAAACATGGAAAAATATGACATTATTTAGCATGTTTTTGTTTTATAATGAAAATCACATGAAAAATGCTATTTTGTTTTATGTTTTATGACCTCTGTTGTTCCACACATATGAGATTTTAATTCCTGAAGCTGATCACATGTATAACATTTTTCTTTTGTGCTGTTTCCCACAATATTTCATAGTGGGATATTTGCTCCTTTTCACCTGAAGATAAAGACACATGCACCTCTAATTATTGATAAATGGGCTATCATCTCCCTTGACTGCCCAGCAACAATTAACTCAGAAAGATTTGCTGACAGCATGAAGTAGAGACATTTATAGTGTAAAGAACTTCAAGTAGACAATTTCAAGGCACATTATACATTGAATTATTTAGCTCACTACCCAGAATAAATCGGGAGAAACACAATACACATCTCTATTGAAACTCCTCCTCAGTATAGAGGTTTTAATGTTCGAGTGAGTCTACCAGGTCAATCCACAGAAATATCAGATGATGTCTGGCATCTCTGTCTGTGCCAAGAGAGTGTGCTCAGTCAGGTGGAAACATCTGGCTTCACTTCTGCTTCTGCTCAAAGCTAGCAAATTGCAAATCAGCTCCAGGTCTGATAGCTGTGCTCATGTCACAGTGCGTTGCCTGAGATGATGGATACAAGCAGAAATCTGAGCCAAAGACACTAAACGGCTGTGCTTTTACACCTGTCTTGCACCAATATGAGCAGTGTGTGACCGTGAAGACACACCCAGGGAGGCACACCCAGAGGACAGTTTGCTGTGTGGGTGCTAGCCGAAACCTAATCCACTGCTCTGTCAGAGCTTATCTTTAGAAATTTTTCTGCGCTTTGGATCCTCATCCGCAAAAGATTAGTTCTCTAATTAACACAGAATTTAAAAGATAAATCATCTAACGACCACCATGCACCTTTTGCTACTGTTGTAATGAAGCTCATCTAAAACGTGAGGTCTGTAGAACTATCTTCTGCAGAAGTGCAGTAAAGCTGGACAGGCAGCACTTGCATGCCACAGGCATGAGACATCCAGCAGCTTCAGGAAGAAGAAAACAATCTGTTTGTATGATCTACTTATTTCTTATTGCTGTACAAAAGGAACAAAGAGTGGTCATTAGTTCAGTTTCAGAGAGAGAAAACAAAATGCAAAGGCTGACTAGTATTGGCTGCTCACTTTACCTTTATTAAATACAACGTGTGAAATTATGAAGTCAATCTAAATGTGGGATTCAGACCCTCTTGTGATTCACGCAGTCAGTGCTTACAGAGGCGCTCTGCCCTCATGCTGTTGTCTAGAAGTAGTGACAACAGTCCCACAGTCCACCTGGGAACCTGTGATGACATGGGTGTGTGAATTCTTGCACCAGCTGGTTACTGGGAGCATGAAATTGTACAGGACTAAGGCTATCGGGTTTTTTTTTGTTTATTTGTTTGTTTTCCCCAAGGAACAATACTGCTTCTACTGAAGTTGGTGGATGTAGAAATATAAACAATGACTGATTACTTGCAAATTAGGATCTTGCAGTTGTACTGAGTTAAAATCATAATTATTAACTTAGTAATGTTCTGTACAACATCATGACATAGTAGAAGCTTTAATCTATACTTAATTTTTCTTCTCCTTTTGGATAGTTTTTTTTTTCTTTCTTTTTTTAAGAAATAAGAATGATAGTATTTGTCCTGGCATTAGTCTAATTTCATTGATGGTGAAATTTTGTATCTGACTTGCATCAATGAGAACAAAATCAGATACATAATTCCTGAAAACAACATTAAAGCATAAAAAAAGATTAGCTTGCTTTTACCAAGGTACAGAAATAATTTTTTTTCCACACAAAATTGAGAATATACACACCTACTTCACTTTGCTGTCTGGGATTTGCTGTCCCTTTCTTCCATTTTGATAATGTAGTATCTGCAGGGGATATTCTTTTGAAAATTCGTTCTTTGAACGTTATGGAAATATAAACTTTTTATGGAAAAGGGCAGCAACTGGGGAAAGACAACAGAGGATTTCTAAATCCTAATGTGATGATGTTGTGTTGTTCTAGACACCAAAAATGCACGTATACACACAGACAGACTTACAGAGCTTTGCTTACTACTCAGAAGGGATTGATAAATGAGGAAAGGCATCCCAAAGGTTTGTCTTTGTTTAACAAACACAAAAGTATTTTTCAATACGT
>VXAV01000211.1:44537-77727 GCA_013399715.1 Alectura lathami | reverse complement strand
AAAAAAAGATACATATGGCAAAACTCTAATGTCAAGAAAAAAATATTACATGGTGCAATTTAAAATTGAATCACAATTAATAGAAAGCAGGTGTGGCTACATTAATCACTGATTATGTCTAAGAATAGAGGGGTATGTAACTCTCCAGAGTTAGTGCTTAAAGCAATTAAAAAATATTTTTGTAAGAGTTGAAGAACATAATGAAGATGATAACTTAAACCAGCAGAAATCAAGAGCAACTAGGGAGGGAAAGAAGAAAATAGCATTGGGATCACAGTGTGGATGATTTCACAGATGGTGTCTACCATGCCATGAAAAATTCTGTCATTTACTTTTCTGCTGTAGTATCTTGATTAATGTCAAATTATGTTTATCAGAATAGTACTTACATGTGGATATATTACTTTTTTTTTTTTTTTTTGGTGATGTAATAGATATAGGTACACAGGATGAGTAGAAACTACATAAAATCAGTTCAGATTCAACAAAAATCTTGACAAAGCCTTGTCTCTTTCTGTGCTGACTCTACAACAACAACAATGAAATGTAAAACTTGAAAGAGGAATATAATTATTTTTAAAATGTGTGTAATACAGAATCTTTGAGGTTTGAAGGAAATTTTGGAGGAACTCCCTCCTCGGGGAGGTCAATTGGCCCAACCTCCCTGCTCAGGCACCCTCTTTGCACCTTTGCTAAGAACCCCCTGAGCCTCCTCTTGTCCCGACTGAACAGCCCCAGGTCTCTCAGCCTCTCCTCACAGGAGAGGTGCTTCAGTCCCTTCATCTTCTTTGCAGCCCTACATTGGACTCATTCCAGTATGTCCATGTCTCTCTTGTACTGGGAGCCCTGCACAGGACACAGCATTCCTTGCTTGGCCTAGCACTGGAGTGGAAGGATCACCTTCTTTGATCTCTTTCTAACACTTTTCCTAATGAAGTCCAGGAAGCTCTTGGCCTTTAATGCTACAATGGCACATTGCTCACTCATGTTGAGCTTGGTTTCAGCCAGGACCCACAGCTCCTTTTCTGCCAGAGCTGCTTTCCGGCTGGGTAGACCCAAGCATGTGCTGGTGCCTGGGGCTGTTCCTCCCCCGGTGCAGGACTTTGCATTTCATAGAATCATAGAATGGTTTGGGTTGGAAGGGATCTTTAAAGATCATTTGCCAGGAGCAGGGACATCTAGTCCATGTTGAACTCCATGAGGTTCCTGTCAACCCATTTCTGATATTTAATAACATAAAATAAAGCACAAAACAAATGGAAGACTTGGATGAACAGATGCCTGCACACGCTACAGTGGTTATCAATGTGGTAGCAAAGAACTTACATGCCTGAAAACTTTTTTTTTTTTTCCTAACACAAGACACTTTTGTCCTGTAAATCTTGCTTCTCTTAAAAATGAATGTAGAGAAAGAGTGAATAAAACATGAAAACCATGTAACAAATGTTTTAATAGGAACAGCCTTAGGAGTAAGTTTCACTGGGGATGAAAGTTCAATTTTAACTATGGACTAAATGGGGTAAAAGAGAAACCTACAATTTTTTAGAAGAAACCATACAGAGCTTTTGAAAACATTTAATAATATGTATTGATTAATAGTGTGCTATTGTCTATTTCTTCATACTTTAGCCCAAGTGCAAGTTAAAATATAAATAAATAAATAAATAAATAAATAAATAAAGGTAAAAAAGAAATCAACCACAGCAATACTGGGGAAAAAAAGTGAAATGATAATTTCACTGTGCTTAATAGAAATTGGCAATTGATATATTGGAATACTAACAAAGGCAGCAGCTACTTACCAAGATGCTAATCAGAACCATGGTGAGTCAAATCAAGGACATATTCACTGGATGTGGTATTTGAGACAAACTATTCCCAAAATAGACCCTTCTTCTACAGGTCTTCAGCTGTATGCATTTAATGTGTTTAACGCTCAAATAATTAATTTCTTAGTTGTATGCTAAGGTTTGAGCTTTAGACGAAGACCCAGTAAATTAGAGGTAAGAATTACGTTAAAGCCACGCAAAGTCTACCATGGCTAGTAGCAACTTGGTATGATTGTTGAATGAGTGGAACAACACCAGTTACGAAATAAAAATGAGTGGACAGTAATTTGGGCAAAATCAAGAATGCTTAGATATACTCACAATATTAGGAACAAATACTTAATCGTGAAAATACTGCTTCTTATGCTGACCTAGCAAATGAGGAAAATGTGACAAGTTGTACTCAGACTCCCATGTACCAGAGAGATGATGCAACCCAGTTACAGCTGCTTCACACACACAGTTCTCACATGTCCCTTTCCGTATGTCAACAGGTACAATAAGAAAGAAGTGAATTGTACTGCAGACAGTGAAGGTACTAAAACGTCCTAATGCTTCTAATGTGTGTGGATATCAATTTTGGCTTCTACCATTTTTTGCTTATGAAGACAGACACACTGCCAGTTCAGATAACTGGTGCTTTGGAAAAGCTATTCTGATGCTCGTTCCCAAACAATATACACCTACTGAACTGACTTCCCGAGGCTAATGCATGTGTACATAGACAGCAAAGTGAACAAGAGTGAAAATCCTTTTTATTTTACTGTTTTTTTCTGGACAGTAGGAACAATCTCAGAAGGCTTTCCAGGTAACCACTAACTAAGCTGCTTTCTACAGCTTGTATTTCCAATCTTTTTTGTCCTCTTCTTATTACATCATAGTGAATTTCACTGGGGAAGCCAATATATTACACTTTTTATGTGCAAGTTTTACTTTTCAACAATAGGATAAAATGTGGACCATTTTACACTTCATACATTATTATAGACGCGGTAAGACACAAGTCTACAGGCATCCAGTAAGTCTTTCTATATTGTAAGCCAGAGAGAATCGGCATACTCTCAGTATAAATACTATGTTTTTTTTTTCCAGAAACACCAAACGTTTATTTAATCGGCTACTAGGAGGAA
Organism: Alectura lathami; assembly: GCA_013399715.1. Lineage (NCBI taxonomy): Eukaryota > Metazoa > Chordata > Aves > Galliformes > Megapodiidae > Alectura > Alectura lathami. Next base: position 74,768 of record VXAV01000211.1, on the reverse strand, counting down.
TGTGACTTTTTCCAAGAAAGGTACATTGTACTTTATACCATTTGTATGATATAGCTACTTTTCTGTCTGAGTTTCTGTTTTCTATAGAGGGACTTTAAACACATTTTTGGTTTGACTAGGAAAGGTAGGAATTATTTTGCTCCAGGTCATTCAAAAAAGATTACACTCCTACATATTGTTCTGTGTCAAAAGTTGTGTGTGTCTGCCTCTTTCACAACAGATGGCTGCCTTTCAGGAGTTTTTTTTATAGAATATGTGTATGGAAGGTTGAAATAAAACATTCATCGTAACCTAACTTTTTTGCAGTTGGTTGTATGTTTTAGTCCTATCTGTCAAGCTTGATGTCATGCAGGAGAATTTAAAAAAAAAATATTTTTGCAAATCTGTTTCTGGTTCTTGTTACTGCTGGGTCAGATTTATTTGGAGGGGTTGTAAAGAGAATGTAAATCAAGTAGATTTCATACTGCAGCACATCAAACATTGTTTTATGAGATATTCCAGTCTGTAAAATGTAACCAGAAGCAAGATACCTTAATACATGGCTCTTTTGTTTTAAGGGTGAAAGAGCACACGCAGTTCTCAGAAAGAAGCCTTAACCTCTGCTTCTAAGCTCTCGGTGATTGATGATTCTATGATTTCTCACATCAGTCTTTTTTTTTTCAGAGCTTTCTCTCCTCATCTTGCAAGGATATGACTCAAATGCATTACAAACCTATTTTGCATGAAATACAAATGCAAGTGTGAGATGATTTGATTATCGCCACAGAGAAAAAAACAGTGTTTCAGTGGTCTTTTCACTGTAGCCAATCATGAGAAAGTGATTTCAGAATTTAGCATTATGGTTTTGGCTTCCAGTGATTTAGTATTTTTGTTCTGCCTTTGTGCCGCGCTACAGAGAATGGTTGTTCTCGCTTCCCATGGGCTTTTGTCACCAAAGATTCATTGATGAAACACCGAAGGTCTAATAAGGAAGCTATGTAAAGTCTCAAAGCTAAAGATCAAAGTGAATAATGATCCAATATACCAAGTGCATTCACTGAAAAAATAGGAGACTTGAGCAACGTCTCTCAAACTTGGCTTCTCTTACCTGGAAAATGGGCAGCTACTGAATCACAAACCCACTTACAACGGCGGAGTGATGTAATTCAGCAGAAGCAGGATTTTCTGGCTGGTATTTATATTTTGTACTAGTTATACAAGAACCATATGCATGCTGCACATACAGAAGGACTGCTGCTTGGGGAAGAAAAAAAAGTTAAAATCGTAGTTTCAGTTCTCATTTAGACAGCTATTCTTGCTTTTCTTTCTTCTCTCTCCCCTTAACGGAGGGCCAGGACGCTGTGCTGGCTCCCCATGCCCGCGACCACCTCCCTCTCGCACACCCCGCCGCCTCAGGGTCCTGAGGGGAGGCGGGCGGCCGGCGGGAGGCGGGCCGCGGCGGGCTACTCCTTTCCCCGAGAGCTCCCCTGGGCCGAGCGTTTGTGTGCACAGGCACCCGCGAGCTCTCGGAGAACAGCGCCAGTGCTCTCCTCGGGAGCAGGCCCGCTGCGGGTTTCTGAGAGACCTAACGCCGCCCACGTCCTCCCCCAGCTCCCTCGCAGCCCCTCACGCCCACCCCGCGAGCAGCCGCCACCACACCCCCAGCGGGGTACGCGGGAGAAGCGCGGCCGCGAGGGCTTTGGAGCGCACCAATCGCAAGCTGCGTCAGCGCCCTAACTGACAAGCCAGCTTATCCAATAGCCGTCGTCACTCGAGTAGGCGGGGCGACACAGAAGGGAGCTGAGACAGCACCGCCCATTGGGAGGAGGCGGGGGCGGAGCAACGCCCCGGGGTGCGGCTCGGCGGTCATGGGGCGGGGCCACTGGGCGGCGGAGGGGCGGGGCTTGGGTCGGGGTATTTAAACCTGGCGCGGAGGGGCTTGCTCGCTCAGTCGGCGCCGCGCCGCGCAAGGTGCGGTTTTGTGGTGTTTGCAAACAGCCTCTGTTTTTTTCCCACGGTTTTCTTCGACGTGCGTGTGCGCGAGAGGGGCGCGTCGCGCCTCGGCTCGGCGCCTTTCGGAACGCGTTTTTAATCGCTTCTACCCCGCCCCGTGCGCTTTCGCTGAGGGATTTTTCCGTGCCCCATACCCGGGGGTCGTACCCCCGTCTCCGCGTCCCTTCCCTCCCCGCTCTCGGCCGGGGGCTTGCGGCGCTTCCCTCTGGATGCGTCCCCGCAGCCCCAGGCGGGAGGCGGCCAGGGGGAAGCGCTGCCTCCGAGGATTTACCGTCGCTCGGGATCCAGCCCCACGCCGCCGCCTTCCCCGCGGGGGCTGCGGGCGCTCCGCTGCCGCTCCGGGCCGTCAGCGCCATGGACGAGAAGTACCTGCCCGAGCTGATGGCGGAGAAGGACTCCCTGGACCCGTCCTTCACCCACGCCCTGCGGCTGGTCAACCAAGGTGAGGGGCGGCGGGCGATCGGCGGCCCCTTCCTTCCGTCCGCACTGCTGGAAGTTTCCGCGGGGCCGACCCGAAGGAGACGCCTGGGCCGCCCGGTGCCACCGGCGGAGGGTGGCGGAGTGCTTGAGGCGAGCCCTGGCCTCTCCGGGTGCCGCCGGTCTGTGGGAGCGGGGCTGCTCCCGCCGCTTCGTCCCGACGAGCGCTGGTGGCTGTCAGAGCTCAGAATCCAGGAGGCTGCAGAAGCAGCGCGTTGGGGGTGGGGGGTGTTTATTTGCTCCCCACCGTGCGTCTTCGCACCGTTTGGCTTTTGCGGAAGGCTGCTGGTGCTGCCCAGCTCCTGCCGCCTTCCTCGGGCTGCCGCCAGTCCTGCGGGGCAGCCCTGGGTGGCAGCGGCTGCGGGACTGCTGATCCCCGCGAGCAACAAGGCGAGGGCCGGCTTCCCCTCATCCCTGCTCCTTTCAGAGGTGGCTTAAGACATCATGTTGTGTTGCTTAAATTACAAATCATCCCGAGTTGTGTAGTTGCAGGGGTTGCTTCGAGTTGGTGGTGCTGTTAAACCTACCAAATGTTTTCCGTTTTAACCATGCTGAAATGTTTTCAGCATAATAGCTTTGTTTCTGGAGGCATGATTATTTCAGAAAAGACTAGGACCTACATGTTTTCCTAGGAGCCTGTGACTCTACAACTAAAATATCAAGGAGCAAACAATGCATTCTGATTTTTTTTTCAAAAACAGGCAAACATGCTTCTCCTCAGTTGTGTAGTGCCAGATAATCAGAAGTGATTCTTCTGCCCTCTGCGTTTGACATGCCAGATAAGGTCTAGTGCTGGCTCTTTGTTTCGATAATGCTGAAGAGAAAAGCAGCCCCATGTGACTTGCACTGTATGACTTCATGTAAAATTGGAAATGGGTAATTAGCAGGTGATTTTTCAAGTGTAGCTCTGATACTTGATAGAGCGTTTGGGATGGTTGGGTGAAATAAGTTAAGAACTGATCTAATGCAACTCAGTGACAGCCAAATGATTTTTGCTTCAATTGAACTGATTGCAAAGCTGTGCTGGTGTACTGCAAATTAAGGGGATAGGTCTGAATCAGTGCGTCTTTTAATGCATTGACATGCTTCTTGATGTGTAATGGACTGCAAATGCTGATCAATGAATCTGAAGGAGAATCAGATGTTCTCTTAAATGTTCTGCAGTTAGGGGTTCCTGTTAGTTTCACTGTGGGGTGCATATGCCATGTGATTTGTAGCTGCCTGCCCTTAGGCTGTTGCTGTTTTGTGTATTTCTAATTTCAAATTTGTGAAAGTACCGCTGATGGGGTGGGAGGATAGTTTTAACAAATAACATTCAGAGCAAATTTTAAAAACAGTTAAAAGCTCTCTTGATGGCTGAGGAGCTATGTCTGCAAGTTAGTGAAGTTGCTTTAAGTTAGTGATGGCAGAATCTTCACACAATCTATACAATCTGATGTTAGGAAGTTGCAGAAGTATGTAAACTATTTCAAATAATGTTTATAGAAGTATGTATGATACTCAGTATCTGCATGCATACTTTGAGCTCCAAAACTAAGCGGTATATTCCATTAAGTAAACATAGGTGAACAAATTCCAACCTTTTTATTCCAGCCTTGCTGGATTTTTTTTGCTTATGTGAAGTCTTGCATGAAATTTGATAGAAACATTTCATGTGTTAGGTAAAAACTGTAGTTTAAAATCAGTTATTTTGTGTCTGCTATCTAAAATCCTTTCAGGCAGTTGTACAGTCAAAGAACCAAGAAGGATGAGTTGGCTGTGTAATAAAAATAGGAAATACAGGATTTCAAGACAGATGTTTGGCAAAACTTCCAGTGTCTGGTTCATTCTTAATTGTTAAAAATAATTTACAGTTAAATGAGTGTGGTTATTGGTGGTAATGGGTATAATTCTTGCTCTTTATGTCAGGTGCGGTGAGATCTTTTGTAAGGCAAAGGAAATGGCTTGTCTGTTCTATAAAACATAGTTTGTTTAGCTTTTCAGTTTGCAGTGAAGTGTGTTTCAATGTTGGGGCTCACCTAGGTGTGTGAGAGCATCTTAGCAAAGGCTTTAAGTGCTTAAAATAACCAGCTTAATTATGTAATGCTGCTTTGGTGTCTTAATAGTGTAACATTAACTACTTGCATTTACTAGTAATACTAGAGATAAGCCAACTTTCTTCAGAAACTTAAGTTTGATTTGTAAGAATTGTATGGTTGGACTGGTAAAATCTTCTGAGATGCTGAAGCAACTGAAGTGTGTGTGCTGCTTAGGCAAAAGACCAAAATCACTAAAATTTCTACCCACGTTGAAATTCAGTTTCTGGGGAAAAGTGATCTTGTGTATAGATATTCAAAAATCTGTTAATTATAGATTTCATACAGAAGTGGACACATCTGCACATTATGTTTATAACTACAAATTATAATTTGGATACAAATTACATAATTGTAAGTGATATGAAAAGAGCTTGACATGCTTTCTTGTTTCAGGGCAGTCAGTTGAAAAAGAACAATGTAGAGATGACTAGGATGCTGCAGGAATACTTTTTTTGGCCAGTATTGCTGATCTCTTTCAGAACTGTCTTCCCTTGCCCTAATAAAAACCCTTCTGAGCATTTTGAAAGCATTAAAATCAGATCAGTATTTTTCATTGCTCCTTTGTAGTATGTTGCAGTACTGATATATTGTCTTTTGTTGCTGAAAACTGTTCAAGCATTTGGTGACTTGCCTTCTTGGGACACAATCTATTGCTGAAAGACTGCTTTAAAGCATCATTGACATTCAGCTGCTGCTCAAATTTTTGAGCAGTTGAAATCTCTTGAAGCAGACTGGACTATCCTTTTCTGCTTTAAGATTTTACTTGTGTACTTGAACATTAAGTATCTTTAAAGGTCTACAGATAAAAATTACTCATTTTTAAACATAGGTTGGAAGCAGGCTTGCTTCTTGCATGTAATAGTGCCCATGCTAGTAGGAGTAATTTGCAGCTGATGCCAGGCAATGGGAACTAGAGCATTGTCCAGTTACCATCTTACAGGTTCCGTAAGTGAAGAACCTTGGGAAAGAATGTTCTGTGGAAGGGCAAAAACTTGGCATATATATTTGTATTTTTCCAATTTGCAGCTGTCAAGTATTCCATTTTATATGCAAAAACTGGGAGATACATTTTGAATGTAGAAGTGATACTTATGAAATGAAACTAGTTGTTGATCATTGTGTTGCTGTACTTTCCAGTGTTTTTGTTATTCACATTGCATGCAAGTGTTGTTAAATATGCAAGTGTAATGTTGATTGTAGTAAATTAGTCCATAAATGCTGCTATAGAAATGTAAAAAGATGAACAAGAGTTGCTTTATTTTCATCATCCCCCTATGGACCTGTGCACAGTATTGATTTTTGTCAAGTATTTTGTGGATGTTGGGTAAAGGATGTGTGATTGCATGCTGGCAGAAGCTCACTGTAAAAAAAAAAAGTTGATACTGGGCATGTGTTGCAATGGAAGACATTAAATCTTATGCCTGGTGCTTGTTTTGTATAATGTTAAATGTGTAGGTGGAAGGAACTCTGTAATTAAAGTTAGGGCAGCTGAAATCCTTACATTAGGAGGTAATGAGTCCTAGCACCTTCTCTGAAAGACAGCTTTTAATTCTGTGTAGCCTGCCCTTGTCAAATTCTCCCTTATGATCTTATTTAGCTATGTTGAGACTTAAGGTAGTGCTTCAGTTGGCAAGGCTACCCTTAAACTCTTGTCAAGAGCAAGATATACAGGAATAAGAAGCCTTCTGATCAGTAGATGGCTGTATGTGCTAGCTGTATGCTGGATCACTGTGCTGAGCCATGTGACCAGTTGTGATCAGCACAGGTTTGCTGGCTCTTGTGTCCTGAACTTCAGGAGCTGAGTAATCAAATATATGTCTCCTAAACCCAGCACCTTCCTAAATACCAAGGTGGGTAGGCTGTATGTGAAAAGTGTACCGTCTGATTTTTTTTTTTAGCATATGTGGGATAGGATTGTAAAAATTGTGGAATTGCTAAAGTGGGAAAGAAAATTAAAGTTTCTGTAGATGTTAGTGATTTTGAATCTCTCTAAGGATGAGAGGGCTGCTGGGTGCTTACTAAGAACTTAACTTTTTACAAATAGAATTCTGATTTTTCACAACTCCACACATAATCATGCACACCTTTTAGTGAGATGACATGCATACTCTGTAAGTTAACTGTTCACTGGTGAATCATCCTCTTGCTTTGAGGAAGAATGTGGCATGGGGCAGACAGGCACCATACTTTCAGTTACCAGTCCCTCATGGTGTTGCACATCCTCCATGTGCTGTACGACTCTACACTTCCATTTGCTTCTTATTGCAGCCTCACTCATGAGCAAGGAAGAAGTAACTCATTTCAAGTGTCCTGCTCCTGGAGGGTGGTAAAATGTTTTTTTGAAGGTCATAGGTGTTCTGTAAAGCACATGAAAAAAGCTGCTGGGGTTTCATATGTTCCAAGTAATCCTTAATAGGAGTTAATTTTGTAATATGCCCTTCAGTCTAAATTTTTATTACAAAATCCCTTGAAATTGTAATTCCTGGAGTTTAACTAGAAAGCAGAAGCTCTGCCATTATTGTTTAGTAGTCAGACTTCAAAACAATAGTCTGTGAAAGCTTGCAGGGGTTATTTAGCAGGCATAGTGCAAGAGAAATCTGACGGTAATATGAATAGATACAACTTGATCGCAGCCCCATAAAACCAAGCAAGGCTGACTTAGGTTCTGTTTTTTTGTTAATGTAGCTTGAAAAGTAGTAAGAATTTGAAGAAGCTATTATCAGTATGGCTGTCTCTCATGTCTCAGTGAGACTGTACTGGAAAAGTCCTAGTTTGTTAACAATTAGGTTCCAGTGTTAGTCTGTTAAAAGGCTGAGGAGGTGATTTATCAGGTATTCCAGTCATGTTAACAGTGAAGCTGTGAAATGCAGCTTAAGATAATCATACGTACTTCAGTACTTCACCCTGGGCTCATCTGCTCTGAAGCATGACTCTTGCCTGCAGCTGCTCACCAATGATCACACTGAGCCCAAAGCTGACTTCTAATTCACTTGCACACTTACTTTGGCAGTCAATGAGAGAGATCAAATTTAAAGGTTTCAAATTTAAGCTGACATGGTTTGTCACTTCCAATCCTTTTTGACACCATCCATGCAAATTAAAACTGTAACCTTCTGAGCACTTATTTACTGGAGAAATCAGAAAAGTCACAGCACTGAATGGCTGCTCCTCTGACCCATGGCTTACTTGACTCCCCTTGCATGTACTGAAAATCTATGTATATGAAGTTTGTGGCTGCTGATTGCTCTCTGACTTCAAATTGAGGTATTATAAAGAAATGAAGGAGTGTGCTTTGATTTGGAAGAGTTAGGTGTCAGAGTTCAGAGTTGAGCAGCCTTCATGAAGTGTTCAGTGTGGTACTGCACAAGTTAACATTAAGCAATTTCGGTAAAAAAAAAAACATGCTTGAATGGATTAACTGGTAACTGACATGCCTAAATAGTTTATAGTAAATAAACTGGCTGTTCTTAGCTGAGCTTATTTGTTGTTAATAGTAATAAATCATAAAGGACAGGTACACTGGGCAAGTGGTCTATCTTGATAAAGTAGAGAACTGTTGATCTCCTTGAGTGGGACTATTTGCATGAGGGTAGGAAGGCTTTGTGGAGGAGTCTGGATAGGCTGGATCAGTCGACAGAGTCAGTTGCATGTTAAACAAGGCTAAGGGCTGGGTTCTGCACTTGGGTCATAACAAATCCAGGCAGTGATACAGGCTTGGAGGAATAATTGGAAAGTTGCCCAGCAAAAAAGGGCTTGGGGATGCTGGCCAGCAGCTGACTGACCATGAGCCAGCAGTGGGCTCAGGTAACCAAGATGGCCAATGGCATCCTGGCCCGCATCAGAAATGTTGCGGCCAGCAGCTCTAGAGAAGGGATTGTCCCCTTGTATGTGGCACTAGTAGGAAAGCACTTCCAATACTGTTCTCAGTTTTGAGCCCCTCCCTACAAAAAGGGTACAGAGTTATTTAAATGTGTGCAGAGATCAATAAAGCTGGTGAAGGGATCAGAAAACAAGGCCTAGGAGGAGTGGCTGAGAGAAATGAGATTGCTTCCTCTGGAGAAGAGGGGGCTGAGAGGAGACCTCATCCTTCTCTACAACTGCCTGGAAGGAGGTTGCAAAGAGGAAGGTGTTTTTTTTTTCCCTCAGGTGGTGAGTGATAGGACATGAAGAAATGGTCTCCAGTGTCCCCAGGGGACTTTTAGAATGGACATGAGGATGAATTCCTTCAGAGAAGGTGGTCAAGAATTGGCACAGGCTGCCTGGGGAAGTTATGGAGTCTCCATCCTTGGAAGTATTTAAGAGGTGTTTATAGTTCTGAGGTTTAGTGATGGGACATGGCAAGTCGAGTTGATGGCTGGACTTTTCAAACCTAGATCATTCTGTGATCTGTAAAAATAGGCACCTGACAAATAAGAAGGCAAGTATTTTGCACACTAGGAGCTGCATAGAAATAGTGTAGTTCTGAGAATGACCTAAGAGAGGTCATTATGCCAGGTGAGCAGGAGTTCAAGTGCATCACTAGCTTGAAAATTAATGTAATCATGGCTCTGTAAGTAAGATAAGGTCATATGGACAAGAATTTAATCTTATGACATTATAGATACAGAATTCCATTTGTCTTAATCTTCAGGAAGATATGGAAAAGTCTACAAAATACATTGCAAGCTTGATAAAAGGTTTGTCTGCTTGTAGGGCTGATTCATTTGTGAAAATGATCACAAACTTCTGACTTCTGAGGCATTACTACCTCCAGAGGTAAAGGTGCTAAGAGGCTTTTCAAAGTTGCAGTGAAATCTGTAGTAAAAAGTGCAAATGAAAACTGAAGCACAGTATTTTAACTTTTGGTGAGTAGCTATCAGAAGGTTTATTTTTAGTGCTGTGACATCTTTGATTCAAAATGAGGTGCATTTCTGGACATTCAGTTTTGTCTAAATCATCAGGCTCATTACAGTGTCTTAGGATATACTATATAATAGCAATCTCAAGTCGCGAGTGAGTCCAGCTCCTGGCTCCACATAAGGCTATCCAAAATTTGAACTTGTATTTCTGAGAGTATTGTCCAAATATTTATTGAACTCCAAGCTTGTTGCCTTCCTTGACCAATGCCCTGGGGAGCCTGTTCCATGCCCACCACCCTCTGGTGCAGAACCTTTTCCTAAACCCCAGCCTGACCCTCCCCTGACACAGCTCCATGCCGTGTCCTCGGGTCCTGTCGCTGTCCCCAGAGAGCAGAGCTCAGCGCCTGCCCCTCCGCTCCCCTGTGAGGGAGCTGTAGGCTGCCATGAGGCCTCCCCTCAGCCTCCTCTGCTCTGGGCCCAACAAACCAAGGGACCTCAGCTGCTCCTTGTATTTTTTTTTGCCCTCTAGACCCTTTCTTTGGACACTCTGAAAGTTATGTCCTTATGTAGAGCAGACTAGGTATTTGACAAAGGTCAAGCTGAAGTAACAACTAGAGATAGAAGGAAAAGACTTGAGCCTGAGGAAATAAGTTATTCCAGAGGAGGTTTAGATTAGCTATTGTGAAGAATTTTTTCACAGAAAGGGTAGTTAGGCTGTTCAGAACAGGCTGTTCAGGGAAGTGGATGAGTTGCTGATCCTACAGGTATTCAAGGAACTTGCAGGTATGATGCCTGGGGACATGGTTTAGTGGTGGGATTTGGTAGTTAGGTGGATAGGCTTGATGATCTTAAGGGTCTTTTGCAACCTAAATGATTATACGATTTTTCTGTGACAAGCTGAGAGCTATATTTTTGAGTGACTCAACTTTGTCTTATTAATGTTTTATGTTGTCATTTTTCATTGCTTTACCTTATTGTCAAGGGAAAATTAATAAGAAACTGGAAAGTTAATTGAATTTCCTTCCTATTCACCATTTCCAGTTTGTTTGGCTGGCTGCCTTCCATTAATTATTTGATGTGTTTATCAGACTTCTGGCTTCATCTAGCAGCTCAACAAGAACAAAGTTGTGAGGCAGCAGCAAACAAATGTCAGTGTAATGCTTGTAGTTAGTAATCTTTCATTTTCTTGGCCTATAGAGGTGTTTTTCTAGACTTTCTTTTTAGGAAGAATTCATTGATGAAATAACTGGAAACCTAAACAACTAAGAATCATTCAGTGAACCTATTGCTCTTGCACTTGGCAAATTTCCTTTTCTTATTAGAAGTGATCTTGGCATAATTTTGGGATCATGAAAAACTTGAAGTGGCAAATACCTTGGAGATATACTAATCTTCATGTTTATCAATCCATCTGGACTGTACAAAAGGACTAATAATAGAGGAAGGTCTCTTTACATGGAGAAGACAAATCTACAAGGAGGTCAAAATTGCTGCTGTTGCTCTGATGCTGAAGATCCAACTGCATTCATTGAATGCTCAGAGTAAATGCATTTGTAGTTAACTGGCTCTGGTCATCCAAGAGCAGTAATGGTACACAGGAAAGCAAATTCTGTGAAAGCAGAAAGTTTTTAGATGTTTTCAGCTGTGTTTTTCTCCAGTTATGGGACACCAGTAGTATTTTTAAAAGATACAGAAACCAGAGGACTATTTTATTACACCACTATGTTATACCTCATATCTGCAAGTCTGGTCCAAAATATTTTTCTTTTTGAGAGCTGACTACATACAGACTATAATTCTCTTGATCTGTTACAGTTATAGAAGTTCAGAAACCTAGAATGTTTTTTCACTATATAGTTCCATGCCTACTTCTAGGCTGCTTTCTATTTAGGAGCAAGCTGCCCTGGTTTTAAGGTAGATGTCACAGCTGAGTTCCCTGTGTGCCTTACAGGGGCTCCCTGAAACTTGTGTGGCAGTTGGGGCAGTTTTTCAAAGCAAAAGGGTTTCTTAGGAATGATTTGACTCAGTTTCTCCATTTAAATCCCAGCTGCCTGAAGAAGCTAATCTGCTTTGCTATCAGTTGAGGATCTATAGCAGATAGGCTGCAGTGATACCTGTAGCTCTAGTTAATACTTTCTAGAGCAGTCCTAATGATAGTCTAGACTGAGACTGCAAGGTGAAATGTGTAACCTTCCTTAACACTAGGCCTAGAAGACTAGAAAGGGTCACTGTGACCCTATTCATCTTGTCTAACACAAATTGCTCTTAAAGGTTCTTTTCACTTACCATATACCTCTGCCTTTGATTACATCATGCATAATGGAAAAATGATTAGGGTTTTTATTAGTCTATTATACAAAAGCATGGAGTAGAGGATTTATCATATTTTGAAAGCTTACTGTTTGCGTTTTTGAAATGCTTTATTTCCTGCAGGCTCTTGAAGTCTTCATGCAAACCTGTTAAGCCATATGAAAATACTTGAGGGAACTGATGTCCTTCTAAGACTTCTTCCAGCCTAATTTTTTTCCTGTGAATTTAGGGGGCTCAGGTAATTATGATGTATTAATCTGAGCAGACTTGGCAAAGAGCAGTGTTTCCTAGTGGAGTTTTCTGTAGGATACCTAGAGAGAGCACCTTAGTGGTTTTGAAAACAGACAACTTTTTTGAATAGTATCCCTCTGCCAAGAAACACTGTTGTGTTAACAGTTGGTCACCAAGTATTAGAGCCATCATGCAATTGTTACTTCTGAGAAAGCCATTGAGGGGAAAAAAAACCTACAACTTTTTGAAACTGTTTGAAGTGCAGCCTCTATCTTCAGCATGACAGCAGTGCTGTAACTCTCATACTGACGATGTGTCAGCAGGGGGAGCCGACATTTAGCCTAACAAGCATCTGCTGCTGTGTGGAAGCTGTTGAGAGGTGATGTTGGTCCTGTTTAAGGAAAGCAGGGAGCTGCTTTTGTGGGAGCTGTATCTGACTGCTGTATGTCATTGGTGCTCTTAGCAGAGCGACTTTTGTAGCTAAGCATGCCCTATCAGGTTCTGAAAAGCAAGTCCCTCATGAATAAAACCATGTATGGCTGGCTGGCAGACTTCGGTGCTTAGAGAATCGTTTCGTTAATGCTACTCAGTTCAACTATGTAAATATGGAAAGTTGGTGCTGAAGGTACAAAGGCTGTAACTAATAACGGACCTGTTTCAAAACAGCATCACTTGTGTCTGACTCTTCTCTGCCATCACGTAAGGTTTTTTTCCTCTCTTTGCTGTTCATTATTTGATCACAAGCTTAGGCTTACAGACTGCATGCTGTAATTGTGATAGTTACCTTACATTGGACTAGGGGTTTCCAAAGGCAATTAAGATGTAGATGGGAACTGAAATAGCTTTGACCTGTGCTGTTCTCTTGATGTATGCTTTAACTAGTAAGGCTCAGGCCTACTTGGTAAGTGTTAAATTGAGTTTTAAGAGTAACACTTCACCAAACCTTTTAACTGCAAGCTTTTAGAATATTGTGTAATTATCACTGATTAAATGGAGAGTACAGTGCAGTTATCATTGTTACTTACAAATCATTTGTTCACAGATGGGCTTAAAGAATTCACACATCTGAAATAGCAGGCCTTGTTTGGAACACTAAGAGTTCATAGTTCAATATAAGGTTAATTAAAAATGCTGGTGTGTATTTCATTATCTCATAAGTGGCAAGTAGCTAGTTGAGATCAGTTCTATGAAGAACTAAACAAATTATCACATCAATGCATCTGAGAGAAATGAATATGATTTGCTCTCAACAAGTAAATCATAGTTTCTCTAGTTTTCTGTGGGTGTGCTCAGCATTGTTAACATAATGCATGTTCTGTACCTGAATAGCTAGTATGTCTTCAAGGCTTTGCTTCCTTTCGTCTGTATGCTCAAGGCAAGGACCAGAGCTTTTGGCAGCTGGCTATCTAGGCTAGAAGGCTACCTGTTATGCTGGCTTTCATGAACATGCTGAGATGTTAGCCGTTCTAGGTGCTAACTCCTTATACTCAGTTTTCTGGACAGCTTCTGGCTTTGTAGTTTTTTTTTTTTTGTGCCAGCAGAAACAGTGAAATGAATAGAAAAAAATTGAGTCAGACATGCTTGCCTTTCCAGCTTGGATGCAGTGGGAAGAACTTGGTTTCATTTTATGTGTCACTTTTATATTATGAGTGATACCTGGACAGAGCTCAAACTTGTAGTTTGCAATGAGTAAATTTTTCAGAAGTAGCTATTCATTATTCATAAGTCCATGCAAATGATGCTAATCATGTTAAGGTGGCTTGTCAGCCTTTGTATGAAGTGGTTTGGGCACATCATTTGGAGGTTTTTGGTGCTGCTATCAAAGCAGAGGTTTGAAATCTTGTGTGTGGTCATCTGAATGAAGACAACTCAGTGAACAAATGTAATCCCTTTTCTGTTCAAGTTTGTCATCTTAAAACATGACTGTACATACTTGTCAGTATTGGACATCAGGCTGTGTTGTAACAAAAATGCTAGAGAAAGGGCTATTTTTTCCCTTCATCTTAGTGATGACTAATTAGCTACTTGAGCTGTATAAATTACAGTCAATCAGCTTTTGGTGATAACTCCTTTTCCCCTTTTTACCCTATGGCATTTTGTCCTCAGGACAGCCATCCTGACATGGTAGAAACTTTAACATGCAACTAATTGAAATACTAACAGTATAGTGAATAGTGAATGCAATATAGAATAGTGAATGCAATTTCAAGCTAGGACATGAAATTAAGAAATAAGAGCAGATGGCCCCTTCAGAAAAATAGATTAAAGAGAATAGATGCTTCTGGCTAGCAACATAGTTAATCCCTTGCTCCTTGTTAAGGGGTACTGCCAATAGAGTTATTATGCAAGGGGTAAAATGGAAGCTATATGAATCTAATGGAAAAGAAAGCTTTTCATGTCCTAGCTCTCTGCTCATTTAGTGTTCATATTTTTGAGCTATCATAAATAGCAATAATAACCTGTTAAGATGTTCTTTTATAGTATCCATTTCTGAAGCAGAACAATTCTGGGAATATAGTTTTGTTTATATCCAGTGGAGATTTGGTCTAGTATTTCTGATATTTCTTGCTCTGAACCTCTATTAGGTCTTTAAACTCTCATGTCAGGAATTTAGTAGAAATGTTTGTGGCTATTTTTTCCTGTTGGCTTGATGAGAAGTTAAACCTTGAGTTGGTTAAGTGTTTTTTCCAGTTCCAGTGTTAATGGGTAGTCTGTGTTCAGTTCAAGACCCTTTATTTCTAAAGTTTATATAAAGTAGCACATTCAAGCATTTTAGTTACTGTTTTTAACTAGACCAGCCATTCCTGCACTTGCTCTAAAATACTGCCAGTAAATCAAGATCAGTGAGGTGTGAAACTTAGCAAGATCAAAATACATTAATGTGTGTCTCAATACAAGGACTATTCTTTACAGATACATTGTGCGACTATTTAGTGCATGTTATGATTGTTTTGGTCTTTTGTTCTCAAATGCGCTCTTAAAATGTTGTGCTTCCCTTGTAGCAGGAAATAATAGCATATTAAGCTTCCTTTCAGCTATCCTTCATCTTCTGGGGGCCCAGACTCTGCATTTATTGGGCAGCTGCACTTCTTAAATGCAGCTCTCTTTTCCCCCTCACATCTAGAAAATATCTAAATTCTGCATTTTTCTTTGGAAGTGAGAGCATCAAATTTTCACTTCTGATAAAAATCAAACATCACTGAGCCAAGATGTGTGGTGCCTCAGGTTCCTGGTGTTTGTATGTTTCATATTGTTTCTTGGCAGACAGAAGTGATGGAGCAGGAACTTGGATCTGTGGGTTTACGTAAGGAAGGCAGGTGTCTGTGGTCAGCAGTAGCTTCTGTGTTTTCCATCACTGGTCAGTATGCCCGGCTTTAGTTTTGTCTCAGCCTGAATGTAGGTGTATTTCACTGGTTGTGAATTGTTCCACTGAACTGCAGTGTCACCTGCCTCGTGTCAACTATGGAAATTCCTACCATAAAGGAAAGTCGTAATACAAACACAACTATCAGTGGGGAAAGTGTTATGTAAAAGACAAGATTTTGCATTTTGCTGGGTTAAAACTAATACTTCTAAAATGACTCACATGACTATACAAGATGTGTTTTCTCAAACGGTGGTAAAACTGAGGCCTCACTCTTTATACCTCTATATAATTCTTGGTTTTATACAATCTTTAAAATAGACTCAATTTATAATATCCCAACTGCTAAGTAGTTGTACAGAGCTTAGTGCAGGTATTCTGCTTAAAGCTATGACATAACTGTGCCCACTGCAAAGAAACTGGACCTCAGAAATGTTAACTGAAGCTGTTCTTGATAAAGCAAATTTGCTAATCTGACTTTTCCTCTCATCTGCTATAGATAACTTCTTAGTTTTATTTGACCTGACTATGAAGACGCACTTCATCCAAAGAATTATGAATCAGACTTTTTTCCTATGGCAAAGACAAGCAAACCATAAATATGAAAACTGTAGTATTTTAAATCTTACAAAGTATGTCAGTTTACTTTTTAGCTAAAGCTTACTGGCAAAAGTTGGTAGATAGTTCAGACAATTAATGCAGGTACAGATCATGAAGATTGCTGTACTTAGATGAATCCTGGAAATACTAGTTTAAATTTGGACAGATGCCATGAAAAGATTGCTTTCTTTAGTGAAAGTACAGCATAGATAAGCTTGCTGTGATCCTACAGAGAATACTCCTTATAAGTTTAGATCTTTTTTTTTTCTTGAAAAACTAGCGTTTTGGCAGAGATGTTGGTGCATTCCCTTGTGAGAATTGCAGCTGAAATGAGTCTGTAAGCTGGACTTCAAAGTTGGTTGCTCTTGTAAAGAAGTCATCTTCCTTAGTCTAAAATTACATGAAATGATTTAACTTATTTTTGAAAACAATATTTGGGAGCAATTGAATGTGCTACTGATCTGCTTAATTCTCTAATATGTCTTCATACACAGAAACATTTGGAATCACCTGCTGTTAAGCATTTGGAAAGGATAGTAATTAATATTCCCCTCATGCTAGTTTGTAACTTGGATGCTAAGCTTTTTTTCAGCTTTCAATTATGTTGAAATTAATAAATAAAAATTCCCTGGGAATGTTAGGTTGCGCTTACCCATAGGGCAGTAGATGTACAAACTGCCTTTGTTCCTGCCAAGCATTTAAGTATTAGAACTGTACCCTGTGCCTTCCAGGTGAGGAAAAAAAAAAAAAAAAGAAAAAGTAAAGGCAAAAGCTGTACTGCAACCAAGTTCGGTAGTGAATCTTAAATAAAAATGAAACTACTATAGGCAGTAATTCTACAAAAAGTAGTTCTGCTTATTCTACCAATGGGAGTAATGGCCTTCTGAAGGATTAGAGGTGTTGAAGTAATCCAGAATGGTGTGCTAGAATTAGTCACCTTTCTTCTACGTGTAGAAATTAGCCACCGTAGGTTTTTCATACATATTTAGATCCAGATATATAAATGCTTTACGATCGCTGCATTATTTTTTTTGTGAAGACTACAAAACCACTTCCAAATTGTTGAACTGTGTCTTTGCTTTGTGAATTAAAGAGAATACAGCCTATCCATGGTGTCATGTCTCTTCACAATCATGGTTTCATGCCCTTTGTGTACAAGCTTACCTTTTCACACGGCTTACTTGCTGTTTGTGCTTCAGTAAACAAAACTGTGCAAGTACTTAATCTCAGACCATATCAAAGGACCAGAAAGCTTGCAGTTCTTAACAGCCTGAGGACAATTCAGATTGGATATTAGGAAAAAATTCTTTACTGTGGGGGCAAAGAGTGGACCAGGCTTCCTTGGAGAGGTGGTGGATGCCCCATGCTATTCTGTGTTTACGAAGCATTTGGGTAATGCCCTCAAATAGTATGCTTTAACTTTTGGTTAGCCCTGAAATGGTCAGGCAGTTGGACTTGATCCTTGTAGGTCCCTTCCAATGGCACTAGTTCCTTGTGAACAGCAAGTTAATCATGAAGATGCCAGCGTAGGCTTTCTGGATAGCTGCTTCTATAGGTTTTGCAGCATTTACTTTTGTAGTATATTTGAGCAGTGCACTATTACAGAACATAGAAGTTTTACCTCAATTTCAGTATATGGCAGTTTGCACTGAATTTTATAAGCAACCTTAATATTTACACAAGTTCCAGAAAACTCTGTATAGAGTGACATTAAAAAGGAAGTAAAGCTTAGGCAGAGCAAGTATCCAGTCTTGACAAGAATAAGCCTTACTTTATCTTCATGGTGAAATATTATCGGAATAAGTTACCCAGAGGTGATGAAAAGGCAGGTGCTGAAGGCAAGTTAAATCATGACTGAACATACCCAATACATTGTGTTCAATAGCATCTGTAGTAAGAGATAGAGATTATGCTTGTTGGTACTGGTTATGCTAGATCCAATGAGTTTTCTGAAGTCCTAGTAGCACATGTAATTATCCAGTACCTGCTGATTTATTTTGCAGAATTTGGTTTAAGAGCTTGCATATGTGTTACATGTGCTTGGGGACAGCCTAATCAGTTCCAGTCAGTAATACTTCGAAGTGTGAACAATGACAAGCTTTTGTGGTGATTCCACACTGGCTGGCTAAGCTTCACCATGCTGTTCTCTTACTTCTCCTCAAAAGAATGGGGAGAAAATACAACCAAAAGAAGCTTATGGATTGAGATAAGGACAGGGAGATCACTCTCCAGTTACAATCATGGGCAAAACACTCAGCATAAGGGAGGTAAATGTAAATTTATTTCCAACTTCCTAAAAGACTAGAGTAGTGAGAATTGAACTAGAAGCAAACTGAAAATGCCTTCCCCCCCCCCCACCATCACATTCATGCTTTTCTACATCTTCACCCTGAGCAGTGCAGGGGAACAGGGACTGGGGGCTGTGGTCAGTCCCTAATGCTTTGTCCCTGCCATTCCTCAATGGCTGCTCTCTGCCCCTGCTCCATGTGGGGTCCCTCCCATTGGTGCTGTCCTTTCCCAGCTGGGAAGTCCAGTGCCTTCCATGGCTCATACCATGGGGCCCACCTTTCAGGAGCTGCTGCAGCTCCCCCAGGCCTCCTTCTCCACCATGGGCTCCTCCCTATGGGCTGCAGCTCTGTCCTGGGACCTCCTCCTGTGGGGGCTGTCCATGGGCTGCAGCCTCCTTCAGGACACCTCCACCTGCTGCACAGTGGGCTCCTCCATGGCTGCATGCGGAGATCTGCTCCGCGTAGTGCCCATGGGCTACAGGGGGACAGCCTGCTCATATTGGCTCACGAGTTTTTCATCCACCAGTACCCCCAAGTCCTTCTCAGGGCTGCTCTCAATCCACTCCTTGCCCAGTCTGTGTTCATGCTTGGGGTTGCACCAACCCAGTTGCAGAACCTTGCACTTGGCCTTGCTGAACTTCATGAGGTTCTCACAGACCTAACTCTCAAGCCTGTCCAGGTCCCTCTGCATGGCACCTCTTCCCTACATTGGGTTGACCATATCACGCAGCTTGGTTTTATTGGCAGGCTTACTGAGTGTTCAGTCCTACTGCTGTGCCTCTGAAGATGTTAGGTTATACTGGTCCCAGACCTTTGAGGGACACCACTGGTCTCCACTTAGATGTTGATCAGAGCTCTTGGACTGTGACCATCCAGCCAATTCCTTACCCACCAAGTGGTCTGTTTATCTCATCCATGATTTTCCAATTTAGAGACGAGGGTGTTGTGCAGGGCCATGTTGTGCTTTGCACAAGTCCAGATGGTGTCAGATATTTTTCCCTTGTCCACCAGTGCTGTAACCCCATCATAGAAGGCCACCAAATTTGTCAGGCATGATCGTTCTTAGTGAAGCTATGTTGGCTGTCACCAATCACCTCTTTATTTTCCATGTGCCTTAGCATAGTTTCCAGGAGGATCTGCTCCATGATCTTGGTAAAGACTGAGGCAGAGAAGTTCTTGAGTACCTCAGTCTTCTCTGTGTCCTGGAGACATCATATAGTGTTTGGTTTTGACTCTGAACAAACTGTTGGAAACTTTTTTACTCCCTCTTCAGTGGGAGATGCACCAAATATTGGTATTAGAAATGTTGCTTCATCATAAGAGTGATTGAGATTAGAAGGTACCTGTGGAGATGGCCTAACCTAAAGCTCACAACACCACCGACTGGTACAGGTTTCTCAGGGTATAGTCCAGTTTGGTTTTAAACATCTCTGAGTATGGAGTTGTTTCATAAATGAAAATACTCATTGTGTAGCACCAAACAGACTTGATGTGGTATGTCCATGTCTCTTTTGCAATGTGCAGCCCAGGACTGAACACTGTGTTCCCACTGTGGTTGTACCAGAGCTGAGTACAGGGGAGGGGTCACCTCCCTCAGGCTGCTGGCATTGCTGTTTTAGTGCAGCCAGGGATGATGGTGGCCTTTGCAAGTGCATGTTCAGCTTGTCCCTTAGTTTCCCAGGTTCATCTCTGCGTAGCTGCTTTCTGGGTGGTTGGTGACCACTCTGTCATGGTGCATAGAGTAATTTCCATACAGGTACAGGACTTGCACTTCCCTTTGAACTTCACAAAATTCCAGTCTGCCTGTCAACATATATATGAATGGCATCACAGCTGATTGGTGCTTCAGCCACTTCTCTCAATTGTCTATTACCTGTAAACTTGCTGAAGTTGCATTTTGTTCCATCATCCAGGTAATTAATGGCAATGTTAAATGATATTGACCACTAGAGCCCATCACTGGTGATTATGATTTATCAGTAGGATATTTGACATATTGCTGAATTAAGGATTAGCAGTGTGAGGTTGTACCGTAGCTTTCTGTCAGCTGGGGTGGAGTGTGCTGGTAAAGAGTTGCTGGAAATGACTTTTAAAGAAGTAGGGGAAGGTAACACTACTTTGCCTTGCTGATGGCTTAATAAATCTTGCCTAATGCTAGGCTAGAAGTTCAACATCTGAGTAATCATCACACAAAACGTGGGGATGAAGGATATCCTACCAAGATGAGCGCTTTGGTAGCATAGGTGTCTTTCTATTAAATGTGATTTGTTTGAATCTGTCAGCAGACTTTAGAGGTCTTCGCCAGTGGCCTAAAAGGCTTTAAATACGATGTCTCTAACAGTGCTCGTCTGTCTGCTTTCAACTTACCAATATTTTGAAGGGTGATATATGCGTGTTAAGAGCTGGAGGTTGTATCCATTTTTCAAATGAGATTAAAATTACACCTTCCTTTGTTGTGAAAGGTGTCAAAGGAATCAGTGAAAAAGTGTGTTCAATTAAAGCTCTATGTACATAATGAAGAAGAAGGGATATAGGCCCTTGATGACTCACCAAGGTGGCAAGTTAAATCTTGTATGAGGGTTACCTGATCATGTTCATACCTAAGTGGCAGAGTTGGAAAAGCTTTTTGTAAGGACTCTTAATGTAAAATACCTTAGCATTTAATGTAAAATGACTTAACACTATGCCCAAAGTCGTGTAAGATGTTCTGTATGTTTGATTCTCTTATGAAATAAAATAGTTATAAATTGACTTCAAATGCAGATCTCAAATGTAGTTTTATATCTACTGCAAATCCTCATGTTTGCAGACTGCTTTTGGAGGAAACTACACTAGGATGATGTTTCAATTCTGCAAGCCTTCTAAACGTAAAGATAACTCGTTACTAATGCCTCTGTTTTGTTCTTACCATACAATCTAAACAGTTCAGAGGGCTTCCAGAGCTTTGCCTGCTGTCAGTGGGTACTTGCAGGCTACCTGCACTGTCATATGAAAGCATAAAAAATATTTTCAGAGATTTGTATTATGTATTGGCTACTGTGCAGTAGATGTAGTAGATAAACACAAGGCGGCAAGGGTCACTTTTCAGGCAACTTCCACTTAAAGGACAGGATCATAGAATACCTGGAGCTTTAAGAAACCTCAGAAGGTCCAATCCTCTGCTGAAGTACCAATGTTAATTCCAATAATTAGGAAGAAAGATTAGGTATTTTTAAAGCAGCAAGGAATGTGAAAGTCAGGTGTTTTTGTCCTGGTAGGATACTGAATTAGGTGTTGTTTATCCCACATGTATATTTCAGTTGCCTCTGGAATTTTTTATGAAGTTGTGGAAAACAGGAGTTTATGTATTTAGTGGATTTCTGAACTAACTCTGTACAAGCATTCTTCTTTAAAGATAATTGTCAACAGTAGGTAAGTCATCTGAGAACTTCTAGCACTCTATAATAGACATGAGTTCCAAAGCTTTATTCGCAATGAGATAAACAGTAATTTTCGGTGAAGTGGCATGAGAATATGGGGCTGAAACCCATGTTTACGCCTTGTTTTCCTGAGCTGAGACTGAATGAAAATCTGCTAATCAAGCACAAACACAGGTTGGGCAGAGAATGGCTGGAGAGCAGCTCTGAGGAGAAGGATCTGGGGGTGTCGGTTGATGAAAAACTCAACATGAGCCGACAATGTGCGCTTGCAGCCCAGAAGGCCAACCACATCCTGGGCTGCATCAAGAGAAGTGTGACCAGCAGGGCGAGGGAGGTGATTCTGCCCCTCTGTTCTGCTCTCATGAGACCCCACCTGGAGTAATGAGTCCAGTTCTGGGGCCCCCAGCACAAGAAGGACATGGAGCTGTTGGAGGGTGTCCCGAGGAGCACCACGAAGATGATCAGAGGGCTGGAGCACCTCCACTACAAAGGCAGGCTGAGAGAGTTGGGGTTGTTCAGCCTGGAGAAGAGGAAGCTCCGGGCGGACCTGACAGCAGCCTTCCAGTACCTGAAGGGGGCCTACAGGAGAGCTGGGGAGGGACTCTTTAGAAGGGCATGTACCGACAGGATGAGGGGTAATGGCCTTAAACTGGAAGAGGGGAGATTTAGGCTAGATAGTGGGAAGAAATTCTTTCCTGTGAAGGTGGTGGGACACTGGAACAGGTTGCCCAGAGAAGTTGTGGATGTTCCCTCCCTGGCAGTGTTTGAGGCCAGGCTGGATGGGGCTCTGAGCAACCTTGTCTAGTGGGAGGTGTCCCTGCCCTTGGCAGGGGGGTTGGAACTAGATGATCTTTAAGGTCCCTTCCAACCCAAACCATTCTATGATTCTAATATCTTAGGTGTTACTTTCAACAGTTTCTACATTATAATTTTTTTGCTTTATTGTTAATATTAGTAAATCTGAACAGATTTTAGTGTAGGCAATTTTGACATGAAGGTAATAGGTGTTCAATTAGTTTTATATTGCTTAAATAAGGCCTATTCAAAATATTTGTCGTGTTGATGACTGAAATGTATTTTCGGATCAGTGCAGATAGTGGTATTCAGACTATAAAATAGAACTGAAAATGCCTATGAATGCAATTTATATCATGATTGGTTTAAGTCCTTCAACAGGGATATTAATTTGAGTATGTTGAATATTGCAGACTTCATTCTACCGTGAACCACTCATTTTATCGTAAGTTCAAATCAGATTCATTGTCAATTGCTTCTACAGAGGCAGTTGCATGTATAAGACAGTTATTCTGAATTCAACTGTTGTAATAATATACACTTGTTAAATAAATTATTGTGTTTCTTATGCTCTTAAAGTATTTCTTTTTATATAAATTCCAAATCATGACTTACTGTTGAGGCTCTATTCACAGTTAAAAATCATTTTTGTTTTTAAAGCATCGAAATGGTGGCTGAGTAAGATAGGTGGAATTTCTGAAATAATTAGCGTGCATAAGTGTGGTAGTAGAGCAGCTGCATGAAAAATGGAAAACTTTCCTGCGTTTTTCATTCAAGTCTTTTATACACATTCAGGATGGATCTAGATGTAACCATACTGCAAATATTTGTCCATTATTTTTAAGTCTCTAAGGCTATTTTTATTTGCTTGATTACTCGAGTTCTCTAATTTGTGTTTCTCGTGAAGTTACACATAACAGTATTTGCTTTAGAAAAAGCATGTGGATGGAAGAAGGGGTATTTGTCCAAGCATGTGTTTATATCAGGAAATACTCATTTGCGTATTACATAATTATCCTGGATATTTGAATGCTACTGGTTCTAACTGCCAGCATTTTTAGAGTTGGTAAGCTTAAAATGTGTGAATCTCCGGAGATACAAGTATAGATTTTGTTACAGTGAAAACTTTCAAATAAGAAAAGTAGTATGGAGTGCTGGAGAACTTTACATATGGTATAAATGTAGTCATTTAATTCCAGAGGCTGTTTCAGAAGTACCTACTGATGCTCTGTACTAGAAGACTTGTAGAAAGTTTTAAACTGAATAGATAATGTTGTCCTTGTTTTTTCTCCATTAAAGAAAAACTGTTTTTGTTTTGAAATTATGCTACAACTATGAATCTTCCTTCCTTCTCTGGAAGCTTGTCTTTTTTTCAGAGCTTGAATATATTCCTTAAAGGGGATCCTTATAAAAATGCAGTCTAGTGAGCCAAAGTATAGCACTATTGTTTTTACTGATTTTATTTAATTTATTTTTCTCAATGTGAGAGCATAAGGAATGGCTGTGCTGTCAGACCGTATATCCATCTAGATCAGTATTTTATCTCCAGCAGTGATCAGTAGCAGAGGTTCCCTCCTTCCCTCACCCCCAAGAAGTATATAATCATACTTTCCCAGATTTCAGTTAAACTAGCTTTCACAGCATCACAGACTCACAGAAGGGCTGAGGTTGGCAGGGACCTCTGAGTCATCTGGCCCAACCCCTGCTCCAGCAGGGACACTCAGAGCAGGGTCTCCAAGGAGACTCCACAGCCTCTCTGGGCAGCCTGTGCCAGTGCTCAGCCTGCACAGCACAGAAGTGCTGCCTGATGGTCAGAGGGAACCTCCTGTGTTCCAGTTTGCACCCGTTGCCTCCAGTTCTGACACTGGGCACCACTGAAGAGACCCTGGCTCCATTCTCTTAGCACCCTCTAATTTTTAGATACTGAGTCCCCTTTGATCCTCTTCTCTATAGACAAAACATTTCAACTCAGTATGTCTATGTTCCTCTTGTACTGAGGAGTCCAGAACTGGACTCGCTGAGGATACTCTCTGCCCCATCATCCAGGCTGCTAAACTAGGTCTTGCAGGATCCCTTCCAACACAAACTGTGCTATAATGCTAGGTTAAACAGAAAGGGACCCAGTACTGACACCCGAGGTACCTTTCATGTGTCTGAAAATGGTTTTCAGGATTAGCAGCTCCATAAAAATAGTAAAGCAAAATATACTGCTGCTATTGTGCTGTTAGTAACTTCCAAAATGTCTTCAGTTTTGTACCATCACCCTGTACTTAGGAGCATTCATAAATGGTAACGTTCATACGATATTTTGATTTTGAAACTGAATGTGAATATTACTTCTAATGGAACCGTCTGGTGCAGTTTCATCAACAACCTGTTTTCTGAAGCCATGATCATTTTGGTGTCCTAGAAGATCAGCCTTGAATTCTTCATTTACTCCTCCGTCTGAAGTAGAAAAAAATAAATGAAATCATTTCAATGTAATGTCTCTAACTTCTGAACTTGAGGAAAAATGGTATCCTTTCTTAAGGATTTCCAAACTTAACTGGTTCTAGTTTCTGTTGTTTTGTAAACATTGTGTTAGGTATAAATGCAATAAGCTCTATTCTACTTCAAGTTTGGCATTTGATCTTGCATTGATTTAGAAATTGATTTACAACAGACAAGTACAGACCATCACTTCATTCTGCAGTAAACACAGCTACATACATGGGCTTAGCAGAGGGACCTGCAGTCCTGGCTTGTAGGTCTTCTACAGGAAGATTAATTCTACCTTGAGATTAACAGGAAGCAATTCTATGTTGTCATTATCTAATGTATCTAGCAATGTTGTTTGGTGAATTAACTGAGAAGCAATCATTGCTTAGATCTCTCTGCTATGATTAAATGTAAAACAAAAAAATCCATGCAGTTATTTCTTCATCCAGCTAAATTCCTGGACTATTGCATTAGCTGCATCCTTGAGCTGAGAACATGGGATTTTAATATCTAGCATTAGGAGAAGCTTTAATCACATGTTCATTTACTATTTGTGATCTCGGCGATGTCATTGCTGCATATAGCTAAGCGGTAGAGAACGTAATCTAAGGATTAGGAAAAAGCAAATCTTCCTGTCCATTTGACCTTGGAAATCTGATTGGATTTGCTATGTGATCTGGCATGATTTTTCCCTAATTATCTGAGGATTGATGTACGTGGATGATAGATATCAAGTGAGTTGTGCAAATCTGATTCTATGCTTAATTCTAATGCTTAATTTTATTTAATTTTTATCTTAGTTTTGAGGGCAGTGAAATCAGAAGATAAACATCTGTGAACTTACGGTATTAATATAACTTATGTCAGTAGTTCGGTGAACATGCGTGATGTCTGAAATCTTTCAAAATTTATTGTCTTCAAGTTCAATGATTACTAGAGCAAGGAGGAGATGCTCTTTCTATGACTTTTTAAATCTTTTTGTTTTATGTAAGTAAGTTAAAATTATGAATGAAAAGTGCATTGAGGTTGCCATCAAGTCCTTTGAAAACAAAATTCAAATGAATTTGGTAAAATTTAGGAAGTGCAAGTTACAGTGTATTGAGCATCAAAGGAATTTGTACAGTTTGTCATCTGAGGAATGTTACTGAGAAATTCAGACCCCACTCTTAACACTTCAGATACATTTTAACCTCTATAAGTCTGAGACCTCTGAATGTTCCTTAAGTCATTCACTTGTGTAATGCTTATTTATCGTTTCCCATGAAGATCCTTTAACAAGGGTTAATTTGTAAATTCATGGTTCTAATGTAGAGTTGCCTGGGGCCTCCGGTACAGAAGGGATGTGGAGCTGTTGGAGCGGGTCCAGAGGAGGGCCACCAAAATGTTCAGAGGGCTGGAGCACCTCTCCTATGAGGAAAGATTGAGGGAGTTGGTATTGTTCAGCTTGGAAAAGAGAAGGCTCGGGGCAGACCTCATTGCGGCCTTCCAGTACTTAAAAGGAGCTTACAGGCAGGAGGGGGACCAAGTGTTTACCCAAGTGGATAATGATAGGACAAGGGGAAATGGGCTAAAAGTGAAAGAGGGGAGGTTTAGGTTGGACATGAGGAAGAAATTCTTCCCTGAGAGAGTGGTGAGGTGCTGGCACAGGCTGCCCAGAGAAGCTGTGGCTGCCCCATCCCTGGCTGTGTTCAAGGCCAGGCTGGATGGGTTCCTGGGCAGTTTGATCTAGTGAGCTAGTGGTTGGCAGCCCTGTCCACAGCAGGGGGTTTGGAACTAGATGATCTCTGAGGTCACTTCCAACCCAAGCCGTTCTATGATTTTGATTCTATGGTAATTCCTTAGATGCAGAAATGCAACTTCTGTGAAAATTGTTCAGGTGGATAGACTGGGATTACGGTGCGTACCCTACTGTACCATTGTGTACAATAGTGTATGGCTCACCAGGAGAAAATGAATTTTTAGCCTTATCCTACCCAGTGGTTAAAAACATGATGAATTCCTGAGTTTGGATGTTTGAAGGTACTTCTACTCTGCAAACTTAGATTGCTGTAGGAAGACTTCGCTATATCAGAATTTAAAGCTACTTAAAACTGTCCAAATACTGGGAGTCTTGTGTGCACTGATCTGTTTAAAAATGAAATTGATGCCCTGGCCTGTAGTCTTTTGGATCTTGAATGCAGTCCAATTATGCTATTCCACTTTTCTGAACAACATTTAGTCCTAATATTAAATTTTGTTATAATTGCATTTCTTTCAGTCATAAGAGCAGACCTGTTTTTATTACAATTTTACCATGTGGTAAATCTTGGTATAAAATGTTGCTAAAGAACTTCGTACTTCTGATTGCATACATTTGAGCTTTGAATATTCATACTTCGTGCATACAAACTGCAGTGATAAAAGTCAGTGACGTGTTTGTGTTTTCCACTCTTACAATATACATCTTTTGAGCGTGCGATTTCATTATCCAAGAAAAATCAGAGCTTTATTGTTGTTGCCCTTGTTATATGAGGAAGCAGGGATGTTGGAAGTAGTTGACCTATATTTCAGAGTACTGCAGTAGTACTACGCTTCAGGTCTGCATGTACAATTCAGAACTTGAGACCTCTTAACACATCAGTCACCTGCCTTCTGTGAGTTGGAACATCATGCTCTGTAAAATCTCAGTCTTAATTTCATCTGGAAGTGAATTTCACTATAACTTTTTATCTAATTGCCCATAATTCTCCAGTCCATAAACTGGCATCTACAAAGCCCACGTAAATTCCATTGTTACTGAGATTTGGCTATTGAAATAATGTATTCCTCAGCTGTCTTGGGTTTGTGGGCTGTGGACTTGAGAGATGAGGAGGTATTTTGAGCATGCTGCAACATAAATGACACTAGAAGAAGGTCACTTTATAGAATATGGATCCTCCTGAATGCTTACACTGCTAGAATCCATATGATTAAATTTCTTAGGGACCTGCCAAGAAGATTTGAGAGTATAGCTAGGGAGGCCTGTTCTTTCAGAAGGCTTCAGGTTAGTTTTAATGCAAAGAGCAGCAATGCAGCCAGTGAAGGGTCTAGAAACAAGACTTATGAAGAGACACAGAGGGAACTCTACAGCTCTCTACAGCTTTCTACAGCTACCTGAAAGGAGACTGCAGTGAGGAGGTTGTTGTTCTCTTTTCTCAGGTGGCATGTCATATGATGCAAAGAAATGTTCTCAAGTTGTGCCAAGGGAGGTTTAGATTGGGCATTAGAATTTCTTCGTGGAAGGGAGTGGTCAGGCATTGGAACAGGCTGCCCAGGGAAGTGATGGAGTCTCCACCCTTAGAAGCATTCAAGAGGTATATGGACATGGCTCTAAGGGATGTGGTTTAGTGATGGGATTCAGTAGTTCAGGTTGATATTTGGACTTGATGATCTTGAAGGTCTTTTCTCTGATTCTTGCATTATTAGTTTTTCAGTCATAAGCAGTTAAATTGGATCAACGTGACTGTTTTCCATTCTTTGCTGCTGAGGTGAAGACTTGCATAAAAGTTGTGACATTCAGTTATTGGGAAAGATGTTATTTATTGTGGTAAATAGGAATGAACTACTATTCGTTAATCTAAACTGCTAATGATGCATGAGTTCAGTGGCATAATCAAAGATTGCTTTGGAGGACAAATATTAAATACCCTTATGAGAAGTTTGTAGCACTTCTGAAACTTGTTGGATTTTGCTGTCTCCTGAGCTACCATTTAACATGCTGGAACCACTGTCAAACTGGACTTCAGTCCAGCAAAGACCTTAAGCAACTCCTTTTAGTCTCCCTGTATGCTCCTCTTATTCTACCACTTTTGAAATGAAATCAGCAATATTTCATTAGCGCAGTAGAGTGTCAATATCTGGAAAGAATCAGAATCAAGAGTCAATCCTGTGATTCAGTACCTCTAGAATGAATAGGATCATGCAGCCTGAGTTTATTCTCATCTGACAACTTCCAAATCTCATTCCTAATTGTCATCTTGGCTCATGCCCAGAGATCTCAAATTAGTGTTACTTCAATGTGCTTTAGTTGTCTTTCTGAAATTTTGAAAACTTGAATTGACACTTGTACAGCAGACAACCACCATTACAACAATATACTTTATATAGCTTTATATGCAACTGTATACATTATAACATAAAGAAAGTAAGTGTTAAACTGTGCAGTAGGACTTTTGAATTTAAAAAATAAAGGTGTCTAAATAGTTTTTTTTTTTCTTGCTTGAGCCGTGGAATACATAAACATATCCTAAATACTATGGTAAAAAATCTTTTAAAACATTTGCAGTGATAATTCAATGTGCTGATATGGACATAAGTATTAAAGACACTGTGAAAACAAAACATCGTTACTCCATTGACTTGCACAATAAGTATTATATATTATACTGTTAGTATTATGCTATACAGTATTATTTTAAAAGTTATTCTTTTTAATTTATATTGTCTTTGAAAATTCTCAGCTTTCACATCTCAGTATCATACAATCACAGAATGGTTTGGGTTGGAAGCGACCTTAAAGTTCATCTAGTTCCAGCCCCCCTGCCATGGGCAGGGACACCTCCCACTGACCAGGTTGCTTCTGGGGAGGGGGCATCCACATTAAGAAAGTAACAAATTAAGAAAATAACAAACCTTTTTTCTTCAACAGAAATTGAAAAATTCCAAAAAGGAGAAGGAAAGGAAGAAGAAAAATATATTGATGTAGTCATCAATAAAAATATGAAGTTGGGACAAAAAGTTTTGATTCCAGTAAAACAATTCCCTAAGGTAAGTGTAATTTCCATACTCTTTAACTAAGTGCTTGTAAAAGATATTCCACTGATACCTTAAGGAGGTGACTGACATTTAAAGTAGTATTAACCACTTGTACCAATGTCATCTTGTAGTCTGTTCTGTGAAAGTTCTAAGGTAGGAATGTTTCTCGGAACGAATGAGCAGAAAAGTGTTGCCAATCACGTATAAAATGGTATTTTGAAAACAAGTGACAAATCATACTTCCAGAATAGTAGAATACTTTTCAGAATAGCAGAAGGAATTAATTATATTTAAATTAATGCTGATGCCAGGCTTTGAAGTGTACTTATCCTATGCAAAAGTACTGCTTAAAATGTACTTTCAAAGGAAGTTTCAGCCAATGTTAGTCTTGAACTGGGTATATCCACACTATTAAATTATGCAGTGTATTCTAAAGGAAGTAGAAAATATTTTGTTAATGTCTTTGAATTCCTAATATTTCTTTATAATCAGGTGTTACCTGGATTAAAATATTGCTGCATGGAAGCATTTATTTGACATTTAGTAGTCTGTGGAACTTTCGTTCTCTTTATAATTTTTTTTGTTCTC
>VXAV01000211.1:27787-41184 GCA_013399715.1 Alectura lathami | reverse complement strand
ATGTTTGAACTGCTGAGATATGGAAATTAATCTGAGGTATTTAGGTGAGACTTGAATATGCCTCGATAGTGCTGCAGTCCTGTTCTAATTGTGACAGTGTCCAACAAGCAAGGATTAGTGGGAAAGTTAGGATTTTATGCAACCTTATGGGAAAATGGCCAACTTATTTAGGTAGGATTCCATTCCACATGGTTGCTGTATGTCTAATTTGCAGTTAGTTCAGTGAGGTCTTGTCAGGTTAGACAACGGTCTTTAAGACGATTTAGTATACCTTTCTATTTGATGAGCTGAATATTTTTGCTAACTCTAGGTCAAGTGCAAAAATGCAACTCTTCAACTTCTGTTGCATTTTGTGCTTGAAAAATCAATCTTTAAACTTGCAGACTTAAAGGCAGGAATAAAGTGAGCTGGCAATGGACGATCATGAGATCATGAGCTGTATGAGAGTGGGACTCTAAATCAGTCCTACTGCTGCTGTGAAATGCCAGGGCTTGTGAAAAATTTCATAGATAACATATGTACAGATGAGGCAGGAGGGTGTCAGCCCCCCAACACACGTATCTGATGAATATGCATTGTGAAGTAGTTTATAATCTCGGAAGTCTGATCTTGCTTTGACAGCTTAGTGGACTCAAGTGTTCTGACTTTGGAGAAATAGCTTTGATGGATGGTAAATGGAATGATGACAGTTTTCCATGAGATCGATCAAAACTGCAAGAGTAACTACTTCCATTTTGTGACGGGCTACCATTTTTAAAAGTACTTACAGAACTATATTTAAATACTAAGTAGATATCAGAAGTTGATAAATGATCTGTGTTGTTTCCCTGAAGTGATGCCCTGAACACATATTCTCAAAAGTTGCTTTCTGAAAGTGCAGGTATTTGTTAGTCTTTCAGCTCAACAGTTAAAATTAGAATATGTATTTAAAAATGACATTGTCATGTATAATATATTTGCATTTTTTACGTACTCATGGAGAGATTTATATTTTAATAATCATGTGTTAGAAAACAAATTTTCGTAATAGTTTTGTTCTGAAAATTTCTTAGGGTAGGGAAGAGAAATGGAAAAAAATTGTATAGCCACAAGTGACATGAAGAAACAAGCATTAGATTTAACACCAGAGAACGATTGAACAACTACGCAGTAATCGACCAAGTTTTGTGTTGAGTAGATGTTTAAAGATCTATTACTGTTCTGAGAGCTGTGTGAAGGAGAGCACAGTTTGTGCGTAAATGGCTGAAGTAGTTACCTTCCTACAGAAACCTTATTCTCTTGAAATGGATAACGAAAATCTTGAGCTCTTCCTGAATTCAGGTCATTGTACGGTAAAAGTGCCCTGAATCATTACTTTAAATACTTTTTTCCCTCCTGTATGTATCATATATGGACTATTGCTGGAAACTAATATGCCAAGAAAGCTTTCTACGGCTTTGACATTGGCTTGCTAGAGCTTTACAGCAAAGCATTTGGTCAGGCATTTGTATTCTCACTAAGTATTTTAAGCTGGATGAACCAGTCTCAGCAGACTTGTCTTGGTGGGGATAAACACGGATTACTTTTTCTATTATATCCCACTTTCTGTAATATATACACATAAACATGCTGTAGCATTGGCATTAATTCCTTTTTTTTTCTGAAACTCATACAGTAGATTAAATGTTCACAAAGAAAATGTCTCATTTGTATTATTTTTGTAGCAGTGTTTTTTTCTTCCAGAACTGTTCTAAGGAAATAGCTTCAAGCAATGCTTTCGTAAGGAGATAGATATCTAGGTAACTGTCAAAGACATATTTGGATGTGGGGATTCTGAAGGAAATAAGTGCTAAGTAGTGATGTCCATAATCTCCACTGTACTTTATCTGCAAAAATACTTCTTAAAATGAGGATTTATGAATACCTAGAAAGAAAACAATTCTCAAGAAAAAAAAATATTAATTTTTGTCTACTAGTGTAAAATCTTTTCACTGTTTAAAATAAATTTTAAATTGGAGATTTTTTTTTAGTCACACAGCAGTTAAAGATAATCTGTAAAAAGGAGACAAATTCATACTTCCCATACAGTTAACCTGTATTTTGGGGCTAGTGAATATTATGGCCGAGAGATAGAATCTCCTACCTAAGGAATTAGAGAAAGTTGTGTGGCACTTTGTGATGCATCTTCAGCCACAGCACAAAACAGATGCAAACGTAGGGGGATGTGCTTTCAGTGTTCAGAGCCTTTATGAAGTAAGAATACTCATTAAATCTTCCATCCTTTTGCTCAAACTGTAACATATATCTGGTGTTAGTTTGATGTACTGATGTTAGACTTTAGAAGGCTACCATTTACTGCCCACTACTGGAGAGCATTTTTTTTTTTTCGGCTTGAGCAGTAGCTGAGATAACAATTTCTAGTGCCTTCTCCAATCCCTTCTTCCCAAGTCTGCTACTCTCAATCTTCATACTGTTTTTGCAAAAATGGCTTAACTTTTTTTTTTTTTTTTTGTAATCTAGTTTTTTAATAGCTTCGAGGCTTCAAGACGAGCTTGGGCTGGAAGGCAGCTTGATTGCTTTAATGTGACATTAAGCAGAAGCTAGTGAACTTGCACACAAATGCCTAAAATTGTACTCAATGCTGGTATGATTGTGCTGTACTGGGGGGAAGAGGGTGAAGAGGAATCTGGCACATCTGATTCTGAGCCAGAGCTAACAAGTGACTGATCTGATCTGACTTGTCTACACCTGCACAAAGATCTTGTTGTTATATTTTGTTGTATTCAGTGCCTAATTCAGAGATGGTTTGTAAGTTAGAGTTCAATACAAGACCTTATTTGGTTGTTTTTTCTTTTTTTCCCCTGTGTTCAGAAGGGCAAGTAAAGTTCAGGGATGTGTGGTGTGGGAGGTGGCTGTGAAGCTTGTATGTGAGCGACTTGTCTGACCTAGCTTGGATCTGCCAGGCTTGCTTGCTTCTCATTCACCGGCAGCTAGACTGGACTTGTTAATTTTGTAATGAAAATTTCTTGTACTGTGTTGGAGTTTTGTACCTCAGATTTGAGTCCTGCTTGTTGATTACTGGGGATAATAATATATGCTCTATAAATAATGAAGATTTAGTAGTTATCTTTTTGACCATTTCTATATCTTGCATTTGATGCTAAGCTTTTACTGGTCAGATGCTTCCCATGTTATGTGAAGGGGAGATAAACCAATAGTTCAGAAAATCCAGTACCTGTTCAAGGTAAGTTTTCTTTACTGAAAGGTTTCATTCAATCTCAGGTGGGCTTTATTCACTTTAATGTCAGGCCTTTCTTAGCTTTCTTATGTGGGAGCAAAAACACTACATAGTGAGCCATTTCTAGTAACATCTAGTAATGATCTTAAGCTATATTGAGATGTACTGTACCTTCAAATAGGCAGAAATTCAGACTTGCAGCACAGATTTCTCATGCTTCAGAGCTGTCAAATCTAATATTTGGAGCCTGAGTGCACAGGAAAGAATAGTTCAGTGGATCTCAGGATACAGCTAATACATTTTCATGTTCATTAAATGTGTTGTCTAGAACATGTCGTCTGTGTGGCTGCTTGCAAAGCTACCATACTATAGGTTTTCTTGTGCTTGCAGAAAAGACAACTAGTTTTCTAGGTCAA
The DNA here is from genome assembly GCA_013399715.1 of Alectura lathami. Taxonomy (NCBI): domain Eukaryota; kingdom Metazoa; phylum Chordata; class Aves; order Galliformes; family Megapodiidae; genus Alectura; species Alectura lathami. Next base: position 37,551 of record VXAV01000211.1, on the reverse strand, counting down.
GTTTTTAGATACATGCACAACTTAAAGAGAATAAAACTATTTGGCTTTAAACAGCTGAAGTTAACAAACCTGCTTTGGAGCACACAATGCACAACTCTTCTCTGAGCTCCAAAGCCTTCCAGTTACTCATTTTTTTTTCTGAAGATAACATGCAAAAGTAGAACTCATTTTTGTTGTTGTAAGCATGCATTTCCATTTGTATGTTAGGATTTTTAGTTTTTAATGGTCAAGTGGTTTGTTTTGATTAAATCATATTCAGCCCTATGCACTGACTAGTTGAATACATGCTTGTCTATTACTAAATTGTGATCATTTTGAGTAAAATTCCATCAGAATATTTAACTTAACAAAATTGGTTTAAAAGATTATAGTTTGTATCAGAGTGCAGCTAATGAACATTCTGAAGTAATTTCAGTATATTCCACTGTAAATGGAAAAACCTCTCATTTTGAAATGTATGTAATACTTGTTTATGCTTTCCCAATTTAGGAGGCTATTTTAATGAACATAAGTAGCCTGAAATGTTTGAAAAGTTGTAGCATTCCGTTACGTTAAAGTTTACATTTCATTTTAACCATAAAATCCCTTTTTATAAGTAGTGATCATTTATTTAAGGAAATTACTGACAACACATTAGTGGTTTTGAAAGGTCAGGGATTTTTGTTATTGTAGGTTTTTTGTTTTGTTTTTACAAATTATTGCAGAGTTTGAATGCTTTCGTTGCAGTTATACCTTTGTAATTACAAAGTCAGAGGTCTGTCTAGGAACATCTCTGGTCCAACCTTCTAATGACCCCTGACTATAAATTAGATGACACCTGAGTCCTGAATGCTGTCAGCAAGGGAGATTTGTACCACTTTGGGCCACCTAATTCTAAAATATTTTCGTTGACAGTATCTAAAAAAAAACTGTAAGGAAAACAAATGTACCATCTATAATCAAGCGGGGTTAAAGGTATCACCTGAGTATTTTTTGAGATTTGATCTGCTACTTTCAGAAAAGACTAGTTTGTGAAAGGCCTTATTCAACAGCTTGTGTCGACTAGTCATGCATAGCCAGTCATTCAGCTGTATCCTGTTTCTAACTCAGGAATTGAGCTTGCAGGTACTAAAGGGAGAAGAATTGCATTTTCATTTTTAATAGGCTTTTTTTAATGCTTGCATTTCTTTTTGTCTCAGATTGAAATAGGTGAACTGGAGCTGTAGACTTCCTTCATTGTAGGAGAACGGCAGCTGGGCTTTTTTTCCATCAGCGCTTCCACTGCAGCAACAAAGGAGTTTGTTAGAGCTGCCACTGCCCCATTGTCAAGTGCTGCCTGATTCATCTAGAGCAACAGGGAGATCAGATGAGCTCATTGTGGCCCACTAATGACACAGGCCTAGAGGAAGTCAAAGAGAACCGACAAACTGTTGTGTAAATGAGGCCAGAAAAACAAGTAGATTAAACATTTTGTTCTGTAGTGTCATTGAACGATGCTTATGCCTAAATCTGTCTTTCTGGTACCATGAATGCATCACTTCAGATTCCAACAGTTTGAGTATTGTGATTTTATAAAGTTTTATTGGGGATAGAAAGTATACCTGAATAGTATTTTATTGAGTAATATCCAAATTTTGGTATTATTTTTAATGGAAGAAATCATTGCTTTAAGGAAGTGTTGCTAACATTCCATACAAATTTGAAAGTGTAGCTTCTGTTAATTGGCACTTTTTAGTAGGGAAAAAAAATGAAAATAGATGTCTCTAACTTTAAATGAATCTTCAAATCTCCTCTAACTACCCTTCAAATTTCACATACCTTCCAAAATGCAACACAATGATATACAAAAGTGAACTATTGAATTTACACAGCTTTTCTCCCAACTTCTGGGGATATATGTGTTGTAGAGATAATCTCATGCTTCCTAGCTCTACTGAGCCCAATTTTGTATCCTTAAATGACAGCAGACAAATGCATTTTTGTTGTATCTCTGTTGTGGGTTGGGGTTTTGAATCTATTCTGTAGCTTGTTTTCCCTCTGAAGCACCTTCTGGGCTGAAGGAGTACCAGAAATTCAGGATATCCTGTGTTTTGATGTTTTCTGTAAACCAGTGTTTGGGTTTTGCTCAAGTAACATTTTTTTTTTTTTTTTCCTGTCTTCTCCTTAGTTACCGTAGTAGTTTATTGCCCTAGTTATGAACTCCAGCTGATTTTGGAAAATTTCAGTGATAATAGGGGTTGAGTGGCAGTTGAGAACATCTTCAGAATGCTAATTTTGGTTTGAGACTGAGCTTATATGCTTGTATTTTCTAGCTTTAATTCTCTGTTTCTGTGTTTTAGTGTAGGATATATTGTATGGGTTGCTATATTACTTCATAAATCTTACAGGCAGCATAAGGCAATTCAGATTTTTTTTCATCTTCAAAGCTTTTCTTGGGTGCTATTGCATCCGTGAGGGATTGCCGCCAGTTTTGTTTTTATGGTTATATACCTGATAACAGTTGAAAAACTGAATTGCAGTTTTGACTGAGCATATCTGGTCTCACCCTTGAATGTGATACTTTTTTTTCCTACTGTTTGAAAGTTCTTTGAGTTCAGACACTTTGAGTTTTCAGTTGGCATCTGGTAGAGTCACTAACATGCTACTAACTGTCCTACAAATGCTAACTTAATGACTGTCATATGATTTAATACTTGTTTGCACCTAAAACAAGAAGTTGACTCGACAAAGCATACTCCATTTTCCATGTTTCTGTGCTTAGAAATCCAGTGGCTGTAATGTCTTTTTGTTCTCTTACAGTTTAACTTTGTGGGAAAGCTTTTGGGTCCACGTGGCAATTCTCTAAAGCGCTTGCAGGAAGAAACGCTGACAAAAATGTCTATTTTGGGAAAAGGTTCTATGAGGGACAAGACAAAGGTATGACTGTAATATCTTAATAGAGAGTGGTTAAGATGCCCGAATTTCTTAACTTTTTCCTAAGATTTTTTGAGAGATGAACAAACCCTGTGACAAAAAAAAAAAAAAAAAGGGAGCAAATAAAGGATATACTTGTACTGGTTAGATTGAGCTGGAGCCTTTTCTGTAGGGAGACTGTTCTCACTATCAGTCTTGAAGCTACCACGAACTCTGTTTATGGTCCCCAAACTGGAGTCCCTGGGGAGGTACCTGTTTTCATGGGAGGTATTTGGTTATGGTGGCAATTTCCATTACAAAAGCCAAAGTACACAGCAGAAGAGAAACCTGTAGCTTCATAGGTGTCTGTACAAACAAGTTTCACTCATTTTACTGTAGTAATGTCTGTGGCTAAAGTAGCAAACAAAAACAGTGTACATTAAAGAGAAGATAGTCATATCACCTGTCCAGTGAATTTTACTTTTTTATTGGAGCATTCAAAATGACACAAAATAAAACGATACTTGCCTGTAGTATGCCATGTTCTGTAGGCCTCATTTGTGCCTTATAAGGTTATCAGAAATACAAAACTACTGTTTACTGTTCTTTCTGTACTGAAGAGAAGCCCAGAACTGAATTACTTGTCAACAAGTTACTGGTCAGAAAGGCTGGTAAGATCTCAGATGTGAGGTCTGATCATCTTCATGGGCCTCCTCTGGACCTGCTCGAACAGGTCCGTGTTTCTTGTGCTTGAGACCCCAGAGCTGGATAGAGTATTCCAGGTGGGGTCGCATGTGAGTGGAACAGAGGAGAAAAATCACATCCCTCAACCTGCTGGCCCTGCACCCATCTCAATGAGAACAGAAAATAAGACGTTTCTGTGGAGTGCAGTAAAACTAAGAGATGGAAATAATACTAGCAAAAACTCTTGTCATTGTGGAATATTGGAAGAAACCTGTTTCTAAAGACATTACCTTTAAGAAAAGAAGCCTTAAATTTCATCTTTTGTTTCTCTTGGTGTTTTCCACCAAGAAACATAAAGGTATGGGGAAAACATAAAGCTTTCTCTCTTGTGTCACCATTCCTGTATGTGAGTAGAAGGTGCTGGGTCCTATTCTGTGTAATTAGGCATATAATCTTGATAAGCAAATTAGATAATATTCTGGTATTTTAGCAACAAGATCCTTTTGAAGTCTATCAGGAAAGTACCAAATTCTAGGGTTTTCAGTTGACATCTAAAAATGGACTTTGAGTATAAATGCATCCAAAGCAATTACAACATCTGCATTGTAACGTTTAAAATGATGAAGAGGAAAAAAAAAAAAAAAAAACTACTTTTTCTGTTTTACCCAGGAGGAAGAATTGAGGAAAAGTGGAGAGGCAAAATATTTCCACCTAAATGATGACCTGCATGTTTTAATTGAAGTTTTTGCTCCACCAGCAGAAGCATATGCCAGAATGGGACATGCATTGGAAGAAATCAAGAAGTTTCTCATCCCTGTTAGTATTTCTTCTACGTTTCTTTAATTAAAACTTTGATCAAAGTAGCAAAAATTTGCAGAATAATCAATTCAGAAATAATTTTATCTTGGTGTTCATTAAAGTCCTTATCCTAATATTTTGATATTCCCAAGAAAAATCATTTTAAATTCATGTATAGGGCAATACTTTTCTTTAGAAAGGGCACTGGTTGTCAAATGAACAAACACAGAAGGCAAAGCATGCTCGATGTGTATTGATTTTGCTTCCTTTTTATAAGGCACTGGTGATCTATCCAAGTGTTGTTCTTGATTAGTATCTGATCTTGGAAATGTGGGAAACTTAAGGGAAATCCAGGAAGGTGTGTACCGCAGAGTGACAGCAGCACACATGTTTGAGTACGGTCAGTGTGGCAGCTGAGAGCCAGTTGGATGCATGTTGCTGTATGGCTGCTACAGCCTGGCAGGAGTACAGCTACAGGTTCTACTCTGGGATGGAGCAGTTGGTGCCCCACTGATGTGGGCAACACTGATGTATGTGTTTTGGGGGATTTACTTTGTATCAGTCTATATCCATAAAACTGGAGGTCCCCACCTGACTTGTGTTGGCTTCGTGCTCCTTCGTTGTTCCTTCTGACTGACTTCTTTTGGAATGAAAACTAGTTCACATGCTGCAGCACTACTCTGTGACATGAACCAAAGCATAGTAAGCAGTGGTCATTAGTGGGTTCACTCAAGGATACATCCCGATGCAAAATAATATATACAAGGGTGTGCATCTTAAGACAGTTGAAGTCCAAAGGAATGTTCTGAGCTTCCAGAAGAAGATGGTGCAATGAGGATGGAACTATGCTTTTTTTCAGTGCAAGGTTAGGAGGCAGTGGGCACAAACTGGAACACAGGAGGCTCTGTCTGCTCATCGGGAAAGACTTCTGTGCTGTGTGGGTGGCTGAGCACTGGCACAGGTTGCCCAGAGGCTGTGGAGTCTCCTCCTTGGAGATCTCCAAAAGCTGCCTGGATGCGGTCCTGGGCACCCTGCTCTGGGTGTCCCTGCCTGAGCAGGGGCTGGGCCACATGGACCCAGAGGTCCCTGCCAACCTCAGCCATGCTGTGTTTGTGATTCATGTTCTGTTAGTTCTAAACAACAGAGCATTGCATCAAAAATTTGGCTCCAAATTCCAAATAGCGCTTTTTTTTTGATGTATGTTTATTTACCTCTTTTCACTTGCTACTGTTCAGATAAACTGATTACATGGAAGCAACCCAGCAGAATGTTTGTAGGAATGCTGAGCTGTCATAACATAGAAGGTTACTGTATTTGCATAGTTCATGTTTGTGTGTAGGCTTAAATATCTTTTCAGTAGGAGATAAGGAGGTTAAATTGTCTATTCTAGTGGGCAAACAACTGTTTTTAGATGTTCTTATCAATTTGATAAGAAATCCAGTGAATGCAAGTCTGGTTACCATGCAAGTCCTTTCTTCATTGAGTTTATTTTACCTAATGTCGTTATAAATATACTTATCAAAATCTAGTTCTTACTGTACTGCTGTTAAACCAGCAAAATAGGACTGATAATGAGCAATTCCATTTATTGATTAGACACTTCTTCTCACTTTTTTGATCACTACCTTTATTGTACTGACTTGAACTGCATAATCTCCTCTGAAATGAGATCAAGTCAACACTGTCTTAATTTCCCTTTAGCTTTTCAAATGTAATCTTACCACAGTGATTCTAAATGCTGTAATCTCTTCTGCCCCCACCACCTGCAGCAGTAACTCCATGAAGCATTAAGGGCTGTCTTTGTCTCTTCTAAAAATAATACTGGGTTAACTGCTGCCAAATGCAATTTGATTTTATTTCCTGTAAGATCTGCTGTGGCTTCCTGGCAAACTATCAAGCAAGAAGGCTTGATTTCAATATATGACTTTTATTTGTGTTCTTTACAATACAAGCTAACTATACATTCCAGTGTTAGATGCCAATCCTGATTTATGAACATTATGGAAGTTTTTCAGTTTCCAGATCAGGTCTGAATATACAATCACGGTTGGTGTAGAGTGTAAAATACGAAATATCCTTGTAGCTGAGTATAGCAGGAATGCCATAGGCTTGCTTCTCAACTCTCTTCAGATCCACAGACAAGGACCTTTGCATTGAAGGTCAGCCTTCAGCAGCTGCAGCAGTGTGTAACTGTTTCTGTATGACTGAAAGGAAAGTAAGGCATAAAAGCTCCTGATGGTTTTCTGGCTGTGTTTGTCAAGTTCCCTTGATTATCATCTGCCTTTTGCTATATTCTCTTCCTTTCCTTTAGAGTGCCCAGTCCCTTTGTTCTTGCTAGACTTGCTGGTCAGTAGCCTGTTTGACCGCTGCTTTGGTGCGTGTTATGCTTGATATCAATCTGTCCTGGAATTCCTTCTGGATTTTTGTTCAGCACTTGGTCAGAACAGTGCTCACTGCCTCTTTGTATTCCCCTTGTGACAGTATGACTGTTGGGTGCAAGCTCCGTTTTAAAACAGAACCTCTATCTCAAAAGCCTCAAATACTCTGTTTGTTGAAACAGTTGATTCAGTCATCCAGACTTTACACATCCTCTTTGCCAGTTGGTTTCTGATGCTAAACAGAATGATCTCAACAGGGCAGTTGTGATTTAAGTTTCAGATGCTATTATAAAGCAGTTGATAGACAAAATGCTTGTATAGTGCCATAGTTTTTTCAATTTAGTAGCTACCTTAAATGGCATGTAAAGGAAAACTTTTGTATTTTGGTTGTGGAAGTCTAGGGGAAGCAGAATGTTTCAAGGATAATTGAGATCTTTGAATTCTTAGTAGTATAAATCACCTTCTTGTGCGACATTGTTTCTGAATGAGTTGTCTGATGCATGACTGCCTTACATCCTTTTGGTATCTGCATAGTGCAAAAATGTGACAAATCAGATTTCTGGTAAGAGATGAAGATCTTTTTGTTTCAGAACTTATGTAAAATCAGTATTTGGATAAATCTTCCTTTTGAAATGGGAGGATTTGTGGAAGATGAGAGCAATTTTATTGGAAGTATCACTTCATTCTTATTAGAGGACCTATAAATACTTTGATACTTTGTGTGTGTGTGTGTGGATGCTGAATAAAGTATTCTTTTTATTCACCTTGACATACTCATTCTTTGGCTCATTTTAAGTGGGGAGAAATGACAGAAAAATATGTTCAGTTCTAAAGAGTTCATTGTGCTATCTATTTTATTCCTACAATGTGCCAGTTTTGGAGGTTGGCCCAAGGTCCCTTGGAAAGACTCTTGTGTATTTGAGAAGTGCCATATTAATTCCATGTAAATGACTTCAGCTTTCTTTTCTGTAGACCTTGAGAGAAGATTGTGCTGAATAAGAAACAAATCATGCACCTTCAGCTTGTTCACCCTTGCATATTATAGAATTGAAGATTTTTGAGCTTTTTTTTTTTTTTTCAGATAACACTGCCCGTTTGTAGTGAATGAATTTCATTGTTTATTCGCTCCTCAAAACCTGGTTGTAAAAGCCTCGGTGGCTAATCTACTCCTTGTTCATGGGGGTTATTCTCAACAGTGCATTTCTCCTGCACCACATTGTAACACCAGGCAATAGATGTTTCTTGCTTTTAGTGAGCCATCCATCTGAAATAACTACAAACTAGATCTTAGCACAGAGAATGGGACCTTCATTTTTCTATTTTATTTTCATTTATCTTCTACAGCATTTTAACATTCACATTTTAAGTGGTAAAGCTACCTGGAGGTAACGTGCAGTGGGGGAAAAAAAAAAAAAAACCATGACCTAAGCACAAGTTGCAGTTAATAGAATTCTTTTAGAATTGTTAGAACTCTAAGAATTCATAGAATACTTTTAGAAGTTTTGTGACTGAGTATTATGCTTACAGCACTTTTCTGTATATTAAACTTTTTGATGGGGAGCTCAACTTTTTCATTTAAGAGGAAGCCTTTTTAGGAACTGTGTTTGCTGATTGTGACTTCAAATGGTGGTTGAATAGTTTGCTTTTACCCTCCTTGCCCTCCTCTGTTGTAGGACTACAATGATGAAATCAGACAGGCACAGCTTCAAGAGTTAACGTATTTGAATGGTGGTTCAGAAAATGCAGAAGTTCCAGTAGTTCGTGGAAAACCTTCTATTCGAGCAAGGGGAGTACCGGTTCCTGCTCTGTCCAGGTAAGTGTCTCGGCTGCAGTGGAATTTCATTTGCATGTGTTTTTTTTTTTTTTTAAGCACATCCCTTCAAACATTAAAAAAAAATAAATAAATAAATAAAGAGAGAAACACCTATTCAAGGTGCAGTAGTAAGATATGTGAAATAAGTACCCCAAAATAACACCAAAAGAGAAATAATCTTGATTCTTCAAAGACTATCTATTCGGTTTAGACTGAATTAACAATGGTGCTGCAATTTGTCTTACGAGACTCAAATGATACACTTAAAGAGACAGTGTGTTTGCTTATCTGCTGACTTTCAGTCGCTTCTTAGGTGCGGGTAGGGACAATGTCTTGGCCCTGTGGAGCTCACAGCTTTTTAAAAGCTGTCTTATTTTGACCCACAGATTTCAGTGATTTTTCTAATTCATGGGATATACACATTCTTTTTTCTACTGTGTTGTAGTGAGTTTCCAGGATTGTGATAAAATAGTGTTACAGAAATGTTTTGGAAATAGAATTTGGATTTTGGCTTGTCTCAGTGGAACTTCTTTCAGAAAAAGTGGGTTTTGTTTGTTCCAGGAAGAGGCAAGTTCACTGCTTCTTTTGTTTTATTTTTCTTGACACAGGAGATATTTTTACTCTAACAACCCTTAGCTTCGTTGAAGTACTGAAATGACAGCTTCAACTCCTTTGAGTGCTGAAGTGTGAAAACAAAACTAAATAAACTGCAAAACAATTTCTCTTACACAGAGATTGTGACTGCTGCAGCTAGGTGTAGCAGTCTCCTATGGTGAACTGTTTTCCTTTATTAGTGCAGGCTAGAAACTTAGATTTCAGCTTTTAGAAGAATCTCAGAGTAGCGTTTTGAAGTGTTCTAGCTCAGATTAAACATGTTAGGAGAAGTAGTCAGGAATTATTGCACTTAAAAGGATCTGCTTATGGTTACATGAGTCCTGATAATCATTATTAACACAATACAGAATGGATCTTTAGAGAATTTACGGTTACTGTGGGTTACATCTTGTAAGAACATAACTGCTTTCTTCATAAAAACAAAAACTTGTTGATTTATTCTTAGTCAAGCAATGTTACATAATATATCTACTCTCCTTTTGGTTTTAATGCTATTCAAAATAGTAGTAATTGTATCTTGAAGTTCATATCTTTTGCACTGTATTTGGTATTGCAAACGAGATTTTACTTGCTTTGGGGGATTTTTTTTTTTTTTTTTTTTTTTG
>VXAV01000211.1:11568-27758 GCA_013399715.1 Alectura lathami | reverse complement strand
GGGGTTTTTTTTTTTTTTTTTTTTGCTGATTTCCTTCAGTTAAATATCTTGTTTTCAGCTTTTCTATGGATCTTCGTAAGAGCTCTTCTACAGATACTGAGGACTCAGTACAGGCATCTGAGTTTGTGTTTTCTTCATTCTTCATGTGTCCTTAAGCTAGTGTTTCTGTGATACAGATGATGGGTAGTTTGGTCTGATCTTGCATTTTTCTTTCTGAAGAGAGTGAGAAGGATGCTAATTAATTTCCACTCTGAAATGTCTAGTACATGCGTGCTTAATTAACTTTTTATACTACTGAAATTCTCAGATATCACTGCTTCCATCTTCTGGATTTCACTAAATTATTTTTTCAAGCCTGCTTTTTTTATGCAAGACATGCACACTGTTATGCAGCTCTCAGTCCTTTGTAGTTCTTTTTATTGGCATACTCTTGAAGCGTCTTCAGGGTAAGTTTAATTGTTATTACCACTTGATTTGGAGATGACCGCTAAAAATTGTATTTGTCATCCCCATTTTTCATATGACCTAAAGAAAACTGAAAGGTTGTTGGTTTACTAGAGAACTTGTTTTAAATGTTAGGTCTTTTTTCCCTCTCAAAAACTGAAGCTCTGCTTTAGCATAAAAGATTCCTTGAGTGAGGTTTGTAGTACCATTGCTACTGAGATAGTACAGCCATTGAGTTAAGGATCTCAGACTCAGCTGTAATTTCCTTTAGCACAAATTGACTTCAGTGAGTAACATTTTCATTGAAGGAAAGCTTTGTTAAAGGCATTGTCATCCAGTGATGAGACAGTTTGGATGCCTGAGACCTCTAGGAGAGGCTGAAGCGAAACTTGCAGAATAAGAAATTGTACATGTCTTCAAAGCAGTAGACAGCCTGAGAATCCTGCTAGAATGAAGTCTAAAAAAATCAATCCTAACCTCTTTGTAATCTGCAGAATATTTTTACGATATGAACCTTAATACTTGCCACATCCTGATGAGGATGTGATAACTGAGTGTGTTAAAGTTCCCAGTTTATTAAGCCTTTCTATAATACGTTATTCATGAATAGTTTCACTTAAATACTAATTTATGCCTTTTTTACTCCTTATCAGACATCTTGAAAATGGAGATAATGCATCTAATAAAGTGCCTTCTTTTAAGAAGACTTGTTAATGTATGTTTAGCTCCATACAAAAATTTCACTTGGTAGAAATTAATAATTTCTTGCTCTTCCATACAAAATTCTGGCTTATGCACAGGTATTCCTGATATGGTAAGTAATTTCCTAATGGTTGTGGCATCATTTTTATTCCACTGTTTCTGTATAGTTCGACACTTCCTTGCCTTGATTTTTTTTTTTTTTGTGACTCCAGAACCTATACTGCTGCTTGGAGTTGTGACCCAGGTCATCACCTGGCACTTAGCCTTGTTGAATGTCATGCAATTGGACTCAGCCCATCAACCTAGCCTATCCAGATTCCTCTGCCAAGCTTTTCTACCCTCAAGCAGCTAAATGGTGTAATGATAAAAAGGGAGGAAGTCTGTGATGGGCGCCTGGGTATTGAAGTTTTCAGTAATTTGGTACTCGCACCATAAAATAATAGAACAGATATCATATTTTTCAGATGTCTACTGTAAAGCCTAAACAAATCATCTGTTTGAGGAACACTGAGGAACATTGCCGATGCTCAAATAAGGGAATATTTAAACATCTTTTGACAAACAAATGCTATACTAGTTTACTTAAGTTTAAAATACTGCAGATGCATGGAATTATGGATGTTAAAGCATTACAAGTATGTACTCAAAGAGTAATAAAGTCTTAGGAAGCTGGTCCTAAATTTTGCAAGTATTTTTATGAGATCTATTCTTACATATACTTCCCATTGTTGAGGAGAGATGCTGAAAAGGAGCTTTGTATAGCAGGTACTAATTTGTTTTTACTAAAACATAGAAAGTTAAGGAAAGTTACGAACTGACTCGAGCTGTGGTTTTGTAATCAGAGATCCTAACTCATGCAGTCATCCACTGAAAGGAGAAACATGATCACAACCAATGTCTGACATTAGAGAAGAAATGATAAGTGGAAAGATGAGACACAGAGCTATTGCCAAGAGAAACTCTTACTAGATAGAAGCTATGCCTGCTATGGTCAAGGGCAGTGACTTTTGAAATAAATCTTAAAAATTATACAGGACCACTATAATGTAGTGATTATAAAAATTATTGCTAAGACCAAAGAAAAAAAGTGTTTAACTAGTTCTGTAGGTGTATTTAAGTTGGATGAGCTGGTAAAATACCACTTCATTAGCAGTCAAGAAGTATATCACTACCTGTGAGTTACTTCTAAATGTTCACATCTCCAATTCTAATCATAGTATAAGCTAGTTCTGAATAGTACTAGGTATTTCTTAGAGTGCTTTTCCACAACAAACTCTTCAGTCAAAAAGCAAGAGATTAATAAATTACAAGATTCAGTGGTCTAATTTTTTAACTACACACTGAGGTGTACTTCAGGATTTTTATATTGTAAAGTTATCTTACATAATTACTATATTTACAAATCGTGCTATAGCACAGTAGAATTTTTGTGAAATGCCAGTTCTTTCGTTCTTCAGTGTGTTTCTTATAGATTGAGAAGATTGCTTTATAGAAATTGTTTTGGTTTTTACTTGTAATTTTTTCTCATACTAAATTGCAAGTATAAATAATAAAGTATTATGGGGGGAAGATTCAGATTCCAACAAAATAGTTTGCATGACATAATGTGTGAAATTAACTTACTATTCTGGAGCACAGATTAGTGTGTAGCAAAAGAAAAAACGTATATATTAAGTTACGATGTTTGCTTTATTTAGTCTAGTCCCTGGGAACAAGATTGAAAAGATCTTTTTTTCACTGCAAACTCTACAAGTTGATTACCAAACTGAAGTAAAAATCTAATTTAAGCACCTAAATTCACTTCCTCATTAAATGCACAGGTTGAATTTCCGTCACTGTGTTCACCACTGCCAGACTAAATACAATCTGCAAAAATCTAAACCAAGCTGATGATAAAAGTGGAACAAAAAGGTGTTTTCTGGCATGACTGTAGTAATCTGTGTTAGTTTTCCTTTGAGAGAAGGAAATTTTCAGTACATAGGCCATGACTTTCTCTTCAAAATACATCTGGAGGTCATGGCTGGCTGCAAGCTAAGGTTGTGCATGTGTAAGTGCTATTTTTAACTATTACAGTCTGTGTAGTAGATAATACAGTTCATACATACTGAAGGAGTAGAATTTCCCTCGTCCAGGGAAACGCAGGGGATTCTGATTAGCATATTTATATTAAGATTCAAGAGTAGAGTTTTTCTCATAAGTGTAGCAAAGAAGACAAACATTTTTGTCTCGTGTAGTGCTTTTTTTACTTGCATGTTTGCGGTATCATAAATCTGAGGAATCACAGACAATGACAGTTCTATATCGGATGTCCTGAAATAATGACCCCAAAATAAGAACATAACTGAAATAATCTCGATTCGTCACAGATTGTCTAGTTTGTTTAGACTGAATTAACTGAATTAACAATGATGCTGCAATTTGTCTTATGAAACTTAAATAATACACTTTAAGAAACACTGTGCATCATACAAGATGTTCAGTCTTACTGCGAGTCCTTGCTTAACTGCTAAGAAGGCTAATGGTACCCTGGGCTTCATTAGGCACAGTGTTGCCAGCATGTAGAAGGAGGTGATCCTTCCCCTCTGCTTAGCACTGGAGAGGCCACAGCTGGAGTGCTGTGTGCAGTCCTGGGCTCCTCAGTACAAGAGAGACATGGACATACTGGAGGGAGTCCAGCAAAGGGCCGTGAGCATGATAGAAGGGACTGGAGCACCTCTCCTGTGAGGAAAGGTTGGAGGAGCTGGGACTGTTAAAAGCTTGGAGAAGGCTCAGAGTTCGTTAATGTGTATGCATACATGAAGTGGAAGTACAAAGAGAATGAAGCCAAGTGCTTTTTGGTAGTGTCCAGTGACAGGGCAAGAGGGAATGGGCACAAACAGGAATGTAGGAGGATCCACCTCACCACCAGGCAGCACTTGTGTGCTGTGCGGGTGACTGAGCACTGGCACAGGTTGCCCAGAGGCTGTGGAGTCTCCTCCTTGGAGATCTTCAAAAACCACCTGGACATGGTCCTGGGCACCCTGCTCTGGTTGTCCCTGCTGGAGCAGGAGCTGGGCCAGCTGGATCCAGAGGGCCCTGCCAACCTCGGCCTTTCTGTTTCTGTGGTTCACTGATCACTCTTCACAGGAGCAGTCATAGTGACTCAGATCTTAAGGCAATATTATTTAATAAACCATCTTTCCTAATTGATGTCCCCTGGCTCTTACGTTGAGAATGACAGGTAAATAATTCCTCACATACCTTTTCCATTCCATTGATGTTTATACTGGATTCTGTCAAACTATGTTGCCCTCAGTTGTCCTTTGCAGTCTGAAGTGCCTTAATCTACTAAATTGTTTCTTACGTATAAGTTGTTCTGTGCTGTTGGTTAGCATAGTTTGTGATGCTCTTCCAGTTTTTATGCCCTTTCCAAATGAGAAAACAGAATGGTAAATACACATAGTAGTTACAGTTCTGTTTGTTATCTTCGTAGATTTTCTAAAATAGTTTGTTTTTTCGCTGTCCTGACTGCTGGGCCAATATTGTTTACAAATGTTCTGTGGGTAGGAATAGCTCAGAACCTATTCCTTTGTATAATGTTAGGAGGTATCTGTATATACACACACTTGTAACTGCACCTTCTTACACCTTGCTGCTTTGATTGTTTGGTTGCTATTTTCCTTTCCTTTCCTTGACACCCAGTTTGGCATTCAGCTCCAGATTAAAGAGCTAGGTATCTGAACTCATACTACATTTTATACAAAGAGTAAAAAAATTTACTTGCTCTTTGTTCTATAACTTGTTTCTAAGACAGTTGGCTGCACTGTCCGATGCCTTCCTAATAAGAGACGGCTCTAGCTTGAGAACCTTGCCAATTCTTGATTGTGTAGCAAAAAAAAAAAAAAAAAAAGTTACAAAAAAATATTTTTGCATTCTTTATTGGTGATTTGGCTTTCAGAGTCCTGGCAGACTTCCTGATTCCAAGGTGTCTGAAAGATTCTTTTAATCTGTTTCAGGCTTTTAAAAAATGCATTAAATTATCTGACATGCTTTTCTGAGTATTTTAAACTTATTTTGTGTTTGTCTTTCAAGTTCAAAGATGGGTTCAACTTTTCAAGTGACACCTGTTTAAATACCTCTTGGCCCTGTTATTCTAGTCTTACTGAGCTCCTTTTGCCTTCTCAAATCTTTGTTTTTTGAGAGTTTCTGTGTATTTGGTGAGACTTAACTTGGGATATTCTGGAATTTCTTCCCATACTGCATATACATATTTTAATTAGGCAATAACAGAACTGATGTGTTGTTTTTTTGTAGAGGCATACCAAGGTTTCTATTCAAGCAGTTCCTCAATATTATGAGTCAGTTTCTGCTATTGCTCCTGTCAGTTGATATTTAGTTCCCTGATATCTTTAGTTTCTGAAAGTTAGCTCTCTGCACCATACCCTGATATGACATTGGCTCAATCTGCATGGTTGTAATTGAACTCTCCTGATATTTGGCTTCCTATCTCTGCACCTTTATATAGTCTCTTGTAGCCTGGTGCAGTAACCATCTGAGTGGTGTAACACAGTACTGTGCTTCTCAGATTGTTCATACATCCTTCAAGAAATCTTGAAGAAAAATGTCTATAAATGGTCTCCTAATGTGAGATAAGCATGATTTCCCACCGTCACCGCACCAATCCTATTTTTGAAATGCAGAAGAGACCTCATCGTGTGTATCTGGTGTTATAATACCTCTCCAAGAATAAACCTGTGCTGTCTTTAAAAATTGTACTTTCTTCCTCCTTCGTATGTTTTTTTTCATGTTTTTCAGCATGGCCAATTTCTTCTTCCTTTCACTTGTACCCTATCTGAAGGATGCAATGAAGAAAATTGTCTTGTGATTCTTGTGTCTTTTTACTGATTTTTTTTTTAACTTGGTATTGACTATTGTCTATGCCGATAGGCTCATTTCACTTTCTTTGGCTTCACATGGAAAGTGTCACATTTGCTATTTCTTTATATTACTTCAGCAGGCTGTGTCTGGGAACATCACTGCTCACCCCTGCCCCCACTACAATGAAGTCAAATAAGCAGCTGGTACCCTGTCCTGAGGAGGCATTCTACAGATTAGCCAAAACCAAGTAATAAGCACAGTTTTAAATCACTTACTGTCTGTGTTTTGATCAGTAATTAGAAGCAATTAGATGCTCATTTTTGCAAGTGTTTACATTTCTGCATTCTTTCATAACATTAAAATACTAATTATCTCTGCTAAAATGCTTATATTTTTTTCTGACAAGTTAGTAGATCAAAAATTATAGAATGGCTTGGGTTGGAAGGAACCTTAAAGATCTTCTAGTTACGGTGATTCCCAGTTTTATACTTGAGTTAATTGAGTCTCTTGAAAAAGAGACATCTTAGCAATATTTTAGACGTCCTATTTAAGAGGATAATTGATACAAAAATTCACGCAAGTTGTGCCTCTGGTTCTGACTTTATTATAGGGAGGCAGGGGGGAACTCTACCTGTAAATGAGTCAAATAATTCTGAAAACCGTCCCTGTTTAGGTCCCAGATGTTTTAAATCCATATATGAATTGTTCGAAGAATGAGCTATGAGCTAACCTTTATCATTTTTCAGAATTTTAACAGCAGTGTATACATATTTCTTTTTATCTCGTCTTTGAATACATATAGGACATCAGGTTATGTCCAGTTAAACAGCCTGCACATGTATTATGTTTGAACGTTTCCTGCAACAGCTGGAAATCTCATCTTTAGAATCAAAATCTCCTCATTAGAACCAGAACAAAATTTATTTCTTCTGACACATTCTCTCTTGCATGCAATGTGATCTTTGGATTACATTTAGGAGCTTGCTCAGAACCAGGAGGAAGCCGCAACTGATTCCTCAATGCAGGATTTAAGTACAGTGCAGCCTGACAGATTCAAATTGACCTGATACTCTATGATTGTGATTTCAAATTTTAGTGAAGATGACTGATTCCAGCAAATTGGGTGTTTGTGTACGTGATCAGCA
The DNA here is from genome assembly GCA_013399715.1 of Alectura lathami. Taxonomy (NCBI): domain Eukaryota; kingdom Metazoa; phylum Chordata; class Aves; order Galliformes; family Megapodiidae; genus Alectura; species Alectura lathami. The sequence continues at coordinate 20,610 of VXAV01000211.1, read as the reverse complement.
AAAAGAATGGCTCAAGCTAGTAAGAAGTTCATGACTGAATCATACGTGTTTAGTTTTTATCTTTCAGCGTTTATTGCATAATGCATATAATTGGATTAAAGCATACAGAAAAATGCCAAACTCAAATTGGTCTTCTATAAGAGGTTTTTGTTTTAGGGAGTTGTCATGCTGTGCGGGAGGGAGCTGCTGAAAGGGATACCAAAGGGGTGGTATCTAACAGTAAGTGATCCCTGTATTCACAGGGGCCGTGGAGGAGTGCCTCCACCACCTGCGGGAGTACCAAGAGGGGCACCAGCTCCCAGAGGAGTGCCTCCCAGCAGAGGACCTGTCAGTCGGAGCCGTGGACTTCTAGCACCCAGAACGAGGGGAGTACCCCCACCTGCAGGCTACCGGCCCCTTCCACCGCCTCCAGCGCAGGAGACATACGGTGAATATGTAAGTCGAGCTGTTCGCAGAGCTATGAACGTGAAGTGGTTTGGATTTTTGGAGGCGTGAACCTAACTATCACTTTAGAACCGTGCACAATCTCTTTAACTAAGCCTTGCACCCAGAATCTATGGAGAGTGTGATAATCTCATCACCTTCTTAGATTTGAACTGTTTCATGTTACTAAGACTTCAGGTTATATATGCTATCATAAAGACATTTACAGTGCATTCAGCAGAACGTTTTTTTAGCTCTAAAGAATATTAGGTTCCTGCTTTAAAAAAATCTGAAAAATTGTTGGTAGGTTTTTAATTCTGAGCTTAGAATAAGGCTCTGTTCTTTAGCCTAGATCCATATTTACAGCCATAGTACTGTTTAACAGTTAGGTAAAATGTATTTATGAAAGCTTCAAAATTGATCTGAAAACTTCAGCAATCATACAGTGCACCTTAATAAGCCCTACATATTTATCTTGATTTTACTGCAATAAAAATTAAACAGTTTATCAGAATACTTTCTACAATTGAAAATTACAGCTATGAATTGTAAGGGTAAATTAAATTTATATAGAACTTACAGAGCAGTGGGATAAAGAAAAAAGCTTAAATCAAAACTATAGTCATAAAAATGGATTGTCTTACAGAAGACATTTTCAAGGACAATGCTTTTCATGTTTTATATGCCTTAAAACTTTAAGTGTGTCGTTTTTACAGCTGAGTCTGTTGTCTGGACTTTGTATCTTGTTATTCAGGCTAGCAAAAATAGAGTTTGCGAGTTCTAGAGAATGTTGTTTTTTTGTTTTTTTTTTTCTATTTAAGTGTAGTCTTTTTTTTTTTTTTATGAAAACCTTTTCTTTCCACCTACCTTCTACCTCCCATCTTACCACAAAGGCTCCAAATGAAATCCTAACTGTTGTCCATTTGATCAGAAACATAAGGCTATGTGCCATTTCTTTATGGAGTTACAAGTTTAATGTTGTTATCTTGAATACCTGAACAACAGAGGAGGAGAAACTAATGTAGTTTATTCATGTTATGTGAACTAGTATTTGAACAACATATCTAAATGCCCCTTGGCTATACCTGACTTGACTGATAATGCAAGAAGATGGTTATTTTGTAATACTTCAAAAGCAACTAGTCCTCACTGTCCTTTCAAATCAATCCTGCCTATATCCAGAACATGTGCAGTAGAATGGATGGTGACATGGCTGAAAGTAAACCTGAGTAACTTCATATAAATATGAATATAAATACATATATTTATGTAAATACATGTAGGCATATGGAAGTAACAGCCTTTTGGATGAGTATCCTGATGTATGCTTCTCTTCCAAGACAACGGTTAGAAAATGCCAATGAAGAAAAACAGTGCTATGCTATGAAACTGCTAAAAAAAAAACCAAAAACATTCCTTATAATACATATTAACTATACTATAAATAAGTATATTATACTGTACTTAATGAAGCAGTGCAAGCTGATCCACTTTAAAATTACTATATTTTGTATCTCCTTTGTTAAAATAGAGCTTTGTTAGAAACATCTTTCAAGGACATGAACCGTTAGGGTATTGTATGTTAAGTGCTCTAAAGCATGATGCTTTTTCCACCTGGGCAATTTTAACATATAATCCAAGTGCCACAACTGTATATTTTAGTGGTTAAGGTAACATGGTAAGAGTTGACAGTAGTGTTTCAGTCCTTGCTGGTTAATTGCTGGTTAGCTATGTCTAAGTATTAGGTGCTATTTTGCAAACCTGAATATCCGAGCAGAGTAAGGTGCTACGATTTGCTGAGATGCCAATAGTTTGTGTTACATGTTGTTACTTGAAGGAGCATCTGTGGCATGTAGTTTCTGAGTCTCAGAGACCAGGATATCTTGAGAAGTTACAGAGCAGCCTTTTGAAACGCTTCCATTGAGAGCTGGAATGTCTGCAAAGATTCATGAAGGTTTTTGTTCCCATAGGCTAACAAGCCTCTACTTGTACTCTTTAAAACAGTGTGAAACTGCAATTTTAGAAGGAAGCCAACTATATTCTGGATAAAGCCTTCAACCACTTGCTTCTGTAATTCTGTAATCTAAGATGATGCAGATCTTTCAGTACATAAAATCCTTGCTGGATTTTCCTCTGGCATGCTGTTACATACATGGTGTGACACAAAATGAGACCGCCATTGAGTCACATAAACAGTTTCCATATTGTTGCTTCCTTTAGCAACTTTTTTCTATAGTCCTTAACATGTTAGACCAATTTATCTTGAACATCTAAGAGTAATTTACTCTGTTCAGCATCCTGCCTATCCTACTCTCTCTTCCAACCTCTTTTCTTTTTTTTTTAAGAATTATCTTAAAAAAAAAAAAAAACTAGTAAATATGGTAGTCTGAAAAATTGGAAGGGTTAATTCTGGAAGCAGTATCTCACACTAGGAATTTCATTCCAGAGGCAAAACATCATTCATTTGGACGTAGATGCATTTTAACATGGGCTCAAAAGCAATAGATCATTTCTGTCCCATGTTTGGAGCCCACAACTTAACTCCTGTAGAAGGCTCTGCACAGAGGTCAACTGCTCCATCCCTCAGCTGGCTTTCTCAGATGCCTGTAGCACTGATGGATGCTTGATGTGGCCTTCTCTGCTGAGTCACACAACTACTAGACCAGCAGCAGCATATCTTTCCACCATATCTCTAGTACCATGATGAAGTTAGTGAAGCTACTAAATCACATTTCCTTATCATTTTCTGTTAACATTGTCTTTTTAATAGCTGTAGCATCACCTTGCATGATAGGAAAAATTCAGGCCTCTGCAGTTAGCCAGCTTTATAAGTGCTGTTCTAACCTCACTGCTCTGGTGTGATAAACCTTCTCTGAAGGCTAATATGCCTCCCACTTTCTACATCATCATGTTCTCAGGTCAGGAGAAAGCCTAGTATGAGGCAGAAGCATGACCAGGATTATTTTTGTAATACTTGGGTAAGGGAAAACATACTAGATGGTTGCTAGATTTATTGAAGCATGTGCAGGTAGTCTCAAGGACACGGTTCTCTTAATTGAGAGTTTCTGTTTATTGAACCAAACGTGCAATGGATAAAAGTCAAAGTATTTTTCATGTATTTTTAAGCTGACAGTTTATCCTATTAAAATAAGAAATAGAAAGTGTATTTAACTACTACCTGCAGATTTTAATCTTATCCATAACTTTCAATAAGCAGGAAATAAGTAACAGTATGCTAGCAATTCACTACTTTTTTCTAGTGTTGATTCCTTAATCAATATTCAACCAAACATAGGATAGAGCATAACTGTTCAATCTCAATTACTGTCTAGTAACAATTTCTGTTCTCTGCTCTCTTGTTGTCTTCCCACCAGCTTTAAACCTTTGAGGCAGTTTTTTTTCCAAATTAGTAACGCAGCAATGTGGCTGAAGCAGTTTAAGATTAGATTTTTATTTGCTGCTGTTCTCTTTTCACAAAAAATATTTTGCAAATATTCTCTAAGTGTTTAAAATCTGTACTGGGTGAATATATTTGTTATGATGCCATGTCCTGTTATTTTTTGAGTAAGTGTTAAACGAAATGTGAGATTTGTATCAGCAGATAATCAGATTTTAGACGATACAGAATGGATTTACAACATAGATTTAAGGTCCATTGTTGTGGCAATGTGGAACTAAAACATAATTCTGCAGTCTAGCAAGTTATGACCAGGATTTGCTTCAACAGTACTTCAGAAAGCAGTCAGTTCTAACTTTTTTCCCTTGTATGTGTGAAGTGAAAATGGTGGCAGAACTTCAGTTCTGTTTCTAGCTGTTTGTTGATGTTTCTTTCAGACAAGGGTTACCTTAGTGGCACATTCTCCTAATGCCCTGTGTATGTCTAGCAGTTAGTGTTTCAGTTAGAATGCTACAATGAGATTGCTTTCTGTAATAAGAAATTGAATTACGATGGATCATCTAACAGTAAGAGCCTTTCTAATCTTAAGTAAATTGTAAATTGAAAAATAACGTTATGAACAATTTACAATTACCTGCCAAGATTTTTAATTTCAGATATAGAGCCTTCTTCAAGGGCTGCACAGAACACTTGGGTGTGTAACAGATGCTGGTAACAAACTTCAAAATCTGAACTTCATAATCTCTAGTTATCACCTGAAGCTTAGAGATTGCTGAAGTTTATAGATCCTGAAGCGCACACTTCTGGATATTTCCAGAAATATATTGCTTTTACCGGTGGACAAAGTAGTGCTTCAGACTTCATTCAGACTTAAGCTTGTAATTCTCTTACTAAGACTGTTCTACAAGGCCATACTCATACTATGTAGACTTGTAAGTACTGCAGTACTGTAAGTACTGTTAAGTACTGCAGTGGTGTGAGGCCGTACTCATACTGTTCCCCGTGAGAAATGGGGAAAACACAAAAGACAACATGCTGGATAATGAGGTCCTACCCAAAAAAAATGATCAGATGTGATGCTGTAAGCCCCACTTAATCGAAAGCTTGGTATCTGAGAGCTTCGCAGGCCTTTGGCTGAGACCTGCTGCAGGTATCCACATGCCCTCAGCTCTCTCTGGAGAGCCTGTGCTGACCAGCCAGGCTGCTGGCTCTCCTGGCATTCTCTGTGTCATGGGCAGTGGTTTCCTTCCTTTCTGTTTTGGAAGGAATTCTGAGAACTTTGTGGGAAGATTAAAGGAAAGGAGGAGTTTGTTTACAAGCGATGTTTGGCTGGATGGCTAAGAACAGAAGTCTAGACTCCATTTCACAATCCAGTGATTATTATAAAATATGCATGTATCCATTAGTGAAAGCAATGGATGCAAAGCCTTAGTGTTTCCAGGTGATAGCCCATTCAGCTGAGTAAACTGTTGTTTAGTGCATCTTCTTAGAAAGTTTATTCAAATTCTCTCAGGCTTAATCTAAAGCATTCAACTTTAAGTCTGCAGATGCTGAGTATTGGCTGTGATACCAAGTGTTTTTTCCTGTTGGAGGAAATGCCAGGTGTAATGGGTGAGTTTAGGGCTCTGAGTGTAGGGGTGTATGCTTCAATTCCTGAAAACTGTTTATACCACATTTCTTATACCACATACCCACATAGGGACCTATGAGGGCCATGGAATCCAACTCCTGGCTCCACACAGGAGAGTTAACCATGTATCTAAGAGCATTGTCTAAATGCTTCTTGAACACCACCGGGATTGGGGCCACAGTAAATGTTTTTCATTCCTTCATTTTTTACCACCCATCTTGTTGAATTAGGTGGCTTCAGTACGTACTGGATGTCTTAACATGGCTTTGTAAGTGCTTAAGGGCTATATGGAGACTATATTAGTTGATAAGATACTCTGAAGTTAACCCCTTTAACACAGCATTCTGATTTGTAAGTATCCTTTCTGCATCTCCCCACCAAGATCGCACTTAGTTTGGGAGATTTTCAAAAACTGAAAGTGATTACAAAAGGCATACTGTGGAAGCCATTTCTTGGAGCTATGTTGATTTTGGAGGGCAAATTGGTTTTAAACCAAACTATTTCTTCTCATTAACATTTGCTTATTTACTGTTCCTGGTTGAAAATGAAAAATCTGTTAGGGAGCAAAATCTTTGTATACATATTAAAAATCTTAGCTCTTTATTTACAAGTGAACATTTCTTGGTATGGAGGGCAAAGTAAGGGCTAGTCTAGAACACACAAGATTTTGAAAAGACTTTTTACTCTACCAGAATTGAGTTCTGATATAACTTAAATTTAATTCCTTGTTTTCTTGTTTTTTTTAAGTGGCAGTGTTCACTTTTGTGCTAAGTAGGACAAGCAAAAAGAAATGCATGTAAAACAAAACAAAAAAATTTTTAGTGAGAAGTCCTACAGTTCATTGCTTGTTTTATTTCTTTTGCTTGTTTACTGTTGGGGGTTTTCAGGTTGAGCTGAAGAGACAGTGGAAAATCTTTCAGTTTGGTCAGGAACTCAGACAACTTTTTGGACTGTGAACACAGTGGAATATTTTGGAGACAAGGCTGAAAAGTTTTTCACCTGCCTATCTTGAGGTTGAGGCATAACCTATATCGTGTATATTAAGTATTTCATAGAATTCATAGATTTCATAGAATTTTCTTCTTAAACAATTTCAGATTAAGCTGCTAATCTAAATTCGGGCCACTGTGTGTCTTGATGTTATTGCATAGGCATGAGTCATCCTCCTGATTCTGAACTGGGTCCTGACATAGTATACAGCAAAAAACTCTTTTTGCCATGGTTTAAAGCTGATGCCTATATGCTTTAGTAGCTCCTCTATTTTATTTGTCCTTGTTTATTTTGAAATGTAAGAAACAGAATCCACTGGTACATCTTTCCCATTTTGGAAGTACCTTATTTGTTCTGGTTGAATATGCACTGGGCTTGTTCTAGATGAAAACAGATGAAAATGTATAAACTAAGCCTGTGCTTGTTTGCTGCAAATGTTCTTGATGTTCTCTCTCAGACTTTAGATGGTGGTAGCTGCCCATATTTGTTTGGATTGCCCCTTTTTCCCAGTTGTTTAAATGATGGGGAGATACTATTTTTCACGTGACAAAACTGTTCTTCCTTCCTTTTACACTTCTAATTTGCCAAAAAAATTCTTCACTGCTTTGTGCTGATGTTGTCTTACATGTTTCTCCTTCAAGTTAAGTTAATCTCTGTGCCGTGGTATTTTTCTGAATGTGATAGTTTTTATCTGAAAGGAAGACATTCCACCAGTATTCCATGATAACGTGCTGGTATAAGTATTAATTTCAGAGAATTATGAGGAGAGTGGACAAGAACCTTTAAGCTGTAGTGAAAACAGCCTTTTTTTTTTTTTTTTTTCTTTTTTTTNTTTTTTTTTTTTTTTTTTTTTTTTTTTTTTTTCCCCCCCTTCCCTTGAGTGGATTTTCGTAGTAGGGGATTGCTGGGAAACTGATTTCTTACTGATTTTTTTTTTTTTTTCAGCACTGCAAATGGCCTTCTTGTTTAAAATGAACTTTTTGCCTTTTTTTTTTTACCTGCTTCTGTCTTGTTCTCTTTGAAACACTGTTAATTTCACCTGAAGGGGGCCCAAACACCAGTCTGTCATTGTCACTGCCTGCAGATTATAATTTAAAGCCACCATTTCCTATTCCCCATGAACAGGAGTGAGTTGTAAGTACTTAATTATTAGGAAGAAATACAGATGAGCAAGACTTTGTAGTGCAGAGGTTTTGGCACAGATTGCTATCATTAGTTTTATCATAATTTGACCTATGATTGTAACTTTCTGTTTAATGTGCTTGAATGATGAATATTTACAAATTGCCTTTGGCTCTGTCCATGAAAAAATTCTGCACTCTGCACTGAACAATTATTGCTACCACATGCTGCTCTCCACTCTCTGGATTTAGATCAGTTGCAGGTGCTATCATTAGGACAACTGCAGGCAGAAGCTCTCTTAAAGAGGAAACATAATGTGATACTGACTTAATAAAGCTGTTATTAACAAGGCTTGAGATCTTACAGAACAGTTTCTTATTATTTTCAGAAGATCTGTCTTGTAATTGTAGCTGTTCTCTTACTTTGGAAGAAAATTCTTAAGATCAGAAGTCAGGACAGACACTCATGATGCCTTCATGGCTGATATTTCAAGTGTCCTGGGGAAAATACCTGTGGTTTTAAGACAACTGTAGCATTTTCAGCTTGGTATTTTTCTGCATTTTTGTATTGTAAGCATGAACCGTGCAGCACATTTGCTGCCTTTTCATGAGACTAAATCCGATGAGCGTTGGTTTTCTAGGTTGTCCTGAGAAAGCAGAATAGTGAGTGAATAATAGGGGAAAAAAAAGTGCTTCCATTATTAGGATAAAAATTCCTTCTTGGGCTTTTGTTTTTGGGAGAAATATGGTTTTGCTGGTAAATTCTTAATGATTACTGATTACCTTTAGCAAGAGCTGTTTGCGTAATGGCATAGCATTGTGTAATTGGAGTATGGGCTGAAGCCCATTGTGTTGCATTTGATACATAGTGGGAGTGCAAATGCTGTTTTCTGTGTAAAGAATAATAATGGTGTTAAGTACAAAAACAAGCGCTTTTATAAATAACTGAAGCATGCAAAAAAACTCAGGAAGAAAAAAGCAATGAAAATATTTGTATGAATGTGCAACTTTTCCTACATTCTGTAGGAAGAAGTCCTTGCAGCACTGTTTCCCAGTGAATTTGATGTACTTAAACGTACATCAATATTCTGTACCAAAAATCTTGAATTTTATTTTTTGTGTATATATATAATTTTATTTAAGTTTACATAATGTGAACTTAAATATGAAATATGTCAGATGGCTGAGAATATTTCACATAGGTACTATGTTTAATAAATCTTTTATTGAAGTTGCAAGCGGTCTGTTTCAGGAACAACAAAGAAATAGTGTGGATTTAATTAAAAAAATAAACTACTCTGCCTTGGCCAGCCTTATTAATAACCTCCAGACAGGGAAGGTTTTCAAATACAGGATGACTGATGGAAAATACGATGTCAGACCTTGCTCTGAAACAGACTTCAGCTGCTCCTGCCTCCTCACTATTTCAAGGGAAAAGTGCACAGTAAAAAAATGTTTGGAAATTTGAATCTTTTCTCTCT
>VXAV01000211.1:0-11484 GCA_013399715.1 Alectura lathami | reverse complement strand
CAGAAAACTGAATCCAGTTATCTTGCAATTCAAAGCTTAGTCACCTTCAGCAAAATAATAATGCAAGATTTAATAAATTCACTGCTGCAGAAATTAGCACACACAATAGTCATCAGTAATGAGTTCCAAGCAAAAATTGTGTGTGAGAGGTAACACTAGATACATTCAAGTCTGATTTTNTAAGCATTTGTACATGCTTATTAACATTTTGAAATCATCTAGCATTGTGGTTTGTCTGTTGAATTTCTCATATTGATCCCAAATGTATAGTTCACAGATTGCTGGCTAATTATGTGACATCAATAAAATTATAAACTGTTTTTCTCCTGATTTTGGTTAAACTTTTCAAATAGAGTAGTTTTTTTTTTTTTTTTTTTTTTTTTTTTTAGTAAAGTAGTTGATATAAATGTGAAGAATAGGACTGATTGCTTAAGAATTCTCCAAGAATTCCATAGGGACAAGCTTTTGAAACATTAGAAGGTTAATTTCAGTCCACTGCTTTCATTTGTTGTCACTACTGTGTGCACACTGAAATTTATCTTAGGGATGGCTCATTCACAGTTGGTAGGTTCTATGAGAGAAGCCCAAATGTCATGTAAATGCTCTGGAACGGAGCAAATACACTGGCTCAGACAGCTTCTGCTGTTGATCAATGTCTGTATTGTTAACAGATGTCTGTGCATTGCATCGATAAGTAATAAAGTGCTTGTTCATAATAACTGCCAGGAGGCAACGGTTTTGTGGGTTTAGTGTGTGGTGCATCAAGGAAAATCCATATCCCTATCAGATGGGCAAAAAAAAAGCTAAGATGCTAATTTTTAGTTTCAGGCCAATGAATTAATGAAAGAAAAAACAATTTCATTTTCAAGTGTGACCATTTAGTCTTTGCAACACACAGTTGGAAGAATCCTTGTTTACTCTTCCAGACCTGTATGAATAGGCTGTCACTTGCTTGTGCCTGCAAATACTCGTAAACACCTTTCTGCTAATCGCTGCTGGGAAACAATCACCTTCACTGTTCTAGCAGTGGTGAAGCAGTATTGATGGCTGAGTGCTTAGTTTTCCATATAAGCAATTTCAAATGACAGGAGAAATGCTAGGAAGCCTCATAGACAGCAGATTCACAGCTTCCTATTTGTTTTGAGGATGTCATTGGCTTCTCCCACTATAGAAAGCTTTCCTTCCACTATGTAGCAAGCTGTCAGATTCAAATCATTGGAGGTGTTTACTGGGGTTGGACCATCCCTACCTAAGTGGAACAAGTAGTTGGTTTTATTGGTTTTAGTCATCACTGAAAGATTCTTGAAAACGTTTCTTTTCCTGGGAAAGAGGTAGTTCTTTCAGAAGGCTTTGTTCTTGTATTGCAAGGGTTGGTAACACGCTTACTCAGGAAACATCACTTACGTGATGTTACCTGATTTTCATTTCTCCAGGTCCCTGTGTTTTTAAAGTGCCTTCCCACAGTTCTCATTTGATGAAACTGGACAAGATACCTCCAAATACCCACTGAGGCCTTTAGGATGTTTGGATAGGATTTCCTAATTCTCCTGTGAGAGGAATCACTACGAAGGAAATGCCATTTTTACTGATCATCAGCTTAGCTCAGTTAAGTTTACTGTGTGATCCAGTAGTAAATTAGTGACAGTTCTTTGGATTTCCACATTTCATCTTTCCCAGAAAGCACAGTATCATTGTCACCTGTTTTCATATTGTACTTCTGTATGGCTTGTAGCTGGAGCTGATTTGTTTTGTTCAACTTGAAATGCAACCCTATTTTGGTAAGAGCAGCATTACAGTATATTCTTAAACAGTGTTCTTAATACTTCCAGAGGTACAGTACTGCAGTCCTTAGTCTCGGTAGGGACTCCCACAGGCTGAAGAATGTTCAGAGGACATTTGAAGTCAAGCGGTGGTTCCTGCTAGTGTTATCTCTTAGGCTGCATAGGCATATTGAATTTAGTGCCCACAAGTAAGAGTCAGTTACAGAAGTCAGTGCACACTCTCTTACTCAGATGCTTTAGTTCCTGTCTGAGGGGCTTCCCAGAACTTTCTTGAAGGGCGGTAGCTCACATACTTGAATTTTAAGTATGTGGAGGCATGAAGCATTTGTACTTTTCTCTGCACAATCCAATATGTTTAACTAAAAATTCTGTTCTGAAGCATGTTGCTGCCGGTAGCTCATGATACTTCTAAAGTTATTATACAGTCGTGGGTGTGTATGGAATTACCTTGTTCTCAAGATTTTGCCATTTCAGGGTGTACATATGTCATAAACCCATTTCAGGAGAGTATTGTCTTTCATATTTAAGACTAGGTTACTTCTTTGTTTCTGGAGTGTGTTAAGAGTCAATATTACCTTTTTTATCCTTTTCAGGAGTACGATGATGGTTATGGAACTGCTTATGATGAGCAAAGCTACGATTCCTATGATAACAGCTATAGTACTCAAGCACAAAGGTAAGTTTCAAGATCTGCCATAACTACAGGAGTAATACTGCACAGTTGGAAAGTTAATTTTACTTAGACTTTTCCAGATTCATTTTAGACAGCAAAAATAGAGCACAGGGCTTATTACAAGTAACCTCCAGTGTTTTGTCTGTAGTACCACATAGGTATGAAAATCAGTTACTGAGTGGTTGAAAAGAAACAAGTGATATCATGGAACAAAGAATTTTAGTGATGCCAAATCATTAATCAAAGTGTTGAGCTGTTCAGGAAATTCAGGAACATTGAATATTAATTTTTAATTAATGTTCAAAGAGTATTTTAATGTAAGGAGCAAGGAATTTTATGAGAGGTACTGAATCATCTGAAACATAGCTGATTTAGTCTTCTCACGTATTAAACCTGATTATACTCCAGTGCTTTATTTGGTGATTCTGTGTTATAAACAAAAAACAATTGTGCATCTTTCTGTTTCTTTTACTCCCTTGTGGAATGATGTCTTTGTAACCAATTTGAATCTCTTGTCCTTTCACTCACCTTATATTCCCAACAGTATTTTTCTGATTTATTTTCTTTGAATTGTGCTACCTTAATGAAGGTATTTGAAAATTCCACAAACTGCAAGGAAAAATGTGTCCTAGTATTCCATACTGTATGACACCATGCAAGCTTTAAAAAACAGAGGGGAGTTGACTGGGGGGGCAGCTGCTGCTCAGGGACTGGCTGGGCATCGGTCGGCAGGTGGTTTATATGTCTATATATAAAACTATCATTACTATTATTATTTTTCTTTTCCCTTCCTTTTCTGTCTTAGAAAATATTTTTATCTCAGCCCACAAGTTCTACTTTCTTTCTGATTCTCTCCCCCATCCCACTGGGAGGTGAAGGAGGAGCAAACAGCTGTGTGGTGCTGAGCTGTCTGCTGGGTTAAACCACAACAACTGAAATCTGCTTTGCTTTAGTGTTGACACACCCAACTTAAACATTGTTGTATAAATAAATATTTTCCTGTGCCCAGCAACTGAATATGAAAAATGTTAGTGGAAAGTTCCAGTGTCATTGTTGTTGAGAACTAACACAAGGGAAATAATGCCTGTGTATACATGATACTTGATTTCTATGGAGTCTTGTAAGCTACTGAAAATTGGTTTTTAAAAAATAAGACATGACACCATCAGCATAGGACCTCCCAAATACACTCTGTAGGCATTTAGGGACCAGCTGCTGGTAATGGATTTTTTCTCTGAAAAGAAAATTACCAAAATAGTCCTCAACTTTTATGTTGGTAATTCTGTACTGTTTTACTGCTTCTAGTGTTGGTAACAGGGTTTACTGCACACAAACAGTCAGATTTCATTACCAACTCATTTGACTGAGCCAAAACAGAAACCATTACTAGAATTTGCTTCCTCTTCATGCTAAGACAGATTTCCCCACTAATGAAATTGCTCACATAAAGAAATAACAATTTTACATATTGTATGTATGAGTATGTATATATATTTAACTTGTTCTGGTTGTTTGTCTGGATGAAAAATTGTCTGTTTTACTTATTTGGCTTGTAATTTCACAATATTATGTACAGTTGTATTTTGAGTTTGTTATCTGTTGACTGATTACTTCATTTTTTTCCCCATAATTTAAGTGCTGTATGGTAAAAGAAAACAAGAAGTGATTCACCCGTACATTTCTTACGGGGTATAGACACTCATTCTCTGGCATGTTTTCTGGCTCAGCAAAAAGAATTTTAGGATTGTATTGGCAGGCAAAAAGTAATAACTATGAGCAGCCATCTGAGCTACCTAGAGCAGCATTCCTAGCTTTAATTTGAATATCAAATAGGAGCCCATATTGCAAAATGTTATTTCGTAACCACTAAGAGATACTTATCATTTAGGTGCATTAGTATTCTTTCTGTGAAGGAAACTATGGGAAATAGAATTGTTTTCACAGTTTAACCTTATATCGTTCTTGGTATTTTACCCTGATAATGCATAGATAGAAAAGACATTTGTGGATAGAGGTAATTCACAGGTTTTAAATGCATCATTTAGTGGCAAGCATATTCTTCCCATTTGTATGTTGAAAACAGTAATCTTTTTTTTGAAAAAGTAATAGTATTTTTAGTATATCTTCTGACACTGATTTCTCCAGAAGTTTGTGGTATTACAGATACTCTGTATTAATGAGGAAACTCGAGAATGGCTGATAAACTGAAAAGATAGGTTTGTTCCTTAAGTCATCTGCAGTAGTTTTTCAGAGTATGAATCCTGTTCCTGCAGCTCATCAAACTTGGCTAATGTTTACAAATGTGTGATACAGTGGAGACAGTTGAAACACTTCTTTTGGTTGTAAAGGTGTTGTGTATTTTGGTGGTTTCCTCTGTTAAAGATGGGAATTTGCACTGGAACTGAATTATCTCTAAAAATTTTATTTGTATGACAACACGTCTTTGAGATCGTTGTGCAGGAGTATATGTTCTTCAAATTCAACCATTAATTACAGCACAGGAGCACTCTCACGTATTTAATTTTGATGTGTTTAATGTATTTTCCAGAAATGATCAAATCTAAGATGGACTGGGATGGGCTGATATGTTCAGATATGAAGAACAGCATATTGTGTATTTGTGGGCATTAAGGTAGCTGAGAATTTGCATGTTTGCAAACAGTTCTTCCTTCCTATAAGCTGCTTGCTGCCACTAAATCGTGCTTTTAAATTTCAGTGGTGTTTTATTTGTCATTGTCAAGTATAAGAAAAGACAGAGAAGTCACACACAATGTGAAGCTTTAGTTAGAACCTGTCACAACATTAATAAGGAGAGAAACATCAGAGTTCTCTCCAAGTTCTGATCCATCTTAATGCCCTGTAATCCTATAGAAGTTGCTTTCATTTAGAACATTTTCTTACCCACTGTTTGTTCATGCAACAAAGCCCCAGATTGTAGTGCTTAGGGATGTTTTTTATCAGAATTATTTGTTATAGTTAAAGAAACTTTAAAGAAATATATATCCCTTGGAGCTGTACTGAGCTTAACTGGTTATCTTAACTGATTTTTAGAAGAGATGTGACTAAATCGCATTCAGTTTTTTGCAGAGGTTCCTTACATTAAATTTATAACAAAACAAACTAGGGAGGTTAATAAACACTGTTCAGTTTGTTCATAAAAACCAACAAAATCTAAAATGAACGCAGTATTTCTCAACTTCTGAAAATCAAACACTTCAAGCAGCCAAGACAGTTTTAACTTGATAGAGCAATGAAAACTGTCGTAAATATGATCATTTATGGGAGATACGTAATGCCTAGCTAAGGAAAGCAGCAGGACTAGAATTAACAATGGTTAATTGTTGCCCTGGTCATGCAGGGCAGGTTTCACATTATGCAGACAGCAATTCCTTTATGAAATCTGTCCTATATAAGTACATAGTAATTTAATGTTTGCAGATTTGTACTAAAAACTTTTGGGAATTTTATGGTAGAATGTGAATTGTAAGAGTGCGATAACCCTAGGGCAGTCTCCCCATGGGACCCTTGGTGCATAGAATCATAGAGTCATAGAATGGCTTGGGTTGGAAGGGACCTCAGAGATCATCTAGTTCCAACCCCCCTGCTGTGGACAGGGCTGCCAACCACCAGCTCACTAGATCAAACTGCCCAGGAACCCATCCAGCCTGGCCTTGAACACAGCCAGGGATGGGGCATCCACAGCTTCTCTGGGCAGCCTGTGCCAGCACCTCACCACTCTCTCAGTGAAGAATTTCTTCCTGATGTCCAACCTCAACCTCCCCTCTTTCAGTTTTAGCCCGTTTCCCCTTGTCCTACCATTATCCACCCGGGTAAAAAGAATGCAGATGCATATGTATGTCAGATGCAAGTAGGTTTGACACTCCCCTTACCATATGTGTTCATGCTAAACTTACACAGCTGACTCTTAAAGGACTTCCCAAATTCATCTAGAACTCTAATCTTTGACTCGGATTTACTACAGAAAGTAGTGGGTGTTTTAATGGTCTGGTATTAGTGCTAGAGCAATTTTATTATGAAATTTGGAGAATAATATTGCAGAGGAAACAGGAGAATTTGATTGTCTTAATTTGAATTGGTGGATCAGTTTTAAGATTCTTGCATGTGAAGGAAAAGTTCTGTTAATTTTAAATCTCTGAAATATGTTGCAAATTGAGCAAATGTGCTTTTGTTGCTTAGTGGCTCCATACATGCTCTGCACAAGTGTTTGCGAAGACAATAATAGGGCAAAGAGAAATGGATGCTAATAAATCAATTGGCACTGTCAGTTCACTGTTTAATGTTCTCTAGAATATGTAAGATTTATCACTGAGGAATTGTAGAATAATGGTAGTCTATGGAAACGAAGTCCACTAGGGAGATGTACTACATCATTCGGATTTAGCGCTGCCATCTGCTTAATAGCATTGAGATGACTACAGAGGTACTTATGATCAACCATTCATAGCAGTGACAGATGCTGCAGAGAGTTAACATGCCAGAGAACGAGGTTTGTTACTAAAATTGAGATTATGTGATAAGGTTGCTGAGAAAGGGGGTGGGTTTGTTACCTCTCCAACAGCTTTAAAGGTTTACAGTTTGCTTTTAAGTTTACTATCAAGAGAAAATGGCTAGTGCTGTTACTGTAGCGCAAAAAAAAAATCTAGAGAACCCCATCTGTCTACCTATGACACTCAAGTTTCTAGCAACTTTTTAGGCTTTTCTGCTAGTATTTAAAACTTTTCCTCGGGGAAAAAAATAACTTTTGACTATTTTCATTATTTTGACCTACAACAGAGATTGGCAATCTCTGCTATAAAAAATGTTTCGTATAACTACATACCTGTGCCTGTTCAGGGACGAAAATTGTAAGTCACTCATGCAGTACTATAGTCATTTGGTGTTTAGTTTGTAACATTTATTATTTTAAAGTTGTTTTAGTCGGGTGATCTTGCCTTCACTCTGCTGAAGGAGAATTTAATCTTAAGACTGATGAAAGAGGGGAAACTTGGCACTTAAAATATAATATGCTTCAAATATATTTGCTGGCTTTATCTACAGTTTTCTACGCTGTTTTCTGCATTCCACATTTCCTTCTTAATCCTCCAGATTTCTCTCAGCAATCACCATTGTGCTACTGGCTTAAGCAGTGTTTCTCAGACACTTTTCTTGCATATTGAACAATAATTGCTACCACTTCAAATTACACCGAAATGGGATACATTCAAATAATTGCAATTTGCCTGCAAGCCTTAGAGCTGTCCTGTCCAGCTAATCTGAACTTCCTGAGTGCATTTACAAATTCTCTTTATCCACCTTTCAATGCTTCTAGTTCAGTGTGCTTATTCCTCAGTGTGTTGAAGGATAAGTACATGATGCAACTTTAAATCATCTATCTAAAAACATGAGAAAACTGTACATAACATAGTTGCTAAGCATGTTGAAAACTCAGCATTGTGAGTGCCGCACAGTGAAGCCTTGTGAATCCAATGGCTGATTCTGCACAATTGCTTTACAGAAGACGATGCACAGGGACCCAGTGGTTTGAAAAATTTTAGGAATTTTTTAATTAGTACCTTATGGTAGTTACTGAAGAAAAAATGACTGGATGTCATGTCAAAAGACAACTTCTAAAAAATAGATAATACAATAAAACAATAAAATCACTCAATGACCATTGTTCGACTGGTGCCTGAATAATACAGCTAAATTGATCTGCTGAAGATCAGAAAGTTCTAAATCCCTCATTTTGTACCAGTCCAGAGGTACTACAAAATGATTCTGAGGAAGTTCTTACCAAGGCGTGGACATACAGTCCTCCCTGCTTTTGATTAGGAGCTCAAATTTTCAGTTATTCTGAAACTGTGCTTAGTAGCCATACAAGAGATGGCAACGTTACTGTTTATGAAAGGAGTTTCGTAAGGAGTTGAGTAGATGGATTTGAAACTAGCTTATGGAGGTGTTGCTGTTGGCATTTGAAAGTTAATTGCTAACATTTTGTTTATGATGCTCAGTGTTTTAAATTTACATTGTTAACTTTGTCAGCAATCATGCATTTCCAGGGTGTATAAATATGCATTATATGCAAAACAGTGTCTGTTACTGTAGCTTTTCGAGATGTGATTCTCTGGATTTTAAGGCTACTAGCTGTTAGCATCACATGCTCTGACTTGCAAATCAAATCAATGCACAGCACTTGGGGGCTACACAACACAGGGGCTAGTGAACACAAGTAGTGTTCTGCGATAATTTTACTGTTGCTTATGACTACGTGGTACATAAGAGCTTATTGCAGGTTGTAGTTCTACACAAATCTTCAAAAGCATTAGTGTGAACAAACAAATGTATCTTTTAACTGAAAATCCCTTCCATGTTGCTCCCTGCCTAATTTTTATGCTTATATTTTTGGAAGAGATTACTTTCTGCATTTGGTCAGATCTAGTTCTTTAGGTACTTCTGTAGATAGATAATTTCCCTTTTTGACATCTGTAAAAATGTAAATAGATAAAATATTCAGAAGTGTCTCAATAGCACGGTTATTCTTAATTGTGATTCTAGCATATGTGTTTGAATTAAGAAAAAAAAAGTGTTAGAAAAATCACTGATCTGGTCTGAAACTTCGGTAAACACGAATATGACTAAGCCAATTAAGTGTAGTAATGGCAAAAAAAAAGTGTTATGATTTATTTTCCCTCTAAAGCTACAAGTATTTTACATGATAAATTGGGAAAGCTTTTTCAGAATCCTTATGGTGTAGGAATCAGTAAATTCCACTCCATAAGAAATACCAGAATTAATATTTTAATTGTAAGAATAATACTTAAAATTATTTTTAGATACCAAAACTGATTTTAGTTAGTTGTGGTTTTGACGTTTAACTTTACTGTGACTGTTTCTCAGTGTTCTGAAAACATGTAACAATGCATTTTATAATAAATGTTCTAGAGACCTGTTGGAAAAATCTTAGAATGCTGTTAAAGTTGTACAAAAAGAAGTAGTGTAAAACTTTAAGTATTTGAGTAATCTAAAAATGGAATTTGATAGCAAATTAAAATTTCTAATTTTACATGAACGATTTAATTTTACTTTGCATCTTAAAAGCAGTGTAGTTGAATTATCACAGTAAAATTAAAGGGGATGAGTATTTGGTAAGATTTAGGAGTTTTTCCTTCATTGATTACACAGGTGGAATAGTTTAGGATCTTTGTAAGAAATACTTAAGAGAGAAAATTATTAATGGTATTTTTGAATATAAAAGGCTACAAAGGTATTAATGGTTACTTCTGGAATTAGTCACAAACTAAAAATATCTTAATTTTAGAGCTTCAATTTAATCATGTCTTCAAAAAGAAGGTATTTTAAGCTTTGATAATGAAGACTACAAAGACTGTATGTTCAGTAAGGTGGAATGAATTTGGTAGTATATAATTGAAGGCCAAAGAAGATCATGTAAGCTTCAATAATGAAGATTACAAAGACATTCAGAGAGGTAAAGTGAATTTGGAAATGCCCAGTTGCTCGGCCTCGGGATGCTGCAGCAGTGATCCTAGATGCATGGTCTTTCACAGCTTGGATGATCAGGCTTCCAGAGTTTACAAATTACTCTTACTCATTAAAACGAGATAGCCAGGGAAGGAAGAGAGACTACATTGTCCTTTTTCAGCTAGAGAAAGGACAGCATCACAATCTCACACTTGCAGCAAACTGAAAAAGATGCATAGAGAAGGTCTGTTTCTCTGATGTGAGATGGAGAAGGAACTTCACTGGAAGCCAGTGAATATTAGTTACATCACAGAGGCATGAGGTCTTCATCAGTTCAGGACACATTTTTGTTACAAAGCACTCTTGTAGATGAAGATCTGATGCTGTTTTGCTGGTTTACAGTCACTGTGCTTACAAGCAGTAACTGAAAATTGCAATCTTGTCTTTTAGAGACTACCCTGAAGTATTTGCTTTTCTTTCAAGGCAAGAAATATTTTGCTGCTTTTCATTGCTGGGGGAATAACTACTTACTTGGGCAAATTTTAGAATAAGAAGATGGTTGCAGAGCAAATGTAAATTGGTCCTTTTTTTTCCCCCTTGAATTTGACTTCTGAAAAAGTAACAAGGGGCTGAAATTGTACTTCTAAGCACAATTGTGGCACCAGATGCCACATAATGCAAAATGATGAGTTAGTACCCATCAGAATTTAAAGTTTATTGTTGTATAATCACATCAGACGAGAGCAATATGTAATGCAGTTGGAACATACATGTTGATACAAATCACAGAGCCAACAGAAGACAAGTCCTGGCTGTGCAGTGGATTGAGCAGTCTTTTTACACAAGAGGAAGAGGCCTGCCTTATTGTACTTGGAGAGGCAAGAGTTGAACCTTGCTCGCATAAGTAGCATTAGGGAAACACCAGAAAGATTTCAGCTGTGGCAGTACCTTGCTTTTAAGGTCTGTCAGATGATTATGATAGTGCAGTCCTGTCAACAGTTAAGTATGGTCCTACTTTAACCAAACATGCTTATTAAATTAAAACTGGAATGGAATGATAATTAGTGTGTCAAATGCTCTTCAATTTCAGCTAATGAGAGAGTATCAGATTTATGGGGAATTGATGGAAGTTGTACCATTCTGTCAATAAGAAAAGACAAGGCTATCGAGTAGTATTTCTGATGGCAAAATGGTAACACACTGCCTGTGCAGTTTCTGTGGGTGATAATGTATTATAGGCAGTGTTATCTTGTACTCCAGTCTGTGGCAGTTAATCTCAGATCTCTAACAACATCTTATGCAGGATTCAAGATAAATAGCCAGGAAACAGAGATGGAGTAGTATGCAGAGCTCCTCCCAGGTCTGCAATGAATAGTCTAAAAAGTCTGACTGATACCATTCAGATCTTCCTTGCCCCTGCTGCTTCCGTTGTCCTCAGCAGTCTTGTCTGTTTGGAAGTGAGGGGAAGAAGACACATCCTTCAGCATTAATATTTCGTAGAATCATAGAGTCATAGAATGGCTTGGGTTGGAGGGGACCTCAAAGATCATC
>VXAV01000209.1:28082-45404 GCA_013399715.1 Alectura lathami | reverse complement strand
AGTTAATAAGGACAAAGATGCTAGCAAATGTGTACCTAAGCATCAAGCCTGATCTAGTTATCCTCAAAGACTTGCTAGCTTAGTTAGCCATTTTAACATAACAAACCATGAGGACTAACAGTTAGGACACTATATTCAGAATTAGCAGATGTTGGATTCAAGTATTATTAAACAAACAAGAAGATATACAGCTTTAGGCCTACCAAGGGCCAAAATGAGTATATTAACATGTTCTTTAGCTGAAAGACAGGATAGCTTAATTCAATTTCCCTATGACTTTCTCCTTATGAAACTATATCTGCCAATAAGTTGAGCAATGATTAGAACATGACAACATATCGCAATCTTATATAGAACAAGAAAACTATGAATTTTATTTATTTATTTATTTTGAGAGGAGAATTAGACCAAACACAGGAGGCACTTTAGAGCACTGCAGTCTGTACATTAGCAATCAGGACAAGACAGTATCCAAGACTGCAGATGTGATCCTCTGTTTATAACACCGAGGACATTTTTAAAGCAGGTGAAGAACAAGAATCAAATGAAAACAGCTTGTCAAACAACAGTCCTTTTAGTTTTCACGTCTACTACCTGATTTTCTTACTATATGGACACAGCAGTGAATGCTGATATATCAGATATGTTAAATCCAGGTTATATGGAATAATACAGTAATAAGCATGATGTATCTTCACGGTTGTCAATATCTACCCAGAACTTCACAGTAACATTAGGGAAAGAAGTCAGGTTTCACTACCACCTGCCACATAACAGCAAGGTAATATTTGAAGCTACCTGTGAAATTTAAAGTCTTAGAAAGCAGTGGTATTGGTGGAACATAAAAGCAATACTTAGTTATCTAGAAGCCAAACGATTCCACCACTAATGTTTAGGAAAGTATGGCCTAATTGCTATCACAGAAAACTGGTAGGATGAATCTCATAACTGGATTACTGTGATTGAGGGCTACAGGCTTTTCGGAAAGAATAGACAGGGCAGGAAGGGAGGGGGAGTTGCCCTCTCTGTTAGGAAATGGATAGATTGTGAAGAGCTATGTCTGAGAAACAGCCTTGACCAGGTTGAGAGCTTATGGGTTAAAATCAAGGATCGGTCCAGTAAAGAACATCTAGTGGTTGGGGTCTACTACAGGCCACCTGATCAGGGAGAAGCTGTTGATGAGGCCTTCTTGCTTCAGATGCAAGAAGTGTCCTGCTCGCAGGCTCTTCTCCTGATGGGGGATTTCAACCACCCAGATATCTGCTGGGATAACAACATGGCTGGCTGCAAACAATCCAGGAGGCTTCTGGAAACTGTTGAGGATATGTTCCAGTCCAGGTAGTAGACAGACTGACCCGAGGTGTAACGTTACTGGACCTGGTGCTCATCAGTGCAGAGGAGAGCATTAGAGAGGTTAAGATTGGAGGCAGCCTGCGCTGTACCGACCATGCCCTGGTAGAGTTTGTGATCTTGAGGAATATGGGCCTGGCAAAAAGCAGAGTCAGGCCCTGAACTTCAGGAGAGCAAACTTCCAGCTGTTCAAGGAATTACTGGACAGGATCCCCTGGGAAACTGTCCTTAATGGCATGGGAACAGAACAGAGCTGGCAGCTCTTTAAGGACACCCTTCTTACAGCGCAAGAGCTCTGCATCCCCCAGCAGAAGAAATCGAGCAGAGGAGGCAGGCGAGCGGCATGGCTGAGCAAGGACCTGCAGCTTAAACTGAAGGAAAAGGGGGAGATGTACAGGAAGTGGAAGGATGGCTGTGTAGCCTGGGAAGAATACAGGGGTGCTGTGCGGATGTGTAGAGAGAGGGTCGGGAAAGGCAAGGCACAGATGGAGCTGAGCTTGGCAAGGGATGTGAAAAATAACAAGAAGGGGTTCTATAGGTGCATAGGCAGGAAGAGACAGGCCAAGGAGAGTGTTCCCCCTCTGAGAAGGGAGAACTGGTTTTCTCAGGCATGGAAAAAGCTGAGGTACTCCATAAGTGCTTTGCCTCAGTCTTCACTTGTGGTTGGGCTTCCCATGTCTGTTGAGGGTGAGAGGAGTGGATTCCTTCCCACTGTAACAACAGAACAAGTCTGAGACCAGCCCATAAGTCTATGGGGCCAGATGAAATGCATCCCAGGGTTCTGAGAGAGCTGGCTGATGTGGTTGCCGAGCCACTCTCCATCATATTTGAAAAATCATGGCTGTTGGGTGATATCCCCGGTGACTGGAAAAAGGGAAACATCACTCCTATTTTTAAGAAAGGGAGGAAAAACGACACAGGGAACTACAAGCTGGTAAGCCTCAACTCTGTGCCTGGGAAAATCATGGAACACGGCTTCACCAAGGGCAGGTCGTGCCTGGCCAATCTGGTGGCCTTCTGTGATGGAGTGATGGCATCAGTGGACCAAGGGAGGGCGACAGATGTCGTCTACCTGGACTTGTGCAAGTCTTTGACATGGTGCCTCACCACATCCTTCTCTCTAAATTGGAGAGGTAAGTGCCCTGGTCATCCTGATCTAGTGGTTGGCAACTCTGCGCACAGCTTATGAGTTGAAACTAGATGATCTTTGAGGCCCTTTTCAGCCCTGGCCATTCTATGATTCTATGATTTTCAAAAACATTATTCCTAACCCACTTGAAGGAGGAAATTATATTTCTATATGTTCCAAAGAGAAGCAACGTATCAGGCCTTCCAGTAGTTAATATGTTAACATTAAACAAAACAAAACAGAAAAAGAAAAAACAACCTGCGTGCTATAATGAGAATTGATAACAGGTGCACTGTTTTCTAACTTTGTTCCACAAAGCTTTGAAAGATTTTACTACACCACAAGTTATGCGTAGGTGTTGGCAGTTCTGTGTGTTGGTTTTTGCTGGAACAAAACATTTATGGTTAATGAATGTATGAATCATAACATTTATATGGCACTACTGTAGCAGATGCCACAAAAAGCTTAATTAAATATAAAAGCATACAATTATAAGACAAAGCCAGATGAATAAACCTTAAAGAATTATTTAAATCCTGCAACTAAAAGCCCCAGAAATAAAGATGCATTGTGATGTGTATATAACACAGAAAAGTCACAGGCAAAATATAGACTAGGAATAGGCAGAAAATATATGAGCAACAATTAATATGTAATATCTCCTTCAAAGTTCTCTACAGAAGTTTACAAGTTCTCTTAATAGGTAGAAACCATTTAAAATTCTGTTGAAATGCATGTCATAAGGCATGTTTTTCATTTGCCAGCTCCTTTAGTCATAATTATTTATGATGATACTCCATAGCATACAAGTCAATGTAATCTACTATATTTATGAAAAATGAGACATCAAGACACCATCTGCTATTCAATGCCTACTCTAAACTGGAGATATACAGACAATTATCCTCACAATTGCAGCATGTGCAGTTTAGCATGAGGTAGAACATCAAGGTCTGCTAATCCATTTACTTCTTGTAAAGTAAGCTAGAGCTGAGCCGATGTGAATTGATTCAGCCTAACAGCTTAAAATAGGTTCTTAAACCTCCTGAAAACAATGTGAATAACTATTAATAATAATTAATAATAGTAAAGTCTCTAATAGTAATGACTCCCATATTTGACCCATTTTCCAGCTTTCAGTATGGACCTGCATATTTTTGTTGGATGGCCACTTGGGATTAATGAATTTATTGAGAATGAATAGGACAGTGTCCTTCTTTCAAACCTTTTCAGAAAAGGTAACTTCCACAAGCTTTGTGCAGACTTCCTTTTTCCATTTATTTGCCATTTCTGTGCAAGTAAACTTCAATTTTCTACTGTTGGCTAGCAGGTAATTAATTTAAAAAAAAATAATAGCTTTTGGTGAGAAATTTCCACCTTAATGACTTCCTCTACTCCTATTGATCAGGTACTCTCTTTTTCTTAGTTTTTCAGGTCACTAATGAAGATTCAAAAGTCTAGAAGAGCAGAGCTGAATTATCCAGACTTGAGGGGTCTATATTTGGTCTATAAACAGGTTGTGAACTTCACCATGGGAAATTTGTGAATTGCAATCAATGCAGTTTTCACAAATGAAGTACCAAGAAGAATCAAAAGTTTGAATGGAAATAAGTATTGTGTGCCTTTCAGCAACTCCCATTCTTAAACAGGTGATTGTTGCTGATTGTTGCCAGTTTTTTTTTTTTTTTTTTTTTTTTTTTTTTAACTCCGGCAAAGAATTTTGGTGTTTTGAATAGCATTTCTGAGACAACCTTATCACAATTGTAATGATGGAGAGAGAAAAGCATAGTATGTGTCAATTTAAAAATCAAAATTATTTTCAAGATATTTTGCTCTGTTGTTATAACACTATAATATTTTCTTCTCCAGGCAACATGTATTAATTTTTAGGCGTCTAAAAACCTAAAAGAATGCTTTTGTTTCCTGACTATAAGTTGTGCATGTGATACATCATTTTCTTGATAGTTTTTCTGAAGCCACTTAGGATTTATTGAAAGATCACAGCATCAAAAAATGTTCCGTTCTGGTGCAGTAGAGAGGGAGATGAGAAGAGGCTATGTGGCTAGACAGCAGTGGGAATGCTTTCGCCCATAAATTCAGTCTTGTGCAAGGTGGTATGAAATGTCTTGATACACATGAGGCTGCTCTGTATCTGTACTGCTTCCTCTGAGGGAAACCCACAGCCATATAGAAGGTTAACTCAATCATCTGCGAAGTTTTAGCAGGAGAGAACACTGTTGAAGTTAACCCAGGAGTAATTTCCATAAATGAGCAACTTGATGTTTGTATTACTTTTCACGTATTTACTGACATGAGTCCATAATTTAGGCACAATATAAGGATATAATTCTGCAGAGGGAGCATAGGCTTCATGAACACAGACTCCGCACACGATCCAATATGAATACAGCAAATGGCCTGGACTCTGCATACGATTCCATGGGAATTCAGCAAAACCCCCCCTT
This sequence comes from Alectura lathami, assembly GCA_013399715.1. Lineage (NCBI taxonomy): Eukaryota > Metazoa > Chordata > Aves > Galliformes > Megapodiidae > Alectura > Alectura lathami. The sequence continues at coordinate 40,460 of VXAV01000209.1, read as the reverse complement.
TATTATTCTCAGCAACTCCTAATATACACTACAAACAGATACATGCACACATAAATAACTTTTAATTGGCTCAGGCTGACTTTCACCAGGCTTTAACGAGGCTAACACGCACCCTCAAGGCCATGGTGATTGGCGGGACTCAATTTCGATGCATCCTGCTTGTTTTGGTTAAAATTCTTCTTTATCTCTTGAGCAGGCACTTTACTGCTGTTTTTCTCTCCAAGGTAACTTCAAGGACTTGACTACATGCCTCGGGTGAGCACTTCATATGGCTGGCTCACAACATGTCCACCTTCTCATAGGTATGTCTCTACATAATTCTGCCCTCTTCTCCCATTCTATTCTAAGAGGACTACTGTTAGAATAATGTAATGTCAGTACGAATCCAAATGATGCAATCACACATAAATAATGACAAATCTCATATGTAAAACACAGTATGTGAATAAATTCTCTTAGCCTTGATAATACACCCATATTGTCTAATTGCAAAGCAGTTAGACAAAGCAGAAGAAAATGAAAAACCTGCCTGGTGCATTTCGCTCCACTTCACAAACCGTATCCTGAATGACATGGAACATTAATAATTTTGTAGGTTGTCTGATGACAAAATTTGTTTCTACACTTTCATAATTACCAGAGACACACATGATGGCACAGAATTAGTTCTAAACTATTTACATTTATGAATTTAACAACATATTTTAAAGACATGGCTAATGGTAGCTAAATATTTAAAACCAAATTGTATATGTGAAGTGGTATATTGATAAATAATCCATGTTTACAGTTAGAATAAGGAAGGTAACATTAACTAGTGTTTAAACTAAAGCTCAAAACTATACAAAAAGCCAACTGCAGAGGACCTGGGACGGCCTTACTGCAAGCCCTATAATGATGTGCATTATTAGAGTACCTCATACAAGCATCTACAAGATGGTTAATTCCGTCATTCATAGAGCAGCTTCATTTTGACAACTGAACTAAAGAAAGAACAAAAGACAAAACAAATCTGATGACATCTTGTATTTGCATGGCAACTACACGATTTGGTTTGCACATCCATGCTTACATTTACAGGAAATTTTGATCATAGAAGAGTGTTGAATACTTGAGAGGGTTAGAAAGAGAGGAAATGAGAGTCCACTGATCTACTGGGGGGAATATCTCATAGACTGTTACTGACTTACTTGCTGTAACAAAATTTATCTGGATCCAGCAGTTTCACCATGAGAAAAGTATGCTTTCCAGCAATCCTGGAGGACTATGGACATCTGTAGTCCTGTAGAGATGGACTCAGATACTCTAAGTTAAAGCATTTCTGTTCAGAAGCTCAAGGAAATAAAATGATTTCCTGTCAGTGGAAAAAGGTGCAGAGGATCACCTGTCTCCTCTGCACAGTCTAACCACATCATTGATTTAACATCGTACACAGGACAAAAGGAAGATTGCCTATACAATTTCTATTCTGAAGAGCAATCTAAGCATTGTTATTTATATGAAAATGCAGTGATTCCCAGGAAATTGAGGTCAATCCAGACATTCACCCATCATTTGGGAAACTGTACTTCCAATACCCAAAATAAGTTTTCTATCAAATATTTAATACTCAACATGAACTGCATGCTCAGCTTTTCATGGGGAAAAAAAAGTTAATTTTTCCATCATATTCTATATTCACTCCTGACCTTTTTCTCCTTTTGCTGCTTCCCCCTTCCTCTATACTTTGAGCAGATTGGGAACCAAGGAATCCAACTTCATTACTAGCTATATGTTAATACTTAACTTACATTTAATATAACAATCACTGACGTGTCCAGGTATTTAAAGTGTGATTAATTTATTATACTCTGGTAGGAGATACAGGGACTGATTTTTCTACCGACAAGACTGAAAGAAAATAAGATGGGGTATAAGCAACAAATACCCTGATTTTGTATCAAACACTAATTATGAATGTGTCTATATTCTCTCCTACACAGTACATTATGCCAAAGAGTGTAAAAGTACCTCAAATATTAAATACTGAAGGAGTTTTAAACCATAACTTCTGGCAAAAGCAGACAAAATATAAATACTTGCTCTGCATTAGAAAGCAATCAAAACAGGCAAAATACTTTGCATAGATCTAAGTGTTTGCATAGAGCTAAGTGTTGTGAAAAAACATGTGTTGATCATAGCTTTTGATAAGTAAATAGGTAGGTAGTTAGACATGCTACGTTGCCATCTATAGCAGAAGGAGCTTTCTAGATGCAGAACTTCCTAGCAATGCCTCTGACTGTGATGTATATGGCTAACTCACTGGCAACACATTGCCACCAGGTTTACACCTTTTACCCATTTGGAATTCTTCCTTCTCAGGTTGCACAGTGCATCACATCCATGCAACATTTGTTACGTGCTCCATGAGCAGAGCCAGTATGTGTGTACCTTAAAGATGTGAGATCTTACCCCTGGAACATGATCATTTAGCAGTTTTCAGGTAAACAACTCTTAATATGTGCTGCTCTATGATGCTGATCTATCCCTTTATGAATGTGTAACTCTTACTTCAACTAAAATACAGAAACATACATGAAAGCAGAATTTAAATGAGAAAAAATCTTAAGCCATGCAGCTCAAATTGAACTTTTGTTCCAAGATTTGCAATCTGACGGAACTCTTCATAGTATGTAACATAAAAACATTGTTGAAGTGCTGACAGAACTGGTAGATTAAATCATGGACAGGTAAAGATTGGATGAAGTTTTTTCCAATACAAATGCTTTACATCTTAAAATGGCCATTCATTTGTCAAAAGCTAGTAGAGGTCAAATACATAATTATATATGTAATTTTTTTTTTAAACAAGTTTGAAATTAAACACTTCAAAAACAGAAAGTGCCTGTTTCAGGTTTCACAGTTTTTACATTTGTTTTTACCCTCCATCTCTTTATTTTTTGATTAAAATGATTTGATTTGACTGAACTGATTTTTTTCTCTTTTTGTTTACAGTTAATATCTGTAGTATTTTAGTTTCCATAGACTCTTGAATTTTTTTAAAATTAATGTCACATGGAAAAATGTTGAAAAGTATAAAAAAGATAACAACTTAGATTAAAATCATACAAAAGAAGGTATTCACTTTTAAATAGTTCAAATTTTATAAAAAATAAACCTTTTATTCTGTTACTAGTTGCATTAAAAATTTTTTCTAATGAAACTTCAACATTCAGACTAAACAAGTCTCAGCAATCATGTAGGTAGAACGGAGGAGTTGGAAAGGATAAGGAAGTCTCACTGAACTCAATCAGAAATGACAATTAAACTTAATCTGGGAGAATGTATTTTTCCCTTTCAGGGAATTTACAGTCCCAGGAAACCAGTCACAGGAGGATAAAGAAATACAGATACACGGAATTATGCCAAGGTTGAAGGCTTAGCCCTCTTGCATACAATTCTCAATTAAAGGAGAATGGTCATCTGTAACAAAAGTTTTAACATCAATTAACTGGGGAAAAAAGTGCTTATTAGTTAGATCAAGACAGCATTTGAAGGAATAGCTTTTAACAAAGTTATGTTTGCCTTGCTTCAAAGGGATGAAAGGCAACGCAATACAGATATTTATTCTCTAAACCAAAAGTGGCATTAAACAGTGTGTGCGGTTTTTGCTTGTTTAAACTAAATCTTATTTACAGACTTTACTGATTCCTTCAAAAGAAAAGTAGATGAGCAGCACAACATCTATTCACCTGTTGCACAAGAAGATTCCTGTTCTAAATTTGCAAGTTACATGCTTCATCCAGATTAAAAGTGTCATAAATTTTTGATAATTTTTTAAATAACAGTTTTGGTAAGTCTTTCACAAGCTTTTTCCTACAGATTTTGTTGTTGCCTATAACTTTGGAAGGATAGGTCATACTTCTCAGGTGTGTGTACAGACTGGGAGAAGAACTCCTTGAGAGAAGCCTTGCAGAGAAGGACTTGGGCATTGTGATTGACGAAAAGCTGGCCATGATCTGGCAGTGCGCTCTTGCAGCCAGGAAGGCCAATGGCATCCTGGGCTGCATCAAGAGAGGGGTGGCCAGCAGGGAGAGGGAGGTGGTCGTCCCCCTCTGCTCTGCCCTTGTAAGGCCTCACCTGGAGTGCTGTGTCCAGGCCTGGGGCCCCCAGTACAGAAGGGATGTGGAGCTGTTGGAGCGGGTCCAGAGGAGGGCCACCAAAATGATCAGAGGGCTGGAGAACCTCTCCTGTGAGGAAAGGTTGAGGGAGTTGGGATTGTTTAGCTTGGAAAAGAGAAGGCTCCGGGGAGACCTCATTGCGGCCTTCCAATACTTGAAAGGAGCTTACAGGCAGGAGGGGGACCGACTTTTTACACAGGTGGATAATGGTAGGACAAGGGGCAATGGGCTAAAACTGAAAGAGGGGAGGTTTGGGCTGGACATCAGGCAGAAATTCTTCCCTGAGAGAGTGGTGAGGCGCTGGCACAGGCTGCCCAGAGAAGTTGTGGCTGCCCCATCCCTGGCTGTGTTCAAGGCCAGGCTGGATGGGTTCCTGGGCAGTTTGATCTAGTGAGCTGGTGGTTGGCAGCCCTGTCCACGGCAGGGGGGTTGGAACTAGATGATCTCTGAGGTCCCTTCCAACCCAGGTCATTCTATGATTCCATGATCCCTTTATGGAAGGCAAAAGGTAAGGAAAGGGTTTTTTGTTTAAAATACAGTATAAGTTCTGATAATTGAAAATGCCATTATGCATGACTACTTTGCAAGCTGTGCAAAACCAATATTGTCCTATCTAAGCTAGGTAGTCCTAACTTTCACAGAAAAAGATGGGCAAGTGCTAATACTCTTTGTAACCTCTAAATACAGTTTGAAATAAATTGCTCTGTGGATGAACAGAGGACTCAGTTCTCCTGAGCTGTCAACATAGCACCCTTCCAAAGCAAAATAAAACAAAGAAACCTGATAGCTGCAAGACCTGATAAAGCAGTAGCTAAAATGGGAGACCAGAGGAGTGCAAGTATGATTTAGTGTAAAATCTGTCATTCTCGCATAGTAGTGCATCATGTCTACCCTATTACTGTCAAGGTAGGAACAAATAAACAGATAAGAACATTTTACAAAGAATATAACAAATTCCCCTATCTGAGAACTAATCTCCTTTCTGTTCTCTTTGGTACAGCATCTTTGATATAAAATCAAGGTTCAGAATAGGCTGATGTGGCGTCAGAACTATTTACTAGCCTAGATGACTTCCTGTATCTGCAGCTGTGGGATGCAGGTATCTGTAAAGCAACCTAGAGAATTCCAGCTATCTAGAAAAATACCACGTTGGTTTTCTGTATATGATCAGTGATGGTATAGAAAGCATAAAATCATTCCATAAAAGGAATGCACAACTCAGGTTAGAAAATAGTGAATCGTTTCCCTTCGTGTTAAAGCAAATAACCTAGCCTATTAACATGAAGCTAGTTCACTTGTACAAGTGTACTTTTTCAGTTCAGGTCGCAAAGGGAAGGACTATTGGCCTGGGTTCTAGAGCATGGCAGGCTTTGGACCTTCACCTTATGTTTCCTATTTCTGATGTATTCGAGTTCTGTTAAGGTTGTAGCTTACAATCATGAATACCTCCACTGGCATTAATCTGTTAACCTTCTGAGCCAAAGCAGAAGTGATCTAATGTATCTGTGAAAGGATATAAAGGAGCTTAAACTTAGAAACCAAGGTTAATGTCCAATAAACTAATGAAATAATCTGAGTATCCTTGAAAAGTAATTCACTTAAATGGTTTTATGCCCTCAATCCTGTCAACATCTGTCTTATTCAAAATGGATAAAAATATTGGAAGTGTTCAGTTCATTTAGTGTAATAAACACTAGTTCTACATTGATTTATGGAGTAAATAATTTAAAAGCTGACTTTCGTATTGCACCATCGTAGTTTAAAGGAATTTGACTGATAGTGGATTCACTCTTAAATGGTTTGAAAGAATTTCAAAGAGCAACAAAATGAAATGGTTTACCTGAATGCCATTCAGATCTTTTATCTTTCCACTTCTATCTTTCTCTAAAAACATCATGAAATTCACTTTAAGTTTGGAAGCAGCTCAAGTATAGTTTGCTTTCTGTATTTCCTTTCAAAGCTGAAAATTCTTTCGCCTGTGTTAACTCCAGTGGAATCAAGTTTCTCTGTAACATTACATTTAGCACTTGAGTAACTAAAGTTGTAGTTTTAAACAAATTAAAGGCAGAAAAGAAAGCATAGGAAAAAAAGTTGTTATTTAAAAAAAGTTTAGGGGACATTTTATCTGCTGAACACTGATTTAACAAAGATTATCCTGTCAACTCTTCCTTCCACAATTTCCTAACATCCTATGGCAAATCAAGAGACTACTGACTTGTAGAAGCAATTGTAAAATATTTCATGCATCTTTAGCTATCATTTCCAGATTTCCAGGTAGAAAAGTGGAAGTGAATCAAGAACTAACTGAAGAGTTAAGACTAAGCAGAATATTTTTACATAAAATAAGTAATATTCACTGACTTCTGTTTGAAAAGCACTAATTATAGATCTTAATCAGGACTTCCTTTCACATTTCATGAAGATAATGAGTGTATTTCTCTCCTTGCTACTAATTACATATCACGATTATCCTCTTTCCTTCTGTTTGTGGACTGCAGTGAAGTACGCCTAGCTTTTATCCTCAAGATTTTATTTTAATTTTACTGACTGAAATATGTTAAAAATGAGCCATTTAAATTATTTTTAACCTTAATATTTCTTGAAGCAGGATTCAGACATTGCTCAGTAATTAAGTAAAAATGTTTTCTTATAGGTATCTGATGTCAACATTGAATCTGGCACAGATGGCACAATACCATGCACAATATTAGCAGCTATTTTCATCCCTTGCTTCATCTGAACAGCAATAGAAACCCTGTATTCATGTGAGCCTAATTTCAAGATACTGAGGAAAAGTTTCAGAAATACTGAATTAAAAAAAAAAAAAAAAAAAGCAATGATAAGCACCGAACTACTACTTGTTAACATATCACAGTAGCAGTACAGTTTGGAACATGCATTATTTACTGAGTGAATCATCTGCTTTAGCATCGTAACTCACACAGGAATTTATATCAAGTGATGAAGACCCATGGCAAATTCTGTTTTGTCATGGCACAGCAAGCTTTTAAAAAGAAAAGCAGATATTCCCAGAAGCCCTACTAAATCCACTTCAAATACTACAGAGGAGATACATTGAGCCCATTATTTTAGTTCAGCAAAAAATACTCTGGATGAATTGCAAAGATTCAGACATACATGATTACAGACATATCAGTAGTTTACACCAAGATGAGCTTGGTAGAGAGATTCTTGATGTTGGGTCATTTATTTTATACAGGTTAGGGGCTGACCTGCTGCAAAAGAGCTCTTCAGAGGAGGATCTAGGTATCCTGGTGGACAACAGGCTGCTCATAAGCCAGCAGTGTGCCCTTGTGGCCAAGAATGTCAATGATGTCCTGGGATGCATTAAAAAAAATCATGACTGGCAGGTCCAGGGTGGCAATCTCTGCTCTGCATGGTGCTCTGCTCTCTGATCTGCATGGTGAGGCCACATCTGGAGTACTGTGTCCAGCTTTGGGCTCTTCAGTTCAAGAAAGACAGGGAACTACCGGAAAGAGTCCAGCGGAGGGCTACAAAGATGAGGGGGGCCCTCGAGCATCTCCTGTATGAAGAAAGGCTGAGAGACCTTGGACACTTCAGCCTGGAGAAGAGGAGACAGAGGAGATCTTATCAATGCTTATAAGTATTTAGAAGGGCAGGTATCAAGAGGATAGGGCCAGGTTCTTCTTGGTGGTGCCCAGCAACAGGATAAGGGGCAATGGGAACAAGCTGGAACACAGGAAGTTCCTTCTGAACAGGAGAAAGCACTTTGAGGGTGACAGAGAACTGGAACAGGCTGCACAGAGAGCTTGTGGAGTCTCCTTATCGAGAGGTATTCAAAACCCACCTGGACACTTTCCTCTGCAACTACTGCAGGCAACCTGTTTTAGCAGGGTGTTGGACTAGATGATCTCCTGAGGTCCCTTCAAAACTGTATGATTCTGTGATCTTCCCACTAATGCAGGCATATTCTCAGCTTTTGTCCAGTGTTCTTTTAGTGAATAATTTGATGCAATATAAATCAATGCAATGAAATGATAATTTCTATTCTCTATCAATGTTGACATCTTTTCCTTGCACAGCATATAATTCTTCCTTACCATTACCCTTACTCCAATAGAGTTCAGGTACTTTATTTTTCTTTGGTATGTATATACTTAACAATTTGTAGAGTCTTGTTCAAAATCACTCTGCATCCTGGCAGATCAAGGTACCTGCTTCTTCCTCCTTTTGCCTCTCATGAGTCACAATTTTTCTCTCAGCTGCTCTGATAGGTTGCGATTCACCAGAAATAAAACTATCTGGATACAAAAATACCACTTTCAAGGTAGCAGAACAAGTACACAATAATGAAATTCTCTGCCACAGGCATCTGCTTATAAGTCTGTTGCTCTAAGAGCCAGCTTTTACTTCAGAGATGCCTTACCCCAGGTGAACTTTAGGCTCTCCAGAAGCTTTGCTAAAGCCCTCCATTCCCACCTGAACGGCAGTGAGGGTGGGACAGGTCATCCTTCTGACTTACATCCCTTCCTCCCCCCACTGATTAGAGAGGGGCTGGTAGTTGTCAAGGATCATGCCTCAACATGGCACCCACATCTCCTGCCTAGGAGTGCTATTCAGCCACAATAATACACTACATCGCTTGCTCCTGAACTCTAATGCAAACTTACCCTTTCCTTGTCCTAATGTTTGTTCCTTCATGCCATCCTGAACTTTCTGAAAAAAATTTCCTTCAGGATCTTCCTCGGAGCTGCATTTTCCTTCCTATTACAGTCCTGGAGATCAGAGGATGGCAAAATCTTTCCTTCCAGGGTTTATCAGAATCAGAAACTGGTTCTGAGAACTCTTCCTGAACTCCCTGCATTCTGAACTTCTCTATTGGAATAGGCTTAGAAAGGACAAATAGCCCTACTACAGTCCACAAATTCATTTCTTCAGAGCTTCCTCATTTTGACAAGCTAAAAACATTTTTGTTATAATTTGATTCCTCCTGATATGTAATCATCTGCAACCACTCTTTCCTGAGTTTCTTCTCTGATGTTTCTCACAACATTCAAAATGGAAAAGAACATTGCAGATGCTGCTTGACTAAGTACCTATTTCACAATGATTGCATTTTAAACATCATCCAAGAGGCATCACCATTTCAGGATATGTTTTACAAACCTTTATATTGCCATCTGAATGCGGCAAAGGAGGTAGTTTTCAGAGGCAATTACATCCGCTACTAAATATCAACTGTGCAAAGACAGAAATTGAGTAGTTTGAATTACTTGCTGAAATGAAGCATGGAAATATTTGAAATGTCTTTCAGAAGTGTTTGGCTCCTCCAGCTTACAGAAACCTCTCTCTCTCTCTACTTTTTTTTTTTTTTTTTTTTTTTAAATCAAGGGTTGGATTTAAAATCANTTTTAAATCAAGTGTTGGATTTGAAGTCACCACATGAGCTTAATCTGAAAGGTGCAATGGGATCATGAAACAGGTCCTCCTGGAAACTGTGTTAAGACACTTGCAAGACAAGAAGTTGATCTGAGAGAGCCAGCATGGCTTCACCAAAGGCAGATCATGCCTGAGCAATCTGGTGGCCTTCTGTGATGGAGTGACAGCATCAGTGGACAAAGGAAGATCAACAGATGTGTATTTTGAAGTTTTTCCTAACACCCAACCTGAACATTCCCTGGCACAGCTTGAGGCTGTTACCTCTCGTCCTATCACTGGTTACCTGGGAGAAGAGGCCAACACCCACCTCACTACAGCCTCCCTTCAGCTAGTTCTAGAGAACGATAAGGTCTCCCCTGAGCCTCCTCTTCTTCAGACTGAACAGCCCCGGTTCCCTCAGCTGCTCCCCATCAGACTTGCGCTCCAGCCCCTTCACCTACTTTTTTACCCTTCTTAGGGCACGCTCCAGGGCCTCGATGTCCTTCTTGTAGTGAGGGGCCCAAAACTGAACACAGCACTCAAGGTGCGGGCCCCACCAGTGCTGAGTACAGGGGAAAAATCACCTCCCTAGTCCTGCTGGCCACACTATTCCTAATAAAAGCCAGGATGCCATTGGCCTTCTTGGCCACCTGGATACACTGCTGGCTCATATTCAGATGGCTGTTAACTAGCACCCCCAGGTCCTTTTCCTCCACACAGCTTTCCAGCCACTCTGCCCCAAGCCTGTAGTGTTGCATGGGGTTATTGTGACTGGCATGCAGGACCTAGCACTTGGTCTTGTTGAATGTCATGGGGGTAGCCTTAGCCCTTCTATCTAGCCTGCCCAGATCTCTTTGCAGAGCCTTCCTTCCCTCAGGCAGATCAACACTTCCTCCCAGCTTGGTGACATCTGCAAACTTACTGAGGGTGCACTCAATGCCTTCATCCAGATCATCCATAAAGATATTAAAGAGGACTGGCCCCAGCACTGACCCTTGAGGAACACTGCTCGTAACAGATCGCCACTGGATTCAACTCCATTCACCACCACTCTCTGGGGCCGGCCATCCAGCCAGTTTTTACCCATCGCAGAGACACCTGCCCAAGCTATAGGCTGCCAGCTTCTCCAGGAGAATGCTGTGGGAGACAGTGTCAAAGGCTTTACTGAAGTCTAGGTAGGTACATCCACAGCCTTCCTGTCATCCACCAGGCAGGTCATCTGGTCATAGAAGGAGATGAGGTTGGTCAGGCAGGACCTGTCTTTCGTGAACCCATGAAGGTTAGGCCTGATCCCCCAGTTGTCCCGCACATGCCATGTGATCACACTCATTAGATTAGAACTAAATGATCTTAAGGTCCCTCCCAACCCAAGCCATTTTATCATTTTATGACTCAAATTCAAAAGAAAATGTCTTTAAGAAGTTTTGCCATCAAGAACTGCAATAAGATAGAAGAAAAGGCATTTGAACATCTATGTATCTATATGAGCTGAAGTAAAACTGCTGATTTGGCTGACTATGCATTTAAAATATATAGCTCTAATTCTGATTAAAGTTGATTATGCTGATAGGAAAAATTCATTGTAATTAAATAAGCATATTCAGAGTTGCCACTCGTGGCAGACTTATGCATATATTTTGAAAAAGTTGATAAAGTATTTATTTCCCTTTATAGTCTTCAGCAATTAGTGTGGAAAATTTGCTTGCAGTTGACAGTGGCATAAAAGGCGTAACACAATTGCTCCCAAACATGCCACATCTGTCCCAAACATCTGTCTAATTTTTCCCAGATAAACTGGCAATTTAGTAAAAGATACTATCTTTGCTTGAAGATCCTGCCTTACCTGGCAACACTTGGCATATGCCAAATTCAGGTCCATATTCTCACTTGATAGAATTCAGTCTGAGTCAGCCCCATACAGGCTGTGATGTGAAAGATGTCTCTGACCCCAAACTGTCTCTTCTGGTGAGGGTTTAATTCAAATAACTAAATTATAAATACCAGATTTGACAAAAATGCATTTTTTGGGCAGAAAAAAAAAATCAAAACACATCAAAACAACTTTGATGAAACAGAATCATTATGTGATCTACTTTAAACAAAGAGTTTGCCTAATCAGCCTTGTACTGAAAAATGTTTGGAAGAGCTGATGAAAATCATTACTGTAAATCCCCTGTAGTGTCAAAGCTAATACAAGCACAACACATTGAGTAATTTTAAATGCATTTCCATATAACTTCTCATCCTCACTCATTATCTGTAGTAGTCTAATATAGTAGGAGATAGATTTTTCAAATATCTATTCCTAATCTTTTCCCAGATTAAGACACGTTAAGAAAAGAAGTCTTACAGATGATGAGGGAAAAGTCCTTTTAATCATTGCTGGAGTATTTAGATACCTATCAGTTTACCAGAAAATATTAGCAAGTCCCAAAATTTTCAAGTAAACCACATTCAAAGATTGATACCTGAAATGGTCTGCATGATAAATATTTGCCAAAACACTAATGCGATATGCAAATTGCTAAGTCTGAAAGCTTATTGTAGAAAAGTATTGCTGCAAACCTTTCTGACATTATTTTCTTATTTGCTGTCAGTGATAAAGATGTGTTTTTATGACAGAAGCATTTTTAATCTAATCCAGAAGAGCTATAATTCAACCATATTGAAATTCTGCAGTCAAGTCATGGGATAGCCACATTGCCATGACTTCAGCTTTCACTGTTCTAAGGCTGCAAAGGTGAAATTTTCTCTTTAACTGCTGATCCACAGTTAAGGGTAATTTTTACATTCAGCTCCTCTTCAAAACTTTTTTATT
>VXAV01000207.1:162166-174500 GCA_013399715.1 Alectura lathami | reverse complement strand
GAAAGCAGAAGAGCTAAATAAAGTGTTGAAGGGGAAAAAAGATTTTATGTGTATCTTAACTATTAGCATGAGTAATACACAAAATGGATTTGGTCTAGGTTACTAGCTTTTATCCAGATTATCCAGACAATCAGCATCTGGTTTAAGTCCACTATGCAGCCATCTGTAGTAATGTCACATGAAGGATTAGCCTTATCTGACATTTATAATGACTACATGGATGGAAGAAGAGGAAGAAGTGGGAAACAAAGTACAATTGTTACAACTTTTAAAAGTCAGGTGAAACCACATCTTTACTTGCCAATTCTGATAAACATTTGAGCATGTACAAAAAGAAAAAAACATATCCTCACTGATTTTTTTTAAAGAAAAGCGAGAATACTGAGTAAAAATATATATGTATATATTTGTATTTGAACTTTTACATGTAACTAAAATATTGCATAAAAATAAAGCCTAATTCTCCACATTCAGTTATGACAGATGGGTGTGATCACAAAAACATCAAAGACAGGCTTATCCTAATCCTGTAAAGTGGTAAGTGTCTCCTGAAAGGTCTTGAGTGTTCTAATCCTACTGAGCAAAGGCTGCAAGTACATCAAGAGGTAATGGGAGTAAGTAGAAAGGGTAATGGTGGGCTTTCCTACTCACAGGAGGAATAACATGTATGGAAAAATCTGATATGTCAGGAAATAACCTGATTTATCCAAACACAGAGATCAGAAAGTGAGAAGTGTGGAGATCAGAAACAGAGAAGCTGTTTATTTTCCACCCTGAGTGAGACTATATTCTGTGTACAGCAAGACTTTGGGCACAGAGCATGTGGCAATAATTCTGAAAATGTGGTTTCTCTTTGATTCCAGGTTATGTTATTTACCCAGCACTGCACAGTGGCCTAGGCCAGTATCTCTGTCTCTCGACATTAGTGTCTTCTTTCCACAAATGGTGACACTGAAATGACCTCAGTAGATCATGAAGTTGTGAAAAAGTGACAAGACATAGGAATCTATTACCATGATGAGTTTTAATGAATCAGAAAGTGTGATGAAAAAAATCTAATTTTAGAAGCAGAAAGGAAACTCATATCCTAGGAAGTGTTTTGATTCAGGGGTTCTCCTTCTGAGTGCAATAAAATATTCAGGACAAGCAATGAGAATAAAGGATCTGATAAATTTGAGGCAGGTAGCACTACCTTTGGAAGAACAACAGAATTTGAATGACTAGATCAGGTCAAATTCAGCAAAAGAAATCTTTTCATCATAAGATGGCTAGGAGAAAGGTCTAATCAAGTCTGGACTAAGTGGTTTGAGGCTAGGTGACATGAAAACATAACAAATCATACTGCAGTGGAGTGTAGCAGCTAAAAAAACAAGGCAGATTGTGACAATGCCAACCACTCCTCTCCAGTTTAAAACAAACGTACTAAGTTGCACAGCAAAAGTACTTTGTGCAAAGTCACAAAAGATTTCTGAGGTAGCTTACGAACTAAGCCTCAGCCAGTTTTATTACATCTTAATGAAACTCTAGGATGATTCCTGTTGGTCACATAAGACATGGCTATCCCATTTCCTTTGGTGAAATAGCCACAACTAATAGCTGATATTAAAAAATGCTTCTTCATGTGTATATTATTAAATGTCGCATGTCCTTGAAGTAGCTTGACACTTTTTTTTAGACATCTAGATAGTGCTGTTACCAGGCAGAATGTTACTGATGACTACATTTTATAAATTTGTGTGCGACATTTTTATAGCACATGCTGTATTGGCACCATTGCCCAATACTGTATGCAATTACTTTGTTGTTGCTGTTGTTGCTGAGGGCCAAGCTCTAACAAATTAAATTTAGAAAAGGGAAATAGGCTTATATGCAAATGGAATTAAATGCTGACACAAGGATAAAACAGCAATGGATTTAGATAGGGCTCTCCCCCCGACTTTTTAACCAATCATTAGATTTAAATTGAGCAGACAGATTCATCTTTGATTTAACTCCACTGTAATCAATGGAGCTGCAGCAGGGATGAACCTAGACCAATATGTTTTTGACAGTTTTTATGCAATGGCTATCCGGAATGAAGTAGATGAATTTTTTTTTACTGATCATTTATGAAATTATTTCCCCATCCCCAAATCCCTACATCAAGGAAATGAGTTAGTGCATAAAAATGGATAGAGTAGGCAGCTGTATACCAAACACCAACTGCTGATCACAGACTCTGTACCCATAAATCCAAAGCCGAAATATTTATCTGACTTACCTGTGATCCTGAAAAAACTCCTTAATGGTTTAAGTTCATCTGCATAGTTGCATGGTTTCTTACCAATACACAAAAACAATGAAGTGCATTTAGTGTTTCTATAATATTAGTATCACATAAATAATTGGTAAAGTTACAGAATTGTGCTCTTTGGTGATTTGTAGAAGACATGGAAAGAATAATTATTGTTACTTTGATCACAGCATTAGAAAAGATCCTCTTTTAGAACCCCTGGTTGTATATTGTGTACTTACTACGTGACAACCCCTATACATGGCTTCCTCCTGTCTCCACTGGCACTTCGTGTGGAAGGAACAAATTGTGTATCAAAATTTTTTGTAAATCAATCTAGGACCAAAGTACTCTGGCAACATGCACTGTATATAGAAATAATGAGGAACTAGGGATCGTTGCTTGTACCAATCTGACAGATTCCGATTTTTTGGGCACTTCGTTTTTTTGGCACGTAATCCTCTTCACTTTTCTCCCTCTTTCTAGTTATTCATTGCTTCTTTTCAACTGACAACTCGTTGCTTATTCATTTATTCATGGGTCTTACTTTTTTGGTGTTGAGGATTCCTTATTCAATGGTAAGTTCAGAGGAATTACAGTTTGTTATTCCACACAGCCACTTCTCTGTATTAAAGCCATCAACTGATATAGAGAACCTTCTGTACAGGCATGAAGATATACCCCTATTGGGTCATAGTTTTCACTTTTACATTACTTTCCCCCATACCAAATAAGTTCTAGCTTCTTTTTCACTGCAGACATATAACACTATTTTAGGGAGCTGTTAATGGTTAACCACCTATATTTGAGGGAAGTGTGAGAAACCTTCTACTCCCTCCTATGACATGGTCACTAACAGCTAGAGTTTGTAGATGATCTGGCTGAAATATTACAGGAGTACAGTGCTTTTGAGGCACGGGGAGACCATGGGTCCACAGCAGATAAATGAGAAGGCTATTGTCAAGAAAAGTCCACAGGTCAACAAGATGTAACTGCTACAGCAGAGTTATCCTCTGGAAGCAGAGGGGCCTCAGGGCTACAGGTTGCTCTAGGCAAATGCAGCAAAGCAGACAAATTTCCAAAAGTAAAACCAATTTCAAAGCAAGACTCACTTCAAGCAAGATCAAACAGCCTTAGCAAAGTATCTACTTCCTATAGCTGGATATGACTTAAAGTTTCTTTGTTCTTGTATAAGCTTTGGACACCTTTGCTTATATAAATATAAACAAGAGGTAACAAAAAGCTAGCATTGCATTGTAATTTGTGGGATTACTGATCTTTATTTACACTTGCAGTTCTGAGTCAAATCACTAGATACATAGCAAAACAGTGCTCATCAGCACTATTATACTGAACCTGCGTGCTAGAATCAGGTGTGAAGCACCTACTGACTTTCTTCCTCTCCTCGAACAGATACATTTGCTTCTTCAAAACCCACTGAAAAATTATGCTGGTCTTTGCTACCTAAAACCACATTTTCCTTAGTGAAAAGTTTTGAAATCATAATCCGAATTACTTTGGCAATATGCAGTCCTATCAAAATAACCAAAAGAGTTACCATGGCATCCTATATTTTAATGAAAAGATAGCTCCAAAAAAGTGTAACTAAGTTATGGAGAATTTAGCCAATAAAAAGTGACGAAACCAGCTGTTTTCAGAGTACTGCTTTCATCCAGCTTTAAGTTGAAAGGGAAGATCCTACTTTTGCAAGTACATAAACTGTTTAACTCACAGGAAAGTTAAGTTTTACAGTTCAGCTACTAGTAGTTTCTAGAACAAGAAACATGGAATCGTGAGTATTCTGACTTCTTCGAGTGGTGAAGGTTTCAAGTTTTAACCCTGTTCATATTTGTTACCTCCTTCCCATCATTTATATTTCATTGATTTCCAAACACAGAAAACAGTCATGAAAAGAAAACATTTTTATAGATGCTGCAAACTGTACTGCAATTCTTCTAAATTTTCAGCAGGGAAACTACAGTCATTAGCATATAATACAACTTTATGCTTACTTTCTGGAGTGCTAGCCATGAATTTCTGTTCAGTGATTTGGTATGGTCTGGTAGTAGCACATTCCAACATATTCATTCTTCTTACAAGAAAAAAAAAAAAAAAGGCAGAATAATAAATGCCAACTAAGTTACTAAGATTAGCATGAATTCAAGAGTCTAAGCAAAACTGAGATACAGTACATCTATTACTTAATAAGACAAATCTGCATTATACTGCCCCTCTGAGTCCTAATATTAGTTAGAAAGTTTTCAACTCAAGCATTATTTCCCTGATCTCTAAACAGATGAAAGAGCATTATAAGGAGAGAAAGATGCATCAAATCTCATAATCAGGAAGAAAAAAAAAAAAAAAAAAAAAAGCNCCAGATACCAGATATCAGTATCACCCTCAAAGAGTAACAATAACAGCTTGTCTTGAAATTTCAAGTTAATTGGTCCATTAATTTTTAGATCTTTCTTCTACTTTCGTTTTGGAATTTCTCCTTTTCATCTACCAAAACACCCAGATTGATCTGTAGTTGCAAAAACACTATTCTCTACGTGTTTCTTATGTCTGCAAGGAATCAGTTTCAAAATCAGTTAAGCCATTCAAACTGAAAAGAAGCTGCCCATTTAATAACTTAGTTCAGAGGCATACTGTCAGATTTTAAGCTGAAATAATAAAGTGAACCTACTCGATACTTTTATGATGTCTTTCAGCGCTTTGAGGTGACTGGCTGCTGTTAGTGAAATCTCTCTGCTGCTCTGGAGCCCCCTGCTGTAACGTGAATACATACCTCGCCGATGCCAAGGCAACAGGGCGGCTGCCCTGGCCTGGCCCCTGCAGCTGCAAGAGCTAGCTAATTAAAGCACAGCTGTGAATGGGGCACAGCGCTCAGACGGACATCGCATCTTGTGCTCTAAATATTCCCTCCTCACTTTTCACCGGTCTTAGAACCCTATCTCAGTCTCTCACCCAAGTTAAATGATGTTCCTAAAGAAAGTCTTATATTCCTCGCAGGAGAGCATAGTAAAATGGAAAGTCAAAAAATAGTCTTTTATACAAAAGAAAATAAAAACAACAAAAAAGGATTCAGGATATTCAAGCATGTAATCTCTATCGTAGACAAATGGATATCCCAAACAGAATTCTGAACTGGGTTCACTGTGAGAAAGTGCCCTATTAACTGGTGACCAGCCACAACAAACAGGAAGGGAAAAAAAAAAAAAAGAAAAAAAAGAAAAAAAGTAAAAGGAATAAAGGAATCATCTGAACACACAAGCTGAGAACTACTCAGACAAACCATTTTATCACCTTCAACATGGTGAAACACCCAGCCTGCAAATACACATTCCAAACAGCGAGGAAGAAAAGTTAGTTACCTTCTCAAGTGAATGCAACCGTTGCCTGGCTGGCACTGAATGGTGAAATTGGAGAATCTGGATTCTGTTTGCAGCGCAGTGTCTGGCTTCTTATGAAGCCTGAATGGGTCACTACTTGTCTCTGCCTCAGTTTCCTTCATTCTTCTTCTTGACTTTGGTGAGCTACAGACAGTGTGGATCAGTTCCCACGGTGGGCACATCTATGCTAAATCAGAAGAGCAACAGAGGAGGATGAGTGAAAGCACTCCCAAACTAGCTTTACTCTCACTGGCCTACTCAGCTGTCCTAGTGAGACTTCGTTAAGCACTCAGGCTCTGCAACAGCCACTGCACACACCAACAATATGATGCATATTTCCTATGCTGAGGGGAAATGCATCTTTCAGGAATTGTATCAGGCTCTGGCAAAAAAATATATATATATATACATATAGCTAGGGAGAACATGTTTCAATATGAGTGAGCTAATTATAATTTTGGCTCCTAAAGCTTTCTAACAGCCAAAATATAAAGTCCAGCTGGCATGTCCTTCCGCTTGCCTGAAGGAAATAATCCCAATTTATAGCATAATCAAAAATCATGTTCCCATATTTTTGGGGTTTTACAAGTTACTGCCAACACATCAGCCTATGGAAAAGCATGAGATTGCTTTCCAAGTGATGGAGTGCCAGGAAGAAAAAGTTTCAACGTATACATTTTACCATCTTTACGCTGGTTTCAAAAGCATACGGGATTGCCTGGCTGGAAGTGAGGAGAAAGAAATAGCAGTCACGTAAGGACTTTGTGAATCACACAGCCCTGTGCAATTAAGGGGCCATTGTTAATTTTCAGATTGTCATAAATCCATCAGAGAATTTGAGACAATTCAAAAAATAATTACAATAGAATGAAGAGAGGATTGGGCAATCAGACGAAATGAATCCAGCCCACAGAAGTAAAACTTTGCAAGAAAGCAGCCCTGAAACACGCTGGGAGAATAAAAGACATATGGAACTGAGCAACTGCGCACACATAGTCTTTCAAAGACCAAGCTTGTTTGGCATGAGGGCAGAGGGTGTTGCATATCTCTGAAAACTGTTTTGCTAAGTACAGCAGGTCTCCACTATGTCTTCATTTCAGTCAATAATAAGCTAGAAATGTTGAAACTACCACAGATGTGCAGGAAAGCAGCTGTGCGGTTTTCACTCACTATACCTGTAGTAATAAATAAATATCTCTCAGAAAACACTATATCACCACTTGCCCTGAAATAGCATTTTGAGTACACACCTGCAAGAGCAGATACATTTTTCAACATCTCATAACCAAAACACTGCACTTCAAATAGCAGTTTGCCGTGATCAAAACAGCATTCAAATGTCTATTTTTAAGTGATGTTTCTTTGGAGATATAATCACAATTTTGATTACTCGTGCACCAACGTAAACTAAATGAAACATATTCTAGATTTTGGTGAAAAAATGTAGGGGACCAATTCTATCAACTTTATTAATATGACCAAGTCCTAATTAATTAACAACATTGAATTCAGTACAGCTTTTTACATATGTAAGAAATTTATGTAGTAACTAAACAGCTTAAGGCCTAGACATGCTATCTTGACAGTAACCCTGAAAACCAAGGACAGGAAACCACATTTGCTCTTCAGCTGACAGTTATCTTGCGGGATCCACAGTATTTGAAGCGTTGCAAACAAACTTAATGTTGGTTCAGATTCTGAGATTGCAGTCAAACAAGGTATGCCTCCTGCCATCTACGGTGCCTTGTGACTTGAATGCAATTTTCTGCACCACACTCATCCGCTCTGTGTTTGTAGGCTCAGATACTCAGATTCCTCCAACAGAAGTCAATGCTTGTCCAAGCCAGCCTAACACCAGAATCTACATGGAGAAGGCTTTGCTAGCTAAGTGCCTGAAGAAACTGTTAGATTCCAATAGTTTCTGCAACTGCAGAAATTCTGTAATATTCCTTCAGAAGTTCAAAAATGTACAAACCTAAAGCATGCTTTGGGCGGCAATAAAGACAGAATGGAAACCTGCCTCTGCACACTGCCAACTGCTCCAGCCTTTGCTGGGCCTGCCTGACACCGAACCCTTCAACTGCTCTCTGTGCCTCTCCTCAGCTTGCACTACATAATTACACTGTGAAGAGTGTAGTTCGCAGTTGTAATGTGCCACAATTTTTTGACCTCCTAGCTCAATCCATTGCTACTTTATCATGACACAGATATCTGTTACAACAGTGAAGCACCTATCAGTCTCCCAGTACTAATACCTAGTTATTTACTAGCAACTACTGCCAGAACCCTGATTTTCTCTCAGGATCCCTGGGGATTTTCTCTCTTATCAGTTAAACGCAAAATTCCATACATCTTTATACCTTGACTGTCTGGGTATCTTAACTACATTGCCTTTTGAGATAACATTTCCTTGGTAGGAATCAAGTTTGTTGGCAACCAAAGCTGAGGAACAGCAAGCATTAAGGGGCAGTAAGCACACAGGAAATTTACTGATAAGATTATACACGTACGGGCTACTAGCACTGCGTAGCAATGAAAATAGCCTCCTACATCCAGGAAATATCAAGCCATTGAGTCACAGGTGTGGGGGTAGTAGTGAAGATGGGGGAAGAGAGAATATTCCAGAAGCCACCACTGTCATGTGGTAGGAAGGTACAGAATGGTTTCCACAAGGACAACAGCACAGAATGGAGCAACCACTGCTCGTGCATCAGAGGTCTATATACAGATGACCTCCTGGGGACAACATGGCAGGATGCAAGACAAATCACCTTAGTAATAAAAGTTTAAATAAGGAAAATGGGGGCCTGTGGCTGAATGGGATAGGAGAATTAGTGAGGGCATTTACATAAAAGAATTCCATGGAGAATGACTAACTACATAGAAATCAGCATTGAAATTTCTTGACTCACAAGTAGTTGTAGGCTAGAAAAACATACAGGCAATGCATTTGAGGTGTATTTTCATATTTTTCTTCAGGTGTTTGTGGTTTTTGGCTACTGTTAGAAATAGAACACTGGACTACATAAAGCTTTAATCTGAATCAGTATGAAAATCTTTATAAAGATTATTTTCAATTGTTTCAGTAACATGCTAAAGTTACTACCTGAAATACCCACACAGCATAACTGAAAAGAATCCCCATAATTTAGAGGCGTTTTGATTAGCTCCTGTTTTCCATAAGGAAAGATGAGGTTCAGGAGACTGGAAGACAAGATGAGCCATAGGAGAATTAATCTTCAGATATGGTCCACAGAAGTCTGAGAACTATCAAACCACTAAGTACTCAAAATTGTGTGCAAAATATGAATAAAATATTGATTTCATTAAAAATGTTAAGGACTACTTAATTCAACAACATTTTATATGTTTGCATATTTATTTCCAAATTTGCATATCTGTTTGCATATATCTTGTAAAGCTGAACGTTAATTATACTTTGAAATCATGTATAAATTGTAACCAAGAATGTTGTATGAATTTTTGAAATGAGACACACTCAAGTGCCATTAATTATAAACTGCCATTTAAAGCACACTGAAGCAGACCTCATATTGAAAAAATATTGAGCCCTTGACAAATAAAAAAAGGCAGCAAGAGTTATTAACTGGTCTAGCTGATTAAACAGCATCTCCTACAAACACAGCACAGATTTTTTATGTCTCCCTTCAGAGTATGGCTTACTTTTACTCAGAAAAGACACATGACAGTTTGCTGGCCAAGATAAATACTGACATGCACTGCAAGTATGATACATTGACTTATAATTTCTGTTTAGGATGATTCACTTTTTGAAGTTCTCTTCAGATAAAACTGACATTCAGTAATCTGTAACAATAGGCAAATAAAACTTCATGGATTACTTTAATGACTAGTGTCAAATTAGGTGAGTTGAAGTGATTTTATCACATGCTAATTAGATTTGTGAAATGATTCTGAGTAATTTAAAAAGCATTTGCACAAGGTCACATCCCAAGCAGCTTCCAAAAAGCTAAACTTGCTAAGCATACATGATATGATGATCTGCCTCTCACTTAAAGTAGCAACTACAGATAGTCAAATTTCAAAAAGTTTTAAATATAAATCCAAGGTCAAGTGTCCCAGTAATTATTAAACTCTAGGAGTTTTCTAAAGAGTTGTTTATAATATTGTAGAAGTATGATTTGCTCTCGTTAATTTTGAGATGTGTAGAAGATCCATTACTATTGAAAAAGCAAAATTCAAACTTACAGCTTGGATGGAGAAGGTTTGGCGAGTTTATTAGCGCAAGTTACTTTTGCTGGCATTCATTGTTCCCTACCTCCACCAAAGGTTATCTCCTTAAGCAGGGACAGAAGAATGGTAAAAATCCACACCTCTCTCTAAGTCACTCTGAATGTGACATTTTAATTTTCATCAACAATGAAACTGTGTTTGCATTCATCCATCAGGTTGGACAGTAGATAATGTCCACATGATCTGTATCCCATTAGAAATATAGAACATTGCAGGTGGAGGAACAGCCAAAATATTCACTATGGATGTACAACCCTGTGGTTACCACAGCATTGCTGTTTGATTACAAGACAATAGCCAAAGAGCAGCTGCTTCACACACACAAAACTCTCATCTCATTGTTTTCATGAAACACCTATTCTCTCCTCCATCCTTTCTTCAGCCCATATCTGAGACTAAGTGGTTCCATAAGAGGACAGACACACTCTAGCACAAAGGACTATGTGAACACTGAAAGTACCTTATGCAACCACTGTTCACATTTGCAGAACTGAGTTAGATTTGCACTAAATTGTAATAGCTGCTGATTCCTGGTATACCATGTCAACAGTAAATAATCATGGCCAATTTTCTATCAGTCACGTAGGTATTAAGAAACAAAAACAAACCCACACACAACGTGCATTTATCAACATGATGCGGTGCTGTTAGTAAGTATTAATTTACCTACTTACAGCCTGAGGTCAGCTCTAATTTTATATATATTTATGCAAAGTAAAGATAGATAGAAAAGCAGAAAGTTTAGAGAACTGTGAATATTGTTTTTAAAATAAGAAACCAGCAGTTGCAACCACCAGTATTAAGCATGTGTGGCTCTATAGAGCAAAAAACTTCCCCTATGGTTAAAAACAGAATGACTGTTACCAGACATGATGCTTTTTTTCCAGTGCCTGTGGCCCTTCATCTACAACTGTGGAACATTTATCTGAAAAGAGGGAAAAAACAAGAAGTTGTTTCTGCTTCTTGAAGCTAAGAAATTCTGTAGGATAAGAGAGAAGAGAGGAACCTGACAGGATCCTGTAAACTTCATGGCTGTAATTCTCCATTATAATGGGGAATGAATTATTACAACATTGGACAGGCAACAAACAGTTCTTCCCCCTGGTCCATTATATTCTAATGGCAACAAGCCATCATGGTAACTAGTAATAAATAATCCATTTGTGCTTCCTGCAGTAGAAGGACATCATATTGGTATATTGTTACAAAGAGCTGAGAACTAGGCTTTTGGAAGAACTGCAATCCAAATGCAGCTCTTTCTTGTCAGCGTGACAACTGCAGGGATAAGCCAAAATCCTGAGTCAGTGTTGTGCACTCCTCAAACTTCAGAATTCACTTCTTTCAGTGAACATTTTTGATTACAGTCATCCCTTTAGGTAAAGATGGAAATAATACGGCAGAATGATTTCTAAAAAGATTGCAACATGTGGTAAACTAATATAGCTAGAACTTCTATTTCCTCTATTCTTTTACCATGGTTTGCTGCTCTTGAAGCACAACAGCAATTGTATCCAAATTGGAACTCAGTAACCAATGAGTAGGTGGTACTGGCATTAGTAATGGATCAGAAATGTTGATACAGCAGTTCACAGTCATTGTGTCTGTCATTGTTTAATTCTGGCGTAGGCAGGTAAATCCTTAAGGTCTGATGATAATCACAGTAGTTCGGCATATCCAAGACTTGCAAGACTAATAGGGGTAACCTAATGTCCAATTAAAATCTTTGTCTTGATTTTTTCAAGACTAATTATCCTCTCAAGCGGTTTAGCAGCAAATAAGTTTCTTAGCTGAACATAATATATCTTCAGCCAATACTCCTTCAATATGCAGAAAAGACAGATATCAGTGTACCTGTTGGCAATTTTTATATAGCATGCCTTAGACGGCTACTTTATAGCATGAAGCAAGAAGCAGAAGAGCTGATGGAAGTACTAACTCCTTACTATTTAGCAGTCTGGTTTTTGGTATGATTTCCATTCAGTGAAAGAAATGAAGACAGACGAGAACATAAATTTTCCCTTCCCTAAATTAGAATAAGCAATAATTAACACTGAAAAAAAAAATTCTGTAAGAAGGGTAGGGATTTTTTGATGACGATTGCAGTACCTTGACATTTTAGTCTTATCAATAGAGTATATGTTAATCACATTTCATGAAAAATTGTACAAAAGTAAGTTTAAAGATCAAATTGTAAGAGGACATTTCAGTCCTGTTGCTATTCATAAACATAGGTCTGTACTTCCTGTGTGCACCCTTGAGCATATCTTCCTGTAATGCATAAGCAGTGATGCCAACATTACAAAGAAAGGGGTGCACGGTCATTTTTCTAGCTTTCTAGCTACGTTTCACTTCTTCAATGATCTTATACGCTGTAATATATATATTATTATAATAT
>VXAV01000207.1:67257-131461 GCA_013399715.1 Alectura lathami | reverse complement strand
CGTAGGGCATGTTCTAAACTTAGTGGCAGCAGTAGAAAAGTAAAAGTGCTGTAAATCGTACATGCCTGACTACTAGTGTAGCATTCTTGAACTGCTGCCCATTTAGGACTCGGCAATCTCCTTTAATGGAAGCATGTTTTCTTCAATATTTGAGCTTGTTTATTGCTTATAAATAAGCTCATATGAAGCTGGTGTTTGAGGCTGAGAGTAACTGGATGTCACAAGTTACCATTTGCAGATTGGAATATCTGTATAGTTAGAGCTCCTCAGGAAGATAGTTTAAATCTTGTTCTTGAATCATTAATGATTTTTTTTTTTTTTATAAGTTGCTAGCATTTGTTTCTTAAGTCTTTCTTCTCTGGAAGAGATGGAAATATGAAACTTTGTTAAAGGGCTACCTAAGTTTCAAAATATTTTACTTTTTTTTTTTTTAACTCTTCTTCTCTGCTTCCTTGCTCATACCCGTTAGCCTGAGTCAAACTAAGTACTCAGCAATTGGGAGAAAAATTTAATCAGTTTTAACCGTTTGTCATCTTAGTTCAAATACAAACCTCAACACATAAACCACAAAGTAGTATCTAAATCTGACTTTTTCCCTTTTCATTTTGTATGTGCACATTTCATATAAAATGAGCGTCTATGTCAAAGTACAAGCCATTCAACAGAAGCCGGTTTTTGGTTTGAGGGGTGAACTCCTTTCCTGGATTCTGTCTTTTGTTGCAGCGTCCTGTTAAATGCAGAAACCATTTAGTATCATTACTTCAGATTCTTTAGAAATTGGTGCTCACCTACGCTAGAATTCTGTACAAGAGTGAGTGAACGTATTCTCAAGCTTTAATTAAATAGTTTAACAGATATTTTAAAGAAGTCCTTAGAAGTTTCGTAAGTGCAGAAGGGAAAAGAATGCCGATCTGCCGTAGAGTGTTAGTCAGTATCATCTTCTATTTTTCAGGTTAGCAGCCTGCAC
This sequence comes from Alectura lathami, assembly GCA_013399715.1. NCBI lineage: Eukaryota > Metazoa > Chordata > Aves > Galliformes > Megapodiidae > Alectura > Alectura lathami. The sequence continues at coordinate 130,494 of VXAV01000207.1, read as the reverse complement.
TAATATTAAAGTGTTCTTTCAGTAGTGTTTCTTCTTGGTGGGAGTAGCTCAAAGACATGGTCAGGGCAGCAGCTGCCACGCACATGGAAATTGGTTCCTTTAACTCTGATTTGATTCTTGAACCAGATGACCTTGGGTATGAAAGAAAGACAAGGGAGATGCAAGTCCTGTAAGTGCTCTCCCATTTTTGCAACTCTTTCCTTTCTATAATAGATAATACTGCTTATGGGCTTCTAAGTAACACGGTCATTTTTTCAGCACTTGTCTGCCTTCCTGTCTGTTTCGTTTACTTGAAATAATTTACTGACAATGTCAAGTTTATGCAGCTGTTCAAGTAAGAACACTTAGAGCTGAACTATGGGCACCTGTATTCTGAATTTATTCACGTGCATATTCTAAACTATAACGTTGAATATTCCAGCCTGAAAAAGGAAGGTCGTTGAAGTCACGAGCACGTATGCCTTGTTGTGGGCTTTCTGAATACTACACATACATTAAAAACAACATACAATTCCGAACGTGGTGTAGTGCAGTTGTAAGGTGTAAATTTTTTTTTGCCATTATTCTGTAAACTTACTTTAGTAGCTTATTCAGTCAGATTTACTTTTGTATGTATATGCATGATGCATATAGAATCAGATGTTTCATGCTGCCCTGTAACTGTTTTGTTAGAGGTGCATTGGTTATTTCAAAAGTAATGCTCCCCATTTTCATTTTCGCTGATATTGAGACTGTGCTGGTAACAAGAGCTAGATGGAAGAGTCCTGCACAAGCACATATGCAAAACGGAGAACAGCTTGCCTGCGAGATGATTTGGATTACTGTGCTGTAGGTCAGTAGGGGATCAGGGCTTCTAAAAACTAAAGGAAATGTAGAAAGCTTTAAAAACAAAAACCTTAAGCAGATTTGTATTTTGAAATGTAAATGTATTAAGAGTTTCTGTAGTCCACATAATCAGTAAGTGAAGTCACCTGCCTCTTTCTCATTGCTTTTGCATATGAAGCAGTTGTCAGAAGATTTTCTTCTTGATTGTATTTGTAGGTTAAGACAGGCTTCTGGTTCTTCATGACTTCTGTAATACCTAGGGAATTCTTAAATAGAAACTGACATTAGGAGCCTGTGAGACATTTCATACTGCATTTTAAAGGTCAGAGAAAGAAACTGCACAAACTATTCACATGTATCACAGCATACATCAGTGATGCTCTGTACAAGTCTCAGACAAATGGGGATGTGAAGTAATGCTTCTATAAATAGCTGAGTGTTCATCCATAAACTTTTACTGGAAAGGCATGGAATGAGATGCCTGCATCTCTGCAAATGGAATTTGGGGTGTGGCAGTACTTACCCTGATATGGAGAAGTGATGAAAAGTGATTTTTCTATTTTTTTTTTTTTCTTTCTNTACAGACAAATCTACTGTGAAAATGTTCTCAGTCCTGGAGTATAAAGACTACTTCTTTGTATAAGTACAAGCATGTATCCCTTTACTTTGTTTTAAAACAAAACAGCTTTAGATTCCCCTACCAAGCTGAGGAACCCACAAGCTGTGGTAAAAGCACTGTTAAACAGTCCTAGAAAGCAAAAAAAATCTGGTTCCTGTACCCAGATCTAGTATTTAGCCACTTGGCCTGTTGCCTCATCAAACAGATGTTAGTATTATCTCTGATATGTATTGCTGCCTTTATAACGTGCAAAATAGTTGGCTGCTAAACATGATGGCTCAATTAGAGTGGAATGTAGACTCTCAGCTCTTCCATTAGTTTTGTAATGGCTAAAAATAGCCCCACTGAAATATAGTGAAGTTAAAGGGCCTAACGCATCAGTTGTCTGTGCTGAAAGCTGGAATTGCCAGAAACAAAGGGATCTTTTTCCAATCATAATTATGCATCCCACAAACAAAGATTCTGATACCTGGATCATTTTGTTGTGATTTTCAGGTGAAAGAAATTACTGCTTTGGTTTTTGACCAGTGCCCTGACATTTGTATGTCATGTTATATGAAATTCCTGTTTACTAGCTAAGGATTCTTTTTACATCAGTTCAATGACTTCAATTTTTTTTTTTAACCTGCATCAGAAATATGGAGAAGTTCCAAACTGTGCTGACGTGTTTTTGTAGTAAGGCATTACAGCATTCTTCTCCTGCAGTTTAGTGGGAATGTGTAACATTTTAGATTCCACAACTTACAAGATGTGGTGATGGCTGATACTGTAATTTGTGGATGGGCAGAACAGTCAATCTGTGAATCATCTGAGATAGGTAATAATACATTTTAATTAAATAATAGTCACTATTATCTAATTCACTTTTCCCATGTTTCAAGAAAACCACTTTACAAACGGGAATGGACCTCCATGTCATTAAGGACTAATAGCTCGAGTTTGGATTCTTGGGGGTTTATACTGTGCAGCGGTGCTATTTCTGCTTAGTGATGAAAACTTCACAAGCAGAAGTTTAAGCGTGTGTGTTTATTGTGATGTTGACATTACAGTCATTGACAATGGATAGTTGCAGTGGTAACTTTGTGTTAAGGTACGTGTATTTTCTTGGGTGCATGCCCAACAAGCTCTCCAACCTTTGTACGGTGTGCATTGTATTTGAGGAGCACTTAGCAAAGTGGTGAGGCGTGGCGGTGACTCACATCTGTGGACTGACCTTTTTACCTCTGAAGGGGTTGTCCACCAAGTAAAAGATCGTATCCTGTAGTTTTTTTGACATCTTGAGCTATATGTGTAATGTTATTCTGCTCTGAATAGACAAAAATAGATAAATATTTTATATGAAAAATCAATACAAGCATTTTTATTGAGCAGAGATAAAACAGAATTATACTAACTTTCTGTAGCAACAGGAGTGCTTTATCTTAGGTGTTTACCGCAACACCTACTTCAGCAGATACTTTATTAGTTACTGCACTTTTAGGGAAGGGGAAGAGTGGTTATCTTTTCAGACAGATGACTAGCTTCTGTATTGCATGTGCTTAGAGGTAAATTCTCCATACAGCATCTGCCAGAACTTAGTTTTATCTCAAATAGTTCAGTTTCTTCAGTAATTTTATTTTACTTCAAACATTTCAGAGCAGTAAAACAACTGCTTGCACAAAACTTGAGCTTCATGTAACTACAGGGAAATCAGTCAAGTCAAACTGAGGCCAATCCGTTGAAAAGAATTTCTCTCAACTTGTTTTCATCTCTAACAGTTATTCAGAATGTGTATTGATTTCTGAAAGAAATAGATACCATGCATACCCATATGTAGCATTTGTTTGGCAGGAGTATTGGAAGTACATATGGTATACATTCAACAAATAATTCTAGGCCATTAGCATGAAGTTGTTTTTGTATCTACATCATATGGAAAATTACAAATGTTCCCATGAAGAAACAATAGCTCCATGTTTATCTGAAAGTGTTTAGGAAAAAAGAAAACCAAAACCAAACCTGAACTCCTTTCAATGCTTATTGTTACTATCAGTTTTAAAATGAAAAATTATTCTAATTAACAGTTCAGAAAATCGTTTTCCCTTTATCTTGAAAGAACTAGTTTATATTTGGGGATTTAATAGAGTTTCTTCTACCGTGTGTGGTCAGTTTGAAACCATATTAATTATGTTAAATGCAGTTTTCTTCTGAGTGTGTGTTCTGCTTCTTTGTCTTGTTACACCACAGTGGCAGCACCACTGATACCATCAGTATTTCACATGCATCTAAAAATGAGAAGCTGAATTCAGACTAAGACAGCAAGGTCTTAGAACAGAATGGAGGAAATACATTATCACAGGCTTGATTTCATATCCTGCTCTTGTTCTGGACACAAGCAATAAAAGCTGCAACGGCAGGCTGTATTTATTGTATGGGAAGCTTGTGCTGTTCCTTCGGAACATCTGAAAGTAAGGTTTGTTTCGGTTGTGCTGGGCTGCGCTGGAATTTGGTAGTAGGAGCTGCAAGTTATACGGAGAAGTTAGGCAACAGCTGAAGCACCCCTATCCAGCCACACTTCTCAGCTAGCACGACCATCTGCTGACTTCACATCCAGGTGCTCCTTGTGCATGCTGTGTCAGAGCCTTCATCAAGTCCTCGATATCATGATAGAGGTGATGCTGAGGTTTTCCTTTCAATGTCTTACTTCTTTGCAAGCCTCCCTGCAGTTCCTTCTCCTAGCTCAAAGCCATCAGGAGCTGCTGCAGTGAGAAGCAGCTGAAGGCAACATTCCTTAAAACATTTTCTTTCCTTTCCATGGAAAGCAAGCTTGATCCTTCATGCCACTTGCTATAGTTACTGCACAGCACTGCCACAGCTCCGGTTCTGTATGGCAGCCTGGGTTGGTAAGGATCTTCTTGGGTTAGTAAGCTTTGGCCTAACCAGGGATTGTTTGTGGCTGGAAGCCTAGGTTGTAGTGAGGAACCCCCACAGCTGGTTGCTGAATGTTTAGTTTTGGTTTTCTTTTGAAGGGTTCTTTTAACACAGAAGGGAAGAAAAGGTTGCCACTTCAGAAGGTAGCTCTGGGGACACCAGTAGCTGTTTTTAATCCTCCTGGGGCAGCGTTCACACAGGGCACAACATGAACGTTGGACGTTCCTGTTTTAAGGAACGCTTCCCTGTACGTATTGCATCTCTTACTGGTGCAGCCAGGCACTCACCGTATGCACAGAGGAATTGAACCCCATTTAATGAGTGTCCTACTTGAATTTATCCATGTATAATGCAATGCACTACAGTTATTTGTACCTTAAGCAGCCTCTTGCTACAAAGAAGAGAGCTGTGACTTGGATTAAATTTAAATCCTGATTTGCGACATGTTAGTGCAGCAAACTAATGCCAAAATCTATTAAGCCTTCAAGGTTTTTTTTGTTCTTGACGTTGGGTGAGTGCTGAGATCTTGACCACAATCACATTTGCTTCTGGGCAGGAGGAAATAGTCGATGTAGTTCCAGTAATCCAGACAAGCTGTCACATCTGGTTTTGTGAATGACTTTGGAGGGTGGGAGGAAGGGAGGTTTGCAGTTGATTAACATTGTTCTTAAAATCAAAGACTACTGTAGTTTCAGGAATTGCTGTAGAGGGCTTCAGGGACATTGACAGTTAGCTTAGAAAAACAAATTTGTTTATTTTATACTCTAACAGATTATACAGAAAATTATACTAAGAGACCTAATAGTTCCAAATCTGTATTTCGAGCTCCTCAAAATGAAATGAAGAATGAATAGACACTTAGTCCTTCTGGATTATGGTAACTTTTTAATTACACGAGATTATTTTCATCTTTGTGTATTTAAAATGAGTATGCTTGCATAAATAGCCAAACATTTCTGACTATACTTGTCAAACAGGTTTTCTTATTGTTTCACCAAACTGTACTCGCCATAAAATGGTTTCTATAATTAAAGAACATATAAAAATGAATGGTAATACATTTAGGAAAAATGTACAGTTTTACTGTGAGTTTTGATAAAGCTTTTGTTTTTTCCTGAAGGCAGGTTGAGTGTATGCTAGCAGTCAGTGTGAAGCATGAATAATATTGTGCCTAAGTCCTCATCAGGTGCCAAGCATGCTGTCATTTAAGGTTCCTCTTAACGTTTCTGTAAGAATTCCTACCAGAATTCAGCCACCTGACTTCTTATCCAATATTCTCTGAGATGAATACAGTGGATAACCCAATGCAGCTGTACTGTGCTGTTAGAAGCAAGTCTGTGGCAGTTATTAATGCCTAGGATTTTAAGGTTATCTTTTTTTCTAAGAGGTGGCAATTTGAGGATCTCATTTTAAATTGGAAGTCATTCAGTTTACACAACCGAAGCAGATTCTCTGATATATTCACCGTCATGGTAATCTCTTCTGTTCAGCAGTATCAGGTTCCATCATTCAGCAATTTAGATGTTTCATTCTTAAATGGGAGCTTGGGTGGTAAATTTGGTCTGTCAAGGCACCTGCCTCATCGATTATTTGGTTCAGAATTGACCTGAGGAAAAAGTGCAGGGCCTTGATGGATTTCTGTAAACAACCTCGCTGGTGCCTTTCACCACATCACCCAGAACAGACTCTGTACATTATTAAAAGACAGGCTCAGACCACTACCCAGTGTTTGCAGCAGCTATACTTAAAACATTTCCCAGGAGTACAGAAATGGAAAGCTGGCATCTTGAATTCATCTGTGCAAATAGATAGTCTTTGAGCCAGCAGTCAGAGTGAGGTTGAGTCATTAGGCTGTTGAAGTAGGACAGCTGCATATGTGGTTCTCTCTCTCTCTCAGCAGTAGCATCTCATTTGTGGTCCTTGATGGTTTATTACATTAAACGTAGTTTGTTTCATTACATACCGAAATGTTTCAGAAATCTCCAGTCTGGCTAATAAACGTGTATTTTCCCACTGCACAGAAGAATGCACCACAGCCTGTAATTGCCCTCCTTACAGGCCAGCAGCAGGTTGCTGGAGCAGCACAAGGTGCCTGCTGCCCTTTGCTGCTGGTGCAAAGCAATGGGTCCTGGATACTGGTGTGTCGCAAGGGGGAGACGCTGTGCTGGGGGGTCTGGCCCTGGAGGAAAAAAAGTGGCATCAGTAACTGGCTACCCTTCCTTTGGTCTTAGTTTCTGAAGCAGTGGGACTGGTTTGTTAGGCCAGCAGGAGTGGTTTAGTCATTTACTTCGGAGCATTTCCACTCTTAAGAGTAAAGGAAGTGGCTTGCAAAATCTATTGATGGTTTCTTGGCACAGAAAACGTGAATGATTTCTTCTGTCTCCGCACCCTGCGTACTTGAGCAGTACAAAGGAAAGGAACTGATCCCCACCTCCTTGTTTCTTTTCAATTATTTAATTTTCAGATTGAGGATACGGAACACTCACATCCTAAATGATGTGAGGCTCAACCTGAGAGGGAGTTTATTCAAATGAGGAAGAGAATTTTCTGAATGTTCAACTCTAACAAGAGACTTTTCTAATACATGAAGTCATATAGATGAAGGTACCATCAAATAAAGCTGGAATATCCTGCGTTTTAAGCCTTCTCTCGGTTTAAAAGGGGTTGAATTGGGGGCCTGCGGAGATGTCTTTCTTAAAGCAAAACCGTCACCCCTCTTACTCAAGTATTAGAAGTTCTGCCCAGTGGTGTCCATCTTGGCATTGTGTCCATTTTGAAGCAGAACACTGCTGAGGCTGCTCATCTCTCTGACACAAGGTCCTGTCTCCAGCCATCATTGCACCTCAGCAGCAAAATGTGTTGGAGCAGAGGCAGAGCAACTTCCCTTGCAGAGCCCCCTCCTGCCTTGCATTCCCAGCGATCTGCAGCGTCGCTGAGAGCATGCTTTCCTCCTCTGAAGCCTGTTTCGCAGTGACCTTTGTGCCAGGTGAGATGCAAATAACCAGGTGACAGGATGCTTTTAGTTCAGAAGTAGCATTAACTCTGGGTGACAAGAGACAGCGTGTGTTTTTGTTTGGGGTTTTCTTTTAGTAGCTCTTAAAAGTATATGGTCAGTTCTAGGATAGCAGGCCTTGAGAACTTTGCTGGAAACACAGCACCTTGCGGCATTGGTAGCTGTTTGGTGGTCTTGGCTGAAACGGGTCCAGAGGAGGGCCACCAAAATGGTCAGAGGGCTGGAGCACCTCTCCTATGAGGAAAGGTTGAGGGAGTTGGGATTGTTTAGCTTGGAAAAGAGAAGGCTCCGGAGAGACCTCATTGCAGCCTTCCAATACTTGAAAGGAGCTTACAGGCAGGAGGGGGACCGACTTTTTACACGGGTGGGTAATGGTAGGACAAGGGGGAATGGGCTAAAACTGAAAGAGGGGAGGTTTAGGCTGGACATCAGGAAGAAATTCTTCCCTGAGAGAGTGGTGAGGCGCTGGCACAGGCTGCCCAGAGAAGCTGTGGCTGCCCCATCCCTGGCTGTGTTCAAGGCCAGGCTGGATGGGTTCCTGGGCAGTTTGATCTAGTGAGCTAGTGGCTGGCAGCCCTGTCCACGGCAGGGGGGTTGGAACTAGATGATCTCTGAGGTCCCTTCCAACCCAAGCCATTCTATGATTCTGTGATTTGTCTGTATGTAAATATACAGAGATGAACAGTATTATGTTTGTGTGTGTATAAATACTTTGTTCCATATAGAATAGCTATTTTGCAGCAACGTTGAAATGAGTAGTCTCTGCTCATGAAGATTGTTGTAAGTTGGCACTGTGGGGTCAGCTTAAATGCACAGACAATGTGACCAGCTACCAGCGTTAGCATCCACACAGTTGCTGTCTTGAAAGCAGATTAATGAAAGGCTTTGTATCCTGGAACTCAAAGTCTAGGGAGAGAGGTTGTGCTGAGACTGCTCAAACTGAGGAGAACGTGAACTTGGTTACTGGAATCTGGAATGCAAATCACTAATGATCATGAGGGGCCTCCAGAAACCTGTTCACTGGAGAACATAACACCCTTTTAGCAGGTGGGATGTTGGGCTAGTAGAGGGATGAAAAGCCTCCCCTGTAACAAAATATCTTATTGTTCAGTAGATAAACAATTAACTAAAGTCTCTTCAGGGAAACCCTAGTCTAGAATATTTCTGAATTATTTATATTCTAATTACAGTGTTCTGTTTGAGAAGTGTACGTTCTTGGCATATTCTTAGCATGCTTCAGGTGTTATTATGGAAAAAAGGTTTTGCTTTGTTTTACGTTTACCTTTCCTCCTGTGAACTTTGAAAAGTGGAATATCATGCTTTGAAGGAGGTAAGATGAGGAGTTTATCTTTAGGATTCTTGCAGAGCAAGTGCAAACTGTCAAATACACTTTTTGTATTTACAAGTACTGTTTTGATCTTAGTTTTTAAAGGCTAAATCGTAGTATGCTAACGTTTAACTTTTTTTTTTTTTATATCCCTCAATTTTTATCTGTTAGAGCAAACAGGAAAATCAGAGATAGGAATCTAATTTGGGTATACTCATTACTAAAACACCAGCAAATTGTTCTACAGTTGCTACATGAATTTACATTCGGTTTCAGTTGTTTCTCAGTATGAGCCACTCAACATGTGTTGGTGGTCTCCTTCATGGTAGATATGAACCTTTGTACTAGCTGCTTGTTGCTATTGATTATTAAGGAAAAAAGGTTGATTCTTTTTATATGCCGGTATATGGAAGCAATGGCAGGTATCTCCTGGTACAACTATCAATAGCCTCTCTCCGTATCCATAATAAATGATTTATTTTAATCAGCACTAACAGAAACATACTTGTAGAAATCACAAGTGCCCTTTAAATATAAATTTGCATGTTTTTTCCCCTTGCATGACTCGCTCAGTTTGTCATTTCTGGGTTGGTGTTGTTGTCTCTTTCAGAAACAGCCAAATCTTGTGGCAAAGTGGTGATTCCAACTACTTTTAATAGTTAAGGATCTTTCAATTACTACCTCATCATATTAAAAGCGGTAGCTGTGGGTAGAAATGTTTTAATAACAGGGGTCTGAAGATGAGTTAGTAAACTTTTAAAACAATACTTAAGGACTAGTAGGACTAGGGCCTTACTTCTAGAAGGCATTGTCAGTGGAACGTGTACAGATTTAAACGTTTTGACCAGTGTTACCTGTTGACATGCATGGCCCAGGCAGAACCTCCATGATCCTCTTTTCCTCAGATTCTTACAAAAGCAAATCCAGAAGTACATGCCACAGAGCTGCAGAGGATTCCTTGTTGCTGCTGGTCAGAGAACTAGAACCTCAGAACTTTCTCCCTTGTTCCATTATTTGTTAATTAATACATTATAACTCGAAATGACTGAATACATTCATATGTTGATACAGATTCAGAATGGTGACTTTATTTCATTATCATTTTGGAGAAGGGAATGTGTGACTGAAGTCCTTCTCAGTCAGTAAAAACCAAGTAGCTGTAGACTGTATCTAGAGATCACGTGTTCCGGGACCTTATTAAGGTTTATTAGCCTGATGCTGTTCTTTTTGAACTCCTTCCCAAATGTTGGTACTTGCAGCAGCAAATAGTGATGGCAATTAATTTATACCCCAAATGTTGAAATTTTTAATCATCGCTTCAAATACTTCACCATCTACTTAAACACCTGTGTGATTTTCTTACAATGTATAGGACATTTACTGGAATTTTGGTCTTTTGGGTAGTGAGGAAAAAAAAAATCCCCGCACATCTAGCAGGCTTATCTTTTGAGTAACATCTGGACACATTTTTATTGTCTATAAAGATGCTGGTAGCTAGTATTTAAACACTGGCAAGCATCATGAAGGGTTTGGGTTTTTTTGTTTGTTTGTTTGTTTTTACTTTCCCAATCTTTAGAAGACATATTATAATAAATGTATAGAAGTTCATCATAGTTAATAATTGTAGGAATTTAGTCTGATTTCCTATTTCCATTTGGTCTATTAAAACACACAATTAAGTCTAGAAAATTACAAATGTGAGTCATTAGCTCTGAGGCATATAAATGCCAGGCAGGCAGCCATGACAAATCCAGTAGTATTTAAATCTCTTGCTCTTAAAAATAGGCACAGTAAAGATGTCACTAAATTTAAAATAAATCTCTTGTAAAATGTAACCCCAGTTAACATGTAATGTCTTGAGAGATTGTTGCATTAGGGCAGCTTGTAGGTTAGTAAATGGTCTTTAGAAGTGAGTATTTAATATACAGAGGCCAACGCCTATTCACTTCAATTTGCAGTGTGTGTTGTCAAGAAAACATGTTTTTTGTTAGTTACATTGATGTTTTTCTTTCTAGGGGGATGCCAAAAGTCTTCTGGTCTCTGAGAACCTGAGCACTGGCCAAAAGTTGGACTTTTCAGATACGATGGTACAGCAGAAGCTGGATGAAATAAAGGACCAAATCAAGCGGGAAATAAGGAAGGAACTTAAAATCAAGGAGGGAGCTGAGAACCTCAGGAAGGTCACAACGGATAAAAAGAACTTGGCCTATGTGGACAACATTTTGAAAAAGTCAAATAAGAAATTAGAAGACTTGCATCATAAGTTACAGGAGTTAAATGCACACATTGTTGTAACGGATCCAGAAGATGTTACAGGTACCGTATGTTACAGTGAAATCAGTTTATTTTTCTTAGTTTAGATAAGCTGTTGCCCATTTCACTTTAAAAAACTGCTCTGGGAATGAGCACATCCATAGGTGGAGAGCTTGTTACCTATGCATGCTTATTCATTCTGACTCAAAAATACATATCCAGTCCCTCTGAGTTTAAAATTGTTTTCTGGGGGGCAGTGGAGATCAAATACTACTTGGTGATGCACTAAAGACTAACTTAACAAGCTTCTTTGCTTTTGGTTATTACCATATTAAACTATTTACTCAGTCACAGTAGTATTATCTAGTAGCTTTTCACTATATAAGAGCAAATTTCAGTAAGAAATTTCCACGGTGAAGTTGCCTTTTTTAAGATATTTTGAAATTGTTTTAATTACTATTTTCTGTGGCTTGGTAGTGAGTTGATGTTAATTTTGATTATATTTTTTTTAAATATCAGGCTTGGTATTTTAAGATGGAATGTTGTGAAAGTAAACAGTCCTTTTTCAGCTTTATGGAATGACTTGGGAGGTGTTGCCAGCCCGGCGATTTCACATTACACAGACTCTTCTTGGCAAAAAGTTAAAATAAATGCATGCATGCCATTGAAGGCATTTGTAAAGTGAGTGCCAAGCCTTAAGAAGCCTGGGCAGTAGAATAAAAAGACTGCATCATCCTTATTTTGAAGAAAGCTTGGTTACAGTGAGAATTTAGGAAAATACTGGCAAGTGGTACCAGAAATACATAGCATCTGGCCATGTGATGTGCCACAGAAGTGTTGAAGTGCCCGGTAGACCCTCACAGTGTTCTCTGCGTTTGGTACTTTTAGTGGTTGAGAGAGACAATGGGGAGAAAAAATGGAACAAGTGAGGGAGAGCAGTTGCTGCAGCATGAAATAGGGATACATAGAATAATGCATGCTTCACAGAGAGCTGTTGGGTTTTTTAGTAGGCATGGAGCGTTCTGTTTCATACTGGCTAAGGTTCATGAAATTCCTCTTAGTGCTGAGAGCAGTGGGGCCCTTAAAGGAAAATGGAGCAGGAAAGAGACAGAAAATTAGATGCAAATTCTGTAGAGACCAAATATAAAAATCTGTGCGGACATAGATGCATGAGGTTAATCCAGTGGTGGAACTTGAAAAGCAGATGGCACAGGGTGCTCTCATTAAAACTCTCCCACAAGGAGTTGATCAGCTATATTGTCCTTGTGCATGTGCACAACTCAGGAAATATAATTGACCCTAAGAAAGCACTTCGTGGTTCTAAAGAGATTTAGATCTTTGGGTGCAAGTAAATAATTAACTAGTGCTGTTCAGATCCTTAGTACATTTCTGACAAAGCCAGCAGTGTCCATCGCTTTTATGAGTAACAGATAGCAGCCAGGCTCATCCTGCCTTGTGTTCTACACCAGAGACTTCAGGAACGGCTTAAGGAGTGGAAGATGAAAGCTGATGCTCTTATGTGCTTCTAACTACTTTGGATGCATGCTAAGCCCCTTAATACCTTAATACTATGTTTTTAACTTTCATTCTGTTCAAAATGTTGTTGGCACATAGCCTTTACAGTTTTCATGATTAAAATATGCCCTGTGACAAGGGCATTATTTCTTTACTACTTCAGTTATTGTAGAATACAAAACTTCATTGAGATCTTTCTAGTATCAGATCAGGTATTCCTATGTAAGACCCATTTTAATATGGGTATATCTTACTTACAAACTTCCGGGGGGCGGGGTGGGGGTGAAGTCTTTTAAAGCATAATTTTTCAGATCCGAGATCTACAACCATTCACCCCTCCAAAGCTGAAGTGATTGAACTTTTGTATGCTGTTTGCCTTGTAACTTAATTCCTATCTCTTTCCTCGTTCTTGGTGACTAAGACATGGGGGGAAGTGCTATCAGTTTGAAGACAGACAAGATGTTTGCTAGTGGGAGCATAATCTAGGTGATATTCTTATTTTAACATTGAAATCTTAGTTTTGATATCTGCTATTAGTAGGCTATAGGCCTTGGCAAAATAAAGTTGGTAGTAGAAGACTTAGGACACTGTAGCCAACTCTGTGTGTGTATAAAATATTTATGTAATATTCAGCAAATACACAGAGACATTGCCTTAAACATCCCTGACATCTGACAGCACCGCTACCTCAGCCTGGTAATTCTTGGTTTTCCAATAACCATTTCCTGCTGAATATGGGAGCTCCCCAAGTATTATTTCCAGAAGTTAGCATTATTCTAAGTTATAGCTTTTCACTTCAGCTCCTGTTTGACCCTTTTCTGGTGTGTTAGTGACTAACGATTTAAAAGAGCAGAGGACACGTATGGGAAATGTTTAGACTATGCAGAGCGTAAATACAGAAAATAAGGTAAAAAGGATTCAAGAACTGTGGGAGTCAAGGCTTGTGTTCTCACTAATATACTTACACTGTTTTAGTTGTTTTTTTTGGGTGCCCCTAGGTCTTCCCGGTCTTCTAGAGTATGTTGTATAGGTTACTGAGAGTTCTAAGTATCGAGGTCAGGACTGAGATGCATTGACAAGTAACACCGAATGGTTGTCTATAAGGTTTGACCTGGCAGGCCTGAACTCTGAGGACTTTTGGACTGTTTCTGTTGCTTGACTGAAAATTTACAGTGGTGGTTTGGAAAAGTCATTTACTCTTCCCATGTTCCAGCATCTGAAAAGTGGGTGTGAACATATGTTTGTAAAGTGCCCCAGACTTAGAGCTGGAATGTGTCGCAGGAGCCGTTGTGACTCTTACTGTTGCTTGTGGTATCAAGCAGTGACTTGCACGACTTTGTGTTTTTTGTTTTTTTTTTTTTTTAATTGAACTATTAATTTGTAGTGCGACTGCTTTGTAATCAGCACAGCATAATCAATGTATGTTAAAACCATTAAATGTAATCTTAATAAATCTACTGTAGAAAAATGTGTTAATAACATTTCATGTTAAGTAAGTTGAGATAATTTGATGGTAGCTTGCCTAGAGCTGAAAGCTTTCCATGTCCTAATGCCATAGGAAATTATTTTCACAACTACTTGAACTGATATTTAACCTTAAGCGAAAAGTAAACTTTGCCAAGAAACCATATGATTGAACATGAGGGTAGATTCAGCAGCTGATGTGTGATTCAGGAACAGCCATGAGCATAATGTGCATTTGCTTTGCCGTATGAGGTTGCTGGTAAATCTGGGTCTAGTTTAGAAGCAAGACTTTAGACCCAGGTCTGTCCTTATCACGCCGTGTATGAGTCATACTCGGATGCAGAGTTTTAAAATCTGTTGGTCAGCACTTAAAAGTGGAGCAGAATGCAGCAATATGGACAGAGTAGGACAAGCCTGGTAACCATTACTGCTAAAAATCTGGGAGATCTATTTTAGTGTGTAACACGAGGATGATTACTTCACTCTTAGGCATGAAGGCATTTCATATCTTCAAAATGTGCCTGTTCGTGTGTCTGAAAAGTCACAGCTGAGATTGTGCTTTTGAATATGATGCTGTGAGGTGTAAGGTTGAACTAGCCTACCTGCAGCAAGTCACTGATCTAATTTGGCATATGCTTGATATATATTTGTGTGTGCGTATATTTATAAGGAAAATGAACGTATTCCATAGAACTAAAGTAAAGGTGGATGGGGAGATAGGGAGATGAGATGATAGAAGAAGCTTTGAGGAAATTGAGGAAACTGGATGCAACAAGAACATGAAATCAGAAAGACTGAGGTTCACTCTTTTTGCACTCTCCTCACTTTTAAACTATCTGCTTTACCTTATATTTGGTTGCGGAGGTCACAAAGAAAAAAAATCTCAGGTTTAAGGATGTGAGTAGCTGACAGGAGAGAGATGCGTCCCTACCCCCACCAACGACCAGGCTAATCTGGCGGACATCAGCGAGTCCATTAAAATGGGCCAAGTGCTGAAAATTAGTAGGGGTTGCAACCAAATTGCTAGAAGTGGTGACTTTTTAATGTCAGACTATTTACAATGCTGGTATGTGCACGAATTTCATGGTACCTTTTGGGAACATCAATGTGGAAAAATGCTCTTGAAGCAGTGTTCAGACAATTTACTGTCGCTTTTTTCAGGAGTTCAGATTTTGCTTGAAGTTCAGTTCAACTAGAAATGTTTCCAGCCGGTCAGTGCTGGTTGTTGTCTATGCATGTAGAGCATCCACTGCTCTCTTGCGCTTAGGGACAGCTTACTTAGTTCAATGCTGTCGTGTCTGACTCCCTGAGAAATGCCTGATGAAGGTGCTTTGTTTGTTTGCTTGTATTTTTTTTTTTCCCCCTGGCAATGCCTGAACATGCATCACAGGTATTTCTGTTGGTTATGACACTACACTGAATATCCTCAAATAAATTAAAATTAACAATTTACCAACTTTTTGCTAATTGAGTAGCTTAGCAGCGTCCTGCACTACCATCTGGGAACCGAAATTCAGACCATTACGTGGGATGCTAGATTTCATGCTGAGCTTGTTGAATGAGTCATGTACCTAGCATGTGGGGAAGAGTCTCCAAAGAAATGAGAAGCAGTCTAGAAAAAAGTAGAGTTGTCACTAGTCTACTCTAATAGAGGCAGCTTAGATGGGAGCATTGGTAACAGGTAGTTTAGAAGCAGGGGGTGTTTGCTGGCAAGCACTATGCAGACTTGGTCAGACTGAAGAGGTTTTCAGAAGAGCAAAAATCACTGTTAAGATAAACAGTTCAAACTGAAAACTGTCAGTACCCTGATGCTGTCCAGACATTTTAGAAAAAAAAAAAATCCATTAAAGCATCACATTTTACTTACTTTAAGTCTTACGAGTATATTTGCGTGCAAGCAGGTCCTGGGGATGCAGCAGCGCAGCCCTTCCAGCCTGGCTGTGCGTTGCTCGGCTGCACAAAACCCATTAGTGCAAGCAAAAATATTCCTAGCTGTTCAGCAAAAGTAGCAGGCTAGTTACATGACATAAAGTGTAGGTCACTTGAAATACATCTGTTACTCCACTTGATATTCACCGTGTCAAGAGGAAAATGCCTGGGGGCACTAAGCTGCAGTGCCTGATGCAGGGTTGGACTTGAATGCATCCAAAGTGGCAAGCCTTGTACTACCCTTACTGACCAACTGACATGGCAAAACTAGAGAAACCGTCGTTTTCCCTGGTCACCACTTACCCACTTCAGTGACGAGTCAGTTTGGTGTAAGTACTGAGCTCTTGTTCAGCTTGAGGTACGCACATGAAATCCCACTGGCTGCACTGACCTGGGTGCTTGTGTTATTTATTTGTCCTATGATGATGACTGGCCTGCAGATGAGGTTCGGGCCCCTCAGTATGGCACTCTGCACAAACAGGTAATCGCTGTAGTATGGCTAGTGGTCTCTTACGACCTAAGCAGAGATACAAAGAGAGGGAAGCAGATGTAGCATGTAGTGTTGCTGCTAAGATTGTCAATGCTTTCCATAATAGGACCTGTTTGTCTGGCTGACTTAAACTTTAATCTGAATTCTTCTATAAGAAGCTGCCTCAGGCTGTTTATTGTAATGAGGTTGCGGGGAAAAGAGTCACTTGGAAGCCATTTCTGAAAAACTTGTAGTAAACAACCATATTGTTCCATGTTCAGGAGTTTAGCAAGCAACTATTATGCCTGAAAGTTGTTTTTTGTTTGTTTGTTTGAATTCTAATTATTAGTCTGTTCTGCAGAAGTTTCCTGTGTTGCTGGTTACTAACAAAGCATATAGTAGCTCAGTTTAAACTAAATGGTAGAGGGGAATGTAAGTCCACAAGTGCAGACCAGCTCTTTAGATGACCCAGGCAGGTGATGTTGTCAGACCTCCACAGTGCAGACAGGCAGAGAGAGATAATAACAGCTGCATGGGCAGCCTGAATCGTGGTATCTCTAATTAGAGCTTGACTTGCAACTTGAGTGTTGTTTTAATGCAAAGGAAGAGTGCTTGTTTGCATCTTTAAAAGCTGTGAAAACAGACTTCAGGAGCACCACAGTCTTCCCCATGGATCATCAGAGGACTGGGATCTTCAAGTGGTAGAGGCCTGTGTCATAAATCTGAAGTTGGTAAATACTCATTTACAAAATGAATCTACTTTATAAGGAGACCTGACACTGTGACTCTCAAGTTTCATGTTTGTTTTAATTTTGAGCAGATTATTAGGTGAGGATTAGTTAAATGTGAAGACATGAGTGAGAGAAAAGCATGTTGTTAATCTTTATTTTATTAATAACAGATTTAAGCTAAAGCTGTGCAAGTGCAGCGTTTCACAAGCCAAGCCAGAACACTGAGGAGAGGAAGAATGAGAAAACAGATGAGGAATAGCACAGATTATTATTATTTTTTTTTTTTTTGAAACATCTGGTATTTTCCTTACTACCTTCAAGTAGTGAGTGTGCAGTAAGTGTCTTAAAGTGGCTTGAACTGAAGAGTGAATTAACAGCAGAGGAAATTAAAAGTTCAACTTATGTGAAATCTGTGTGTAGCCTCATCAGAGACTGCAATGTAAGAAGGAAATTACATGGCAAACTTGAAAGTAAAATGTATTAAATCTCAAAAATTAGTTATTAGAAGCTTCTGCAGAAGAACTGTGAAATGGCACATAAGAGACTCCCCTTCCCATGGTAACTTACAGTTAAGAATTTGTGAGTTACTAGTGTGATGTCTGCATTTTCTAATAACCAAGGATTTCACCATCCTAGTTTTAATTCAAGGAAAATTAATTAAAATTGAAAAAAGACATTACTGATGATGTCAGATAAATATAAACTTCAGACGACCAACTAATGTCATTTGTCTGTAGAGACGCTATTCTCTCAATAGTTAGAGTAAAAGAAATCAAGAGGGGAAAAAAAAAAACAAACACTGTTATAGTGGACATAATTTGCCCTCTTTTATAAAAAGTTTGAAAGATAAGTCATTGGGGCTGTTAGGGAAGGTAACCAGTTGGGAAGGACAGAATAGTTAGCCACTAGGAAATAGTCCAGTGACCGCTTATTTTCAGTTCATTGTGCAGAAGCTGAGGTACAAAGCAGTGATCAATAGACTTCTCTGGAGGAGGAAAACCAAGTTAAGGAGTTTGTGTGTAATTTGTTTGTTTGGAAACTAGCCTACATTCTATTTAACTAATCCAGCAAGAAGGCGATCTAAACACATGAGTATTCTCAAACGAAAAGCTCCACTTCTCGCACAGATCATAGCTGCTCAGTAAACAGCTGGCCTGTATAGCCAGTGACCCCGTGATTCCCTTAGGACTGCAGAGCAGGAGTCGACCCGTCTTGTGTCTGCATCCTTCAAGGAAAAGGCTCACGTTATCTGTTCGTAATTTTGGCATAAACTGTGTCTACAGCTGAAAGTGTGTCAAAATCAATGTGGAAATAAATCTACCCAGTGTCTTCGTGTAGACCGTGCTGTCTGGTGCTGAATGTCATTGTCCAGGTTTGTCTGGTTTGGATTTTAAACCAGCAGTGAAAGAAAGCCTAGTGGCAAAGTGCGTTTTTAATTGACTCAAGACGTTCCAGAAGAAATAAATCTCCTTTGAAACAGAAATAGCGCCGGCTGCAAACCTGCCCGTATTGCCCCTCCCGGAAGTGACTCATGTGAATTAGGCCGTGTGTGGGAGTCGCTGCCTTCGGGAGGCTTTGCATGTTAAGGCGCATTTGCAGCGCTGTTGCAAAGTAGCTCAGGACAGGTCGGTCAGTCCGAAGCATTAAGGGTGATGTTCGAGCTCTGTTTATCTGTAACTTGATCCAATAGACAGGTTTTGGGGTGCCTTGATTGTTTTTGTGGTGGAGGTGGTTGGTTGGTGGATGTAGGGTGGTTTGTTTGCTTGTTTGCTTTTTTATTTTTTTCTTTGCTGCACACACTACATCTTGTATTTAATTCCCAGATTGTCCTAGGACTCCTGATACTCCAAACAGCGATCCTCGTTTTTCTACCAACAACAGATTGATGGCCTTAAAGAAGCAATTGGATATAGAACTGAAGGTAAAACAGGGAGCAGAAAATATGATACAGATGTACTCAAATGGCTCTTCAAAGGTAAGCCTTTGGGACGCTGAAAGGACGTGACAGTTACCGTGGATTTTAATGTTGCTGTGGTGTGAATGTGCTGTGTATAAGCAGCGTGCAGCTGTGGTGGTTTGGGACTTTTTGTTGGTGGTCGTGTGAAGTAGCAATGTAAAATCTGCTACAAATTGCTGTTCTGTTTTTGTTGTGGTTTGATAGCCACCCCGGATGCTTGTTAAACCTGGTTGTTTTATCAGTTTGTCCCCATGCAGTTCAACCTAAATAACAAATCCAGTTTACTAAATTTAGCATGGCTAGTAATCTTTGATCATGGGTGACTTGAAAAGCAGCAGAGCTTGGTATGACATCGAGTGGTGGCTGATGCTTTTTCTAGCTCCAATAAAAAAAAATCTCCATTAATTTAAAGTTAAGATGTGCATGACAGTTTTACAGGAGGTGGTACTGCCAAATATGCTTCTGAAATGGTCATCTGATTTTAGTTGGCAGTGAAAAGACTTGTACCAAAAATTTGTTTTAAGATGCGTAATATTCAGACAGAGTCGTTACAATCAACATTAGTACACAGATACATAAAATACACATTGAAATCCTTCCTTCCTTTCTATCTTGTTTGTTTGCTTGCTGGTTTGTGTAGCAGAAGTGCTCTGTTCTAGGGGTAGTATCTGTTAGCGTCAAACTGAAACCAGCAGTTCCCCAAGGGGTGGGGGAAGGGGCTTGCTAACTCCTAGATGGGCTTGACTCATTACGTAGTCTAACTGGATAATAAAGTTCATCGTAGGCCAAGAGAGTCCTTAACTCAACTGGAAGGCTCACCTAACTTGTTAATTGAGGGTGGGAGGGGGGGACTTATTTTCTGAGTATAAGGGAATCAATTGCCGCTCTCAAATATGTAAAACAGTGTGGGGGGGTCCTACCTACAGCCCCTTCTGCCTTCGGTAGTCACTAATTACCTTTTCTTTCCATTTACTTTTACTAGATCATTATGGAGATGAACTGAATCCCCAAACTAAGGGGAGAAACAAACATAGGTATAACAAATAATACGCAGTAGCTTGGTTTGATGTTTCTGTGTCCAGAAGACAGTAAATACAATTGAAATGCTGTACGGTCCTAACTGGCTGGCCCAACGCGCTGCTGCGCCAGTGAATTCACTCGTAAGAAATGTTTGATTTGAAGAGCAGGCTTCTGAAAACCCTATCGCTTCCAGTCAGGATTGGTACTAACCAAAAAGTATTGGCAAGGAGCTTCATGCTTCTGAATGAACTTCTGCCAGGGACAGATGACTTTGTACCTGCCCGCTGTATGACTTCCTTGTGTCCTGCTGAAACCACAGAGTGCTGCTCACTCCCTGAAAAATCATTTTAGACTAGCTGGACCCTGAGTGTCATCGAGCTTGTTCAGTCCCAGCAGCACCAGTGAGTCAGCAGGTGCTGGCAGCCTTAGCTGAAAGTGACCTGCCACCTACTAGCCCGGGCAGGTGGAAGAAGAATCCACCGTGCTCCTTATGACTAAAGGCCTGGGAATGCTGTCCTTGCACCACAGTCCCCAGCTCCTGGAAGCCCTGGAGTCTATGTCCTGTGGGGCCATGTGCTTAACATCAAGTTCACTTAAAAATAATAATCAGCTGATCCAAACGGATCAAAAGACATGCATGAATTATGTCCCTAATAAACCGTCAGCGAGTAACCTCGTAACAGCCTGAAAAAGCTTAACCAAACACTCAGGCTATAATACTAGACATTGTTAGCCAGCTTTGATCAGGCTGGGTAAAAGGGGTAAATTCTGGCTTGCTTTATAGTTGAGGGATGTAATTAAAATTGTTGATTGAATCTTGCACTTGCAGTTGGTAAAGGTTTAGATCAGCTTACCAGGCTGGGTGTATGTGGTAACTGAGCTGGGGAGAGCAAGCTGGGAAACACAAGAGCATTGCCAGCTGCTGCAGCAAGCTGGGTGGAAATGATGTGTGTTCGTGCTCTCATGTTCGTGGCACCGGGCAGTGAGGTAATTGAGCAGGTTTATACCATAGGCTTAAGAATGATGATTAGGTTTTAAAAAGCAGAACTTAAAACAAGTCAAGTTTCTGGATGAGGTGACCAAGAGGGGCAGAAAATTTCCAGTTTGAATCCAACCCTGGTAATCCAGTGGTACTTTAAATAGCCACAGGGCCCTCCTTAAAACATATTGAACTATTTTATGATCTTTTTTCAGGCATACTATGGTGCAATTTCAAATTTGCTGTATTATTTTCAAACTTAACTTTAATGCAGGGTGTTCATAATTTGTTTCTGAAAGGTAAAAAAGCGGTCTGGTAACAGTGGTAAGTGCATTGTCTCAGGGGAAGGTTTTCCCTTTGAACTTACTCTGCTTTCTTCAGTAACATTCAGCTCAACCTATTCTGACTTGAGTGTTTCTGAGATATTGATCATCTTTCTTTGGACTTGGTGGCTCTCTGAGATCCCATGCCAGCTTTGCAGATCAATTTAACAGGCGCTGTCAGCTCTCCTGTACAAAAGGGCTGCCTTCAGATATTTTTGTTCAGGCCCCAACGCTAAAAGAGCTGCTAACTATAACAGAACCGTTCTGATTCTGAGGATGGGATTTTCTTTTCCTTGAAAACAAGGGGAAATCTGTAATCCATAGGTAGTTCTGTAATCCTAAATTACCTCAATTTTACGTGCTGATGTTGCTCCTGGCCACGAAAATCCATTGGAGTGACAAGATGTAGGAGACAATCAAGTGCAGCAAGATGAAAAACAAGATAAAAATGAAGACGCACCAGAAATGCGTTCAGCGTGTGCATCAGAACGATGTGTGGATAAGGTTCAATACCGGATTCTGGAGCTGTTTGTAATCTGTTAGTTACATCCCATCCTCTGCTGTAGGCAGGGGTTACTTCAGAGGTGATGTTTGTATCGGAGCAGGCATTCATTTGAGAAAATTCAGTGTCCTGATTAAACAGCTGGATAGCTAATGTGGAATCTCCACCATAAGGACATTATAAGCATAAGGCTCACAGTGATGCTGCTGGTTCTCATACCGGAAACACTGGTTAGTATCACGTCTTAAAAACAAGCGTTCTGATACTGTGGCATGCAGAGTGGTGCACAACTTCTTCCTGCGCAGCCAACTCTTTTCCCCATGTATATCCTGGTGTATGTACCCTGCAGGGCACAGAGTAGCACAGAAATATCCATGAGTAAGATGTTAGGTGCAAGGTCGTAGTGGAGCTCATAGAGGTAAATGTTTTTCTTCTCAGCATACTGATTTTTCTCACGTGATAATATTCTCATGATAGTGCTCACATACTTCATAGTGCCAGTGTTTCTAGCTCTGGGTATCTGTGCTATGCAGCTGTTGCCTTGGTTGGGGTAAGGGGAAGAATGGAATTTCCTCAAATTCTTAAATAATTGATAACTTCATTAGAAAATGAAAAATCTAAGTATAAACCATGTCCATGGTAAAATAGCTCATTAATGAGGTTATGGAGCGGTTGCACGATATGTTACCGAAGCAGCCTTCGGGCTATCACAAGTTGATCTGGTAATGCAGTGGCATGACAAACAGGCTGCCTGCCGTTTTCTCATACTCCTTTTTTGTTCTCACCCAAGTCAAATCATTTTTATCTCGTTATTCCCAGAACATTTACAGAGAGTGCTGTGGCAGCCGTAGAGGTGTGCGCACAGTCCCACAGCCACCAACCATTTGCTAGTCCATCGTAAGTCAGATCTGCAGTAGCTGTAGGACAAAAACTGTAAACCTGAGAAGCACATGTGGATGGCTGTCCACACCCTGACAGGGAATTGGCATGGCCATTAAGTGTGAAGTTTATCTTTAAAATGTTCTCTTCTGAACTGCTTTTCTTGTTACTGCTTTTGAGAACAGAAATTGGTTGGCTCCATTTATGTCGATAAAAAGCGTTGTGCTTAGGTTGCTGATGAAATAGCTAATGAAGTAATCCTCATACGTTGTATAGAATGTATGCAGAATTACAGGTACTGCACGATGTGTGTTAACCCCACCTTTGTAATTTTGAGATTGAAATTCAACTCAGGTGAATCTGTATGATGACTTCTGTATGGATTTAGTCTAGCAAATTTGTCTGTTGGAAGGATTATTCAAGAGTTCTTACCGTATTGGCTGCAAACTTGTCATTCTCCATAGGATGGAGGTATTTTGCACTTAGTGTCTTGTTCTTTAGCGGCATCTACATGTGTGGTGTTTCTAGACCATGCCTCCTTTATTCAGCTTTAAGCAGTTTCCATGGGAGTGGTTAGCAGTCTTTTATCAATCTGAATACGTATCTGTCCAACCTTAACTCCTCTAGTATCTTAAGGTGCTTAGTTGAATTGCTCTGCTTTACCCTGTGAGCTGCATAGTTCTTGTTTCTAAGCATGTGGATTTTAAAGCTCTCAGTGCGTTTTGTGCCATGAAGAGTTTACAACTTTAACTTTTGTTTTAATAGGATCGAAAACTTCTTGCCACAGCTCAACAGATGCTCCAAGACAGCAAGACAAAAATAGAAGTTATAAGGATGCAGATTCTTCAGGCCGTTCAGACCAATGAATTGGCTTTTGATAATGGTGATGGACTAGAGATGAAATGTGAATCTTACTAATGTCAGAATGCCACACAGATACGTACCCACATGCACACAGCGCTATCATAAATTTCTAAAACAAGGTTGGACAAAATTGCATGAACTGAAATAATTTCAGAAAAAAAAAAAAAACTGAAAATCAGTGTTTTTTAAGAAAAGAGATTGGTTTGAAACACTCAGATATACTGCATTCAAAAGTAGTTCTAAAATTGCACAGCTTTTTTAAAACCAACTGAACAAAAACCTACCCCTGAGCTGTAATAGCACGAGTGCACTAAAAGCTGTGGGCATATCGGTACATCTCTAAGTTTTGAACTTCATTTGTGTGCGTCTCATTCAGCACTGAGGTTGTGCGATGCTGCTGTTAATCAGGGCCTCCATGTATCCTAGATACTGAAAAACCTGTGCATGTTTGTTTTGTTTTTTGGAGTTGTTACAGTTAGGACACTTCTGGCATTTTTTCAGCACCCCATCTTAGCATGTGATTTGTTCAACAGAAAAACAAACAAAAAAAATCCTCAATGTCTAGCCCCCTTTCCAGCCTAGACTTACAAGAAAGCATGAGCAGGATAAAACGTGTGCATGTATGAAAGCATAGATTGCCTTGTCTGCAGACAGGTGTTAAAGCTAGAAAGGGCTTTCCAATGTCCGTCTGTGTTCCTGCCAGTCCTGGAGCTGAAAACAGTGAGGAATACGTCCAGGAAACTTTCTCTAGTTCTGTTTAGGAAAACATAACTCTGTACGAAGGGGATATGGGGCTCTGAGCAGCCTGGTCTAGGGGGAGGTGTCCCTGTCCATGGCAGGGGGGTTGGAATTGGACGGTCTTCAAGGTCCCTTCAACCCAACCATTCTATGATTCTGTGATATTAAAAGCTGTTAACCCAAACTGTTTGGAGAGGGCATTCTATGAGTTGCACAACTACATTTCTGGTTTTTAGTCTGCTTGCTGTTGAGCAGGACAAAAAAATTACAGCCTTTTGGGCAGTAGTACCTGCTTATTGGATTGAGGCCCTGGTTACTTCTGTCTTTCTCCAAAATGCAGATGCTTAAAATTTCTCTGTTGCTTTTATGACACGCTTAAAGCTTTTCCTTGGTCTACCAAATCTGCATTGTTTCACCACTGTGCGCATGGGCGAGGGTTCACTACATAAAGGAACTAAAAAGGGCATGGTTTTCAATGAAGTTTGTTTGTATTTCCTTGCAGCAAAACCTGTGATCAGCCCTCTTGAACTCCGAATGGAAGAACTGCGGCATCATTTTAGGATAGAATATGCTGTAGCAGAAGGTGCAAAAAATGTGATGAAGCTGCTTGGATCTGGGAAGGTTACCGACAGAAAGGCACTTTCAGAAGTAATTTGTCATTGCAATTTTTGAAACTTTACTTTAAGCGTTCTTTCAAGAAATACAGTCAAATATTTTATTTTTTGTATCTTAAACAGGCACAAGCAAGATTTAATGAATCTAGCCAGAAGCTGGACCTGTTGAAGTATTCACTGGAACAGAGATTGAATGAACTTCCTAAGAACCATCCCAAAAGTGGTATCATTATAGAGGAGCTTTCATTGGTCTCCTCACCCACGTTAAGTCCTCGTCAAAGCGTAATATCTACTCAGAACCAATACAGCACGCTGTCCAAACCAGCAGCTTTAACAGGTACACTTTTTGGGGTTCTGTTTTCGTTAGGTTGTGTAGAGC
Source organism: Alectura lathami (assembly GCA_013399715.1). Taxonomy (NCBI): domain Eukaryota; kingdom Metazoa; phylum Chordata; class Aves; order Galliformes; family Megapodiidae; genus Alectura; species Alectura lathami. Next base: position 105,184 of record VXAV01000207.1, on the reverse strand, counting down.
TAGCCTTTAGTGCCAACTTTTTTTTGCCTTTCTGGAAATATTTCATTGTTGGTTTTTTGGTTTGGTTTGTTCTTTTAGACCAATGCATTTAGAATTTTCAAGTGTCTATGAACCATGCCATGTCTGTGGCTTGTTTGTTGGCCATTTTATAACCCTGTTGAAAAAGTGAAGTTCTGGCCTGAAGTTACGTCACTAGGGAACAACATTACTAGTGTTAACTGCTCTTCTTTAGATTATCAAGCAGTTTTAACAGTGGGTGAGTGTAACAACAGTGCCCAGAGCTACCAAAGGCCCTGCTAATGGATAGACGTAACCTGCTCTGAGGGAACATGCTTATGCCATCTCCCATAGTTGGGTTCACCTGGAATTGTTGTCCTTCGTTAGAAGTAAACTTACGCAACAGATGAGATTTGCCTCCTGATGTTCTTAAAGAAAAATAAGTACTTGTGGCCACTTGAGGGTATGCTGCTTTACTAAATTTATGTATTAAGTGGCCGCATAAGAATTGCCAGTATAGATAGAATTTGGTTTGGTTTGTTTCCTCAGCAGTTCTACATGTAACTATTAAACCAACTACCTGCAGAGAAAGTTTGCTACAATCTCTAATTCAACTGTTACTTTCTTTAACTGTGCCAGAAATGTTACTTTCTTTAACTGACAGCAGAATTTAGTTTTGCAGTAGGATTGTATTTTGAAAGAAAAAAGAGGAACTCTTCTGCTGAGCTGCAACAATAATAAAATGGACAAGACTACTTGTCTTACACTTGGGTTCAGTGAGATAAGTAACAAAGGGTAAAAGGCACCAGAGTCTCAGACCGGAGCCCTTGTGAAGATGCAGAGCAGGGAGATTGCATTTGATGAAAAAGTTTCTTCCAGTGATTTGTGAGCATAGGCACAATGTATCATCCCTTTAAGAACAGCTTTTTTAGTCTTTTCCTGGAATAGAAGATCATAGGTCAGACATGTTACAGTGACAGATCCTCTTTGAATATGATCCTGGTAGGGTACATGGTAGCACTTCCTAATAGGAGCTAGGAAACAGAGCTACCTGCTTGTGGAGCCCTTCATAGTTTCGCTTTCACATTAGGCACACAACCAGCCTTTGTGCTGGGCTGGGCGTCAAGAACGGCGCCTTTGTGTTTCGCAGCTAACATGCCGTGAGAAACAGATGGGTGCTACTGCCATACTGCGTGAAGCGCTCCAGCAGGACTTGCTGATATGGGTCTCGTATTCTACAAGATTATGACCTTTCTGGTTATTAATTTCTTGGTTTTATTTTCTAAACAGTTCTGGAATGAAGTGTTCTTTTACCTTTTCACATGCTTTGGATGCCAGTAGCATCTAGTTGCTGTGGTTTTTTTTGTACTGTCCTCAGAACATAATATTTAGCTGTCCCTTTTGATTGTTAGTTCCTTACAAGGCAGGATTTCTTCTCAGACTGGTCTGCCAGTCTCTGTCTGTGGGCTATCATGTTGCCAGGCCATTTGTAGGTCCTGTCTGACTTAGGGTTCTGCTACAAAAGAGTACTTCCAAGTTTTGCAGTTTTGTACCTTTACCGTAGGAGCTATGGTAACTCCTGTATGATGACTCCATGGTTACACACTGGCTAATTCCACCTCCTGTAGTGGCCAATTTTATTCCTGTTAGCTGTGTCACAGTTGTACAGGTGCTGCCTTTATGGGATAAGGAACCATCTGATACGTTCAGATGCTTCTCTGTGCCAGAGGAAACTCTTTCAATTAAAACCGCAGCCTCTATACCTCAGCTGCTGTAAGAAGCTGGAGAGCAGCCTCCTGTCTCGGCTGTAGTGAATCCCAAGCCAGTCAAGCTGTAACAATTCAGCGATTGTAAATTATGTACTACTTTGATTTCTTGATTTATCTTGAACAAATGTGTAGTCACAACAGTCAGAGGGTTCGTTTTAGTTATCTAAGTGATCTGTCCAGTGTTACTGGTTAGGGAAAACTTGAGGAAAAACTGATACTGTCCCATTAGCAAGGTCCATCCTTTCAAGTTGGTCCTTTGAAATATGACATTGCTTACAGCTTGCACCCAGGTCAGTTAGATTCTTAAGAGAAGTTTTTCTGAGGCTAACATCATAGAACAAAAACTGATTTAGTGGCATTGTGGTGAGCTAGCTCCTTCTAGGAGGTTGACTCACACATACTTAACTTTTTTTAATGCTTATTTTCAGTAGGTTTGTCTGTCGTGGGTCTGTCTCTTGTCTTTTACCTGATGTTTCTTTTATACCCAGCAGGGGTTAGAATATGAGCTATTGCCATAACATCAATTATTAGTCATCCTCTTTGCACACTTAGGCACAGAAACTGTTGACAAATAGTTGTTTGTCTTGCTCTAGGTACCCTGGAAGTTAGGCTAATGGGTTGCCAAGACATTTTGGAAAATGTCCCTGGTCGGTCAAAAGCCACATCGATTACACTGCCTGGCTGGAGCCCAAATGAAGCCAGATCAACCTTCATGAGCAGAACCACTAAAAGTAAAAGTGGGAGTAGCAGAAACCTTCTGAAAACCGATGACTTGTCCAGTTCAGTATACTCTTTCTGCTCTTATGTTTATGCTTATCTTCTATTTGCATTTTAATGTGCATGCTGTTTTGTAATTAAAAATACTAAATTGATTTGAAGCTGCAAACTTAGATGTTTCTTCAGCTGTGAAGCTGTGATGGATTAAAAAAAAAAATGCCTGCGCTCATTATGCCCATAAAAAACAATTTAGTATGAGAGTACTTTTTTTTTTTTTTTTTTTTTAAGGGAAACTGTGAAGACTGTTTTGTTTGTGGAAAATCCTCTTACAGTTCTAAGCTGAGTTTGTGTACTTTATTTGCAGATGAAGTCTGTGCTGTGCTGAAGCTGGATAACACTGTGGTTGGTCAGACCAGCTGGAAGCCTATTTCCAATCAGTCATGGGATCAGAAATTTACACTGGAACTAGACAGGGTAAAGTCTTACCTCACTGACAGATGTTAGTTATGCAGATTCGTCGTGATGCTTTATTTAATTTTTCTCTTGTTGTTGTCATTATGTTCAAATTTCACATGTGCGAGTATTCCTGTCCTTAACAGAATGAGTTCCCTGGAGATAAGCTGATGTGCTCAGTTGCCATTCTACAGTTTTTAGCTTTTGTGGCATACAGTGAGATGTAATGTTTTTATCCAAGGCCTAACACTTAGCATTTTTTAGCCTGTAATAAAGTGCTTAGATCAGTTTCTCATTTATCAGCAAGGTGTTGTATCAGATATAGTTCAGATATCTTGGCCAGGTTCCTATTAGTAGTGCAGAACAGAACTAGCAGCTGTGGAGTCCTGAATTTTTGACTAGTTCTAGTCTTAATCTGAAAATCAACAAAGTTTAGCAGCTGCTCTTACCGGCCTAAGATGGGTCCTCTACCTAAGAACTCACTGTTAAGTGGGTTTTTGGTGCCAGAAAATAGCTGGGCGTGGCCACCCATCTTCCTGTACTTGAGACCCATGCTCGCCATCCTGTGTTTTTCTGTTGCTTCCTAATTTTTGTTTCTTTGAAGACTTACACCTATCATGTAAAGACAGGGAGCTGATGCACCACAGTGGAATTCAGTTGTGCTGACTGAAGTTAGTGCCGTGCAGTGCTGGCACTGTATGGTGCTGCAGGATTGTCCACAGTTTGTAGCAGCTGTTGTAGTAAGCATGCAAGACACCCTAGGAGTGTGTAACCCCACCAGCACAGCACAGAGGCAGTTCTTGTTAATTGGAGGTTTGGGCCCCCTCTTTATGGCCATGTTACAAAAACTGCGTATACTTCTAGAGATGTGGTGTAAAGTCCTGCATCATGAGGTGTGCCCAGATACCAAAGCATCACTGTACGGCCATGAAATGCAGTTGATACTTGTAGAGAATACAGAAACTTGCAAAGTTGAGCTTACTAGAAGCAGATAAAAATTTGTTCCCAGAGCTTAAGCAAAGATGTATTGAACTAGCATTTCTGTCAGACTGACTGAAACCCTCTGGCAAATTTTTGTGACTCTGTTCTTCTACTCTTGGGAGTTTTACACTCCTTTCCATTTGGACACTGGGGACACATTTGAACTGCAGTGAAATGGAACAGCCGTCCTAGTGAGAGCTGGCTCGAGGGGGCGGATGGTGGGAGGTGATCCCCCAGCTGCGGGGAGGTGACTCCTGCGAACAGTCACTGACAAGTGATGTCCTGTGTGTTTGCTGCCACAGTCACGTGAGTTGGAAATCTCAGTCTACTGGCGTGACTGGAGATCCCTGTGTGCAGTGAAGTTCCTGAGGCTGGAAGATTTCCTGGACAACCAGCGGCATGGCATGTGTCTCTATCTTGAACCCCAGGGCACTCTGTTTGCAGAGGTAAGAACGTTTCCCTGAACCACTTGGGCATACTTGCAGGTATTTCCTTGCAGAATAGCTTAACAATTATTTCTTAAACTTTTAAGAATGCATTTTGTTCTGAACCTTGAATTATAAGGTGCATTATTTGAACTGCAGGTTACGTTCTTTAATCCAGTTATTGAAAGAAGACCGAAACTCCAGAGACAGAAGAAAATTTTTTCCAAACAGCAAGGTAATTATCTAGTGTCAATATGTAAAGCTTTACAATTGTACGTATCTGTGATACTTTTACACCAAGACTTCACATTTGTCTGTGAATAAAGCTGTTGATAATGAAGTGTTTGGCGTTGCATTAGGAAATGTTTTGGTTTGGAATTCCTTATTGTGCATTAGCATGTAAGAGCAAATAACTAGGAACTGCTAAGGAACATGACAAATTTAGTTTGTTCTTCATAACTATAAATTGATGAATATATTCATTATTATTATTATTATTATAGCTTTTGGTAATAAGTAAGAGAATCACTAGCACTTTTTTTTTCCCAATATCCTCAGGCAAAACATTTCTCAGAGCTCCTCAAATGAACATCAATATAGCCACCTGGGGAAGGCTGGTGAGAAGAGCTATTCCTACCGTAAATCACTCTGGCACCTTCAGCCCCCAAGCACCGGTGCCCGCTGCGGTACCAGGGGTTGATGCGCGCATTCCTGAACTAGCACTGCCAGCCAGGTAGGCCAGATGGATAACTTGTTAGTGCTCCGAAGAGCAAGAGTAAAACGGTGAAATGTTTGTGCACCCATGTACGTGAAGCGTGCTCATTCCGCAAGACTTAAGACCTTTTGGTGTCTTGGTTTGGACATCCATTTTATGGACATACGTGCTGTAGGAGAAGCGTGTGCAACGTGCGGTTTTAAGCTGGTTTTCCTATTATTAACGCTTTCTTTGCGGTACACTGAGGAGTTATTTATTTTCTTGCCAGTGACTCTCCTGTAGCCAAATTGGACTTTGAACTTGAGCCTGAGCCTCCACCTGCTCCACCCCGTGCATCTTCCCTTGGGGAAATATGTGAACCCTCCTCTGAGATGAAGGCTCCTGATATGCCAGCTCAGGCAAGTAAATTTAAGAATCTTGGGCTATGTAGTTGAGCAGGGTTGTAATATTGGTATCTCGTGATGGGCCTCTTCCTTTCTATTTCAGCGTCATGCTGCTATAACATGACATTATGTTATATTATCTCTTGCGCATACAGAATTCCCTCAACAGGATGCTGCGATTACTCGTGGTGGCAAACTGTCGCCGTGGTTGGTGTGTTTAACTCTCCACTGTGTCATTGTTTGGTTCTACCACAGGGGAAAATCATGAGAGTATTCAGGAAAATAGTTTTATTAAGGAAGAGCAGAATAGTTGGAAGAATAGGTTTCATCATTCTGTTAAAAGCTACTTGTACCTATCATCTTCAGGTGTAACCTTCTAGCTTGGGTAATTCTTCTGTTAAGAATTCCATGTACTTAAGGTACAAATTTCTGCATCCATTTGCCTTAGCAATCTGTTTTAAATTCTCAGACTTTTCTTCTTTTTTCTTCACAGGATGAAGTATCAGCTTTTGATTTTGAAAATGGCAGAAATAGCATTGTTCCAAAACTCCAGCCTGAAATAATCTGCGAGTCTGATGTTCCACATTCAGACATAAAATACGCCAGCATCCGGGAGCCTGAAGACAGAAGGTAAAACAGCAGTGGTTTTAGTGCTGATTATGAATAGCCCTTGTTAAAGTCAACTAACTAGAAGGTTTTTTGTTGGTTTTACTGTTTGTTTGTTTATTTATATAGAACACAACAAAGATTTCAGTTCAGTCTGAAGGACTTCAGGTGTTGTGCTGTACTTGGCAGAGGACATTTTGGAAAGGTAAGTGTGAAGTGTGTACCCAATGTCAAGGCTATATCAAAAACTAGGTACAAGTCTAAAGTCACTTCTCCTTTGTTTCAGGTGCTGCTGGCAGAATACAAAAACACAAACGAGATGTTTGCGATTAAAGCCTTAAAGAAAGGAGATATTGTGGCTCGTGATGAAGTAGACAGGTCAGTTTGTAAGCTCTAAGGCATGGATTCTCTAAATCAATTCTCTTTTCTTTCCCCATACAACACAACTGTAAGCTCTACCAAACAGTCGTTGCTTTCCGTAAAAGAGCAAAACAAGTCATCTCCCTGCCCAGCTGGCTCTTACAGACCTGCAGCCTTCCTTCCGGGGCAAGGAGGAAGCAGCGTGGACCGAGACTGCTGGTGACTGAAGTGCCCCTCTTGCTGTGCCTGTATTACAGCTCGGGCTTTAAAAAGCTGATCCTACTTTTTCATTCAAATTCTCTTGTAGTCATTACTTCTAATGACTTGTTTTATCGACTTCCATCACGTTCCAGGAGGACAGCGACTGTTTTCTTTGCTGGCAGGAATACATCCCATGGCATCTCTTAACCTGTAACACACTGTCATGCTCTGTCTTTCGTATTTTCCCTCCAGTCCTGTGTGTTATACACTTTTGCTTTTGATCTTTGTCCAAGAACTAAGATTTTTCTGTTTGGAAGAGAAATGGCAGTAACAAAACTGCCTAGGTTCAGTGCAAGAAGGCACTTCTACAACAGCTTAATAAGGACTGTATTCATTTAGCTTGCAGGAATGTAGGTAACGATTCAGAATAAGCTACAGATTAATCACCTGGCTTAAGGAGAACTAACCAGGAGAGACCTGGACAGATACTATAATATTGTCACTTTTGTTTTTTACTATATATATTATATACAATTAAAATGGACAAGCCAGTGCCACGTGATATTGATGCACACTAGTTTGGAAGGAAGATGGGCAGGGTCTTTAGGGACCCCTGGGTTGCCCTCATTTGTGAAAGCCAAATGCAACTTCTCAGATATCCTGGCATCAACCTAATACGTGTGGAAATACTGAACTCTCTCTCTCCTAAACAGAAATATTCTTGTTATCTTATTTTGAAGAATAGAGGGAAAAAAAAAAACACAAGAACTAAGTTACCAGTAGTCTTCTGAGAGCTGAAGAGCTGTGGTTCAGGATTCAGCTTCCTGTTGTACTGATTTCTCTGTTTGCAGCCTGATGTGTGAAAAGCGAATATTTGAAACTGTGAACAGCGTCAGGCATCCCTTCCTGGTGAACCTCTTCGCTTGTTTCCAAACCAAAGATCACGTTTGCTTTGTAATGGAATATGCTGCTGGCGGGGATCTGATGATGCACATTCACACGGATGTCTTCTCTGAACCGAGAGCAGTGTGAGTACCCGCCCCTCGCTTTGGCATCACTGCAAGGCGTGGTGTTGTATCCCAGTGGGCAAGAACCAAGATGTTTCTCACCTTCTGCCTCTACATGATGTCATTTCAGAAAATACTGCTGAGTTTTTAAAAGGGCAGATTCCAATTTTTTTTTTAAAAAACAGCACATGCAGGTTAAATGTACCTGAACCTAAGTTGAATGCAAAAATAGTATATGGATATTTAATGTTTATAATACATTTTTTGGAAAAGATTACCTTAAAAAGTTAAATCTAAAGTTAAAATGCAAGGCCAAAAAAAGTAGAAATAAGGCAAATCAGAATTCTTTTGGTGCCATGGCAGTGAACACTACAAAACACTTATCCTCCAGGCCAAGTACTTCCAGCTTGCAAGTTTGAACATTTTTGACATTTGACTTTTAAAATTCTGACCTTGTGTAAAACTGATCTGTACTGAGAATGTAAACCGTAATTGTCAGAGGATGGCTAGTAAAACAGATCAGTTATGATGGCTTCACATTCTGAAGAGCAAAGCTAACATCCACTGCAACTTGAAATTTCAACTTTTTCAACAGATTCTATGCCGCATGCGTAGTTCTTGGACTTCAGTATTTACATGAACACAAAATAGTTTACAGGTAAGTAGTCAGCGATACATTTCTGACAGATGGATTTCAGCAATTCTGGACAGTACTAAGGCTTTATTCTCAACTGTTCATTTAGAGATTTGAAGTTGGATAACTTATTGCTGGACACAGAAGGCTTTGTGAAAATAGCTGACTTTGGTCTCTGCAAAGAAGGTAATGGCTCTGAAGTTTGTTTGTTTGTTTATTTTAGAAAAGTTCCATCATCTTACTTGCTCTTGACTGTTCCTTGGGATTTGTGAACTGTCAGTGTACGCTGTGTCTCTCTCCTGTATCATCTGAAGGAAAAGAGGCATCTCTGTACACCTGGGGAGATAAAGGAAGTCTCTTAGTGAGGAACTTTTTCAGTTCTGAGAAACAGCTCCTCTGACTCTTACTTCATCATATGCATTGAATTGTTTTCCTCATGCTAAACCTAACTTAATGAACTCAAGCCATCCCTCAACTTTTTTTTTTCCACCATTTTTTTTTTTTTAAACTCTCAAACAGTTGCAACTCTAAATGACAAAGTATGCTATAGCTAAACAAGGGACATTTATCCCAAAAGGGAGGCTCAGATGCCTTTGAAGCATCCAGATTGAAGACATAACATAAAGGATTTGTCTGCACTGAGGGAAGCGTCTTTCTCAAACCCCAGGAGGAGGGAGGATCTGACCAGGTCCATTTCCTACTCCAATTCGTAGTCTGCCTTCCAAATATTTCACTTTCAGCTAGCGTAAGAGGGAGAGGAATTCCATAAGTTTAAGAGGTGGTCAAGCATTCTTGTTGGTTTTGATATCCTAGAGCAAGTTGTGTGACTTCAGCAACAAATTCCAGAAATGACAGAAGGAAACAAGGACCAGGAAAGCTCTGTGGTTTACTGACTGCTGCAGTAAATGGTGTTCTTCAGCTGTGCCCCACACCTCCTCTCACCCTGTCTCATCAGTGCTTGTGGTCTCTTAACTGTGTGTGTCCCCTTGCAAACATACAGGGCTTATTTTGATCAAAGCTGTTTCCCTCATTTCATGTTTAACTTCACTGATGGGCAGCTTTGCCACCACAGAAGCAGCTGCAACAGGTGTGTTTGACTAAACTAGGCACTACATTTTCCCATACAAGAGAAACAGAGGGTAAGATCAGCTGGGTGGCATCTTTCCAAGCAAAGACAACTGGGTGACATAAGTGTAACTGGAGGCTTAGTTTGGCTCATTGCGCATAGTTAGGTACAGAAAAGCTGATCGTGAAACATACCTGGAACAGGGGCGTGGAAGGGAAGAGTGGGGGTATGTTTTAACTTACCTCATTAGACTGAGTTTACAGGACAGACCCTGGAACCTCAGTGTCACTCAGAGAGGTTTCACTTGCTGAAGGAATAATTTGTGGACTTGCAGAAAACTTGCTTGTTTTTCACTAACTGTAATCTTTCAGGAATGGGATTTGGAGACAGAACGAGTACATTCTGTGGCACACCAGAATTTCTTGCTCCAGAGGTGCTGACAGAAACTTCCTATACAAGAGCTGTGGACTGGTGGGGTCTGGGTGTGCTCATCTACGAGATGCTTGTGGGAGAGGTAAGTTCTAGTAAGGACACCACGCGGTCACAAGACCAATGTATGTTACACAGCCACTAGCCTGCCAGCGCTCAGTGTGCCCTATACACCACAGGTGTGTCAATATGGGCTGGCACAGGCTGCCCAGGGAGGCTGTGGATGCCCCCTCCCTGGCAGTGTTCAAGGCCAGGCTGATGGGGCTCTGAGCAACCTGGTGTAGTGGGAGGCGTCCCTGCCCATGGCAGGGGAGTTGGAACCAGATGGTCTTTAAGGTCCCTTCCAACCCAAACCATTCTGTGACTCCGTAATACACAGTATGTGTAGGCATACCTGGTTTTAGAGTGAGCATCTTAAAGGTTCCTTGAGAAAAAGCAGGAATAAATACTGAGCAGCTACTTACCTGATACTAGCTACTGTAAAGCTGCAGAAATTGCATAGTCGTGTCTTTGGAAGTGAATGAGTCATAGCTGCTTCAAGACCTACCCTCCACATTTGTTTTGCTTCTAATTACATCATTCTGCCTTCAGTCAAGTTATGGTGATGGCACAGTAATACCTGTGTTTCTAAGCAAGAAAATAGCACACTTGGTTTGGGGGAGCTCAGTTTCCAGCATGCAGGGCACAGCAATACCAACTATTCATTTCAGTCACCTAACCTGGTATCGTCAAATTTGGATGCATGCTGCTATGGCAGGCTTCTGCTTCCAGATGTCTGGGGGAGAAAATCAACTCCTCAACTCCTGTAGCTTGAACGCAAGGAAACCTAAATTCATGGAGCTGGACAGCTGTGAAAGACTTTGCCAGAAGAAAAGTTGCCTCTCTTTTGAATGACACGCGCTGGAACAGAGCGCTCCAGTCCCACACAAATGGGATGGTGCAAATAAATCATTGCTGGGCAGTCACTCACCATCGTGTACGGAGCCTTGCTGTCAGGTCTATTTTGTCAAAGTATCTCCAGGGTAGCATGGTGATGGCTTATGTGCGGGAAATGCGAAAACTCCAGATTTGTTCATTTTTAATCTTTTTGAAACAAAGATTACTCCTTTCAGGGTTTTTAAGGGGAAAAAAAAAAAAAAAAAAGACAGCTTGTGAGGTGCAGCCTACATCTTTCAGGCCACCTTAAAATAGTTTGTGTTCTTAAGCTATAACATGCTAAAGGCATTACAAAAACAAACCAGTCTTCCACAGGTTAGTTGTGGATGGCAGCTGTCCCAAAGAAGAGCAAAGAAATGCCTTCCACATTTCCTGTATATCTTGTGTCAGACTTCAAAAAAGATGCTTGTTAGGTAAAAACCAATTCTAAAGCATAGTCCTGAAGTTAAGGGATAACAACTTACTTTTCTCTCTTCCTTATGGGAAAGGATTGTGTATTTCCAGGAAAAAGAAAGCTTCAGTTCAGGTCGTCCAGCTCCAAGCTGTCAGCTGCATACGTTGTGGGTTTGGTTTTTTGTTTTTTTGAATTGTGATTTTTTTAAGCCTATTTAATACTTGTGGGGTTTATTCCTTTCATTGTAGTCTCCTTTCCCTGGAGATGATGAAGAAGAGGTGTTTGACAGTATTGTAAATGATGAAGTAAGATATCCACGATTTCTGTCTACAGAAGCCATCTCTATAATGAGACGGGTAAGAAAAGAAATCAATAAAAGATATTACAGTGTTCCCCTCTTGCCCTGTTTTTCTCCTACCTTATGGAAATTAGTCACCTTTTATGACGAACAGAATACTCCTAAGAACCAACACTCAATTAATTTCTTCTACACTTAAGTTTCAGACTTGCTACATTTACGCTGTACCATGCTGCCTAGCACCATTTTCACCTTAAAAGAAAACTCAGTGCCGTTTCACTTCCTTACTCAGGAGGAAGCTTTTCTGTTGAAATGTAGAACACTAGGGCCCTGTTTTCTCCCTGAGCTACGTTTCATAATCACATCTAACTAGAGAAGTTCCGGTTTCGTTTTCTAACAGAACACTGCTGCATTGACTGATTTGGTAGCTTAACACAGTCACATGAGCATTGTGATTCCAAGACTTTAACTCTTCTTGGTTTCATTCCAACTGGGGCAGGGAGCACCATACACGTGGCATCCACAGCTCCGTTCTTGTCAGAACAGCTGACTTTGTTGTAATGCCTCTAGTTAGCTGCAGACATCTTGAGGTGTCTGGTAGAGGCTCAGCTCAGCTGGTGGAAGGGGAGGCTTGGGAAGCAGACTCTCAAAGTGTCTGACACTGAACATCGTTAGTCTAACACCCACTCCAGCAATATGCAGTAGCATGGAAGTTATAAATATTCTAGAGCTCAAAATGAGTGCTTCCTCCCAAGGAGAGAGCGCCTTCCTGGAGGAAGGAGAATGAATACTGGCTTAAGGCAGTACCGAAGGAAGGTATTCCATCAGATACTGAGCAAGAACAAAGGAAGGACCTAGCAACCATTGAGGGACCTCCATCAGGTGTTTCTCTTCTGAGCCAGGCAAGCAGAAATAGTAGCTTAGGTAAATTCTGCATCCTCTGCAGTAGAAAGCACACTTTTTAACATCTCTGTGCTGAACACTGGCCCCACAAACTACCTCAGGAACTAGGACATGGTGCAGCAGATTTGCAGAGTACAGGAGGTGTCTGCTCAGAGCATGTGCAGAGCTGGGCTGCTTGTGGATTCTTGCTACGAGAGCTATGAGATTCAGCTGTCTCTGCCTGCACACGTTGGAAGCTTCATCTTTACCTTCTTCGAGGACCAAGAATTTCCTGTGGGCCAGGCCGTGCGACCTTCACTGCCCATCCAGTCTTGGTGTTGCCTCTTACACTGCAGCATTCACTGTCCCTCATTCGTCCCGCTGCCCCTGAATTTTCACGCTAAAATCTTACATGTTTTGTCAGCTGCTACGAAGAAATCCAGAGCGGCGTCTTGGAGCTGGAGAGAAAGACGCTGAGGATGTGAAAAAGCATCACTTCTTCCGGGTGAGTACAAGCTGGCATTATTTCTAGGGACAGTAAGGAAGAGAGATGGGAAACTAAACATCAGCTGGTTTATCTTACAGCTAATAGATTGGAACGCTTTACTGGCCAAGAAAGTGAAGCCCCCCTTCGTACCCACCATCAGAGGGAGAGAAGACGTTAGTAACTTTGATGACGAGTTTACCTCTGAAGCACCTATCCTCACTCCACCCCGGGAACCAAGGATACTTTCAGAAGAAGAGCAGGAAATGTTCAGAGATTTTGACTACATTGCTGACTGGTGTTAACTTCCAGACACTGTGAAATCCTAGCTGACTGGCTCACAAGAATGCCTCTCTCAGAAGAATACCGCCCCTCCAATTGCTCTCTGTGCCACCTGTAGCTTCTGGGTTTTTTTAATCACGTGAAGATCCTTTTAAGTACTGTTTTAACACTCTTGTGAAGAGTGGCCTCTTTCTATATTGTTTCTTTTTTTTTTTTTTTTTTAANATTTTTTTTTTTTTTTTTTTTTTTAATCTGAGCACTGGAAAGCAGTTCTATGGAGTTCTTAAGCTGAGTGGGTGAATCCAGGCGGCATTAAGCTTCCCACCATGGGCACACTTGGATCTGCACTGTTTCTCTCACTCTTCTACAGCAGATAATGTTTAAGTATCTGCCTTAAGTGGGAAAAGCAAACTTTGAGCTAGGTGATCATGTAACTCTGCTCAGCCACATGAAATAGAAGTTTGGGATACCGGTGACACTCACACAGAACATGGTTCTACCTGGAGAAGGCAAATGATTTCAGCTGTTACCTTGTGCAGTCTGTAAAACTACACATTTCTATGTACACCTTCCTTTTGTGTTCTTAAAATAATGGTATTGAGAACAGATATGCCTTGTTTTATAAATTTTCTATGGTATTTATTAGGAAAGATGTTAAATGCCTTGCCTTTGAGATAACAACAGCGTAAAGTGCTTCCAGTAAAAATAAAAATCCAGAAAAACCCAGGAAGTTTACCAAAGCCACTTGCCAAACAGTTTTGCCTTCAAGCTTTTTAAGCATGGCTTCAAACTCTGGTTGAAATGAAGAATGTAACAAGGATGTCGCTCAGTCTAACCACAAAGAGCAAAGCATATGCATTTCCCAAGCCCATTGCTTCTGTACCAGCCTCATGCCTTTTCCGCTCACCGAGTGGACAGATCAGTTGTAACCAGTCTGTACGTAACCACCTCGACCATCCTGCATCTGCTGTACAATATCACCTCACCTCTAGAAAACATAAGGATTTGCTATGTATACATGCTGTGAACATGTATATTTGGAAGTTGTAATGTATTCTTATGTCCAGGCAAGTAATTTAATGATACCACTTCATCAATTTTGCACGGTGGCCATGTGAACAACGTAGAGCTCTGAGTGAAAAAAATATTTGTACAGGCCACTGAACTCCAGAACTTAGATTGGCAGTTACTGAGGGTAAAAGCAATATGTTGTAACAGAATGTATAAATATTTTTGATAAAAAAACTGTATATTTTATAAACCTCCTAACACTAAAAGCTGTACCTCAAAAGATGAAAAATAATTTAGACCTGACACTGTGTGTACTTGCAAACCAAGCCCTGTTTTGGCACCTGGTGTTCTGCAGGCAAACATTAATTCTTAGAAAATAAATTCCCCCATTTGTCCTTAGTTCTGGCACCATTCAGAGTTTGTGTATCCAATCTCACAGGTGCATCCAAGCCAAGAGTTTGCTATCAGTGGGCTAGGACAGTGAGAACCAGCACTGACATGAATTCAGAACTTGTAATTTTAATCATTCAAAGAAGTGGAAACCACTTGAGTGTGCAACACTGAGGTGGTTGTATAAAATCATGATGCTGGAGAGAGCTGCAGGGCCAGGCAGAGGAAAGGCTGTGGGGAAAAACGGGGGTAGTTCTCAGCCGGGCTTCCCCCACCCCAGGGAGCGGGAAAGGCATCTTCACCAGCTCCACCACCGCGCTGGGAAGAGTGAGCGAACGTTTCAGCAGTACTTGTTTCCAGGTTCTAATAAGTAAGAAACAAATTATGTTCCTGTATCTAGCTGAAAGTAAATACTTTTGAGGTACAGTCAGCTTACCCCTTTGGTTCCCAAATATATATATGAGCATCTAATGGGGTGCTTAACACTTATGAAAGTATCCTGAAAAATACCTTTTTGTAACTACATCTTGTACAGAAATCTTTTTTAATCTAAGTAAATCACTAAAAAAAGAAAAAAAAATTAGCGGGCAGGGTATGTTCACCCAGTTAAGCTGAAAGAAAGCACTAATTTTATCGCTGTAGTTTTTAAAATATTTTTAGGCAGATTAAGATTTTAAACCCTAGATTGTAAATATATTTTGCTATACTTTATCTGTATGTGGCTGCTCAAGCACTTTGTAAGGAAATTAGGATATTTTAGAATGGTACACTATGCATTAAAATGAAATGTGCCTTTAACAATGTAATTCTAAGTGTTTTGCAGTCATTAATATCACAAATTAAAGTTTTAAATAGAGTAATTTGTAAATTGTGTCCCAAACATGATTTTGCTGTTTCTTGAAGTGATGCCATGTTTTCTCCACAGGTTACTCCAGAAAAGCCCCCACAAACAGGAGGGGACGTGCAGTAAACCAGTCTCTTAGCGGTAGTTCAGTGTATTCCCTTTTTTTTTTTTTTTCCAGTCCCAATAATCAACTGTGAACGTACCTTCTTTCAAGTTAAAGGAAAGCAGTCTTCTCTTGCTGGGGTGACAAGGAAAAGATCACACATGTCAGTTGGCCAGCTTGGCAAACTTCCTTTCAGGACAGTGGGAGACAGTACTCCCTCCCTCCTGGGTCTTTCTTCATTGGTCTTTTTAAACCCCCCATTATGTAGGTCTGTAAACAAACAAAAACCTGCACCTAACCCACAGTAAACCTCTTTAAGCAAGAATGAAAAGCTTTCTTTTCTGTGTACACGTACAAAATAAATCTTTACTCACCACTCTTAAGAACAAGCTAAAATTTCATGAGGCCATTGCTTACAGCCACCTAACTCCAACACTTAACTAAGCAGACGTTCCAGAAGAGCTAGATGCAAGTGAAGATGCAGTTTTAAGTATCTAGTCTGAACTACAGTTAAATTAACATAGGAAGCACCTATGGATACTGTGCCACATCCTTTGCTGCCTTGTCCCAGGCTCGCTGCAGAGCCAGATCCCAGCGACAACACAGGGCTCTTAGCAAGAGCTCAGAACTCACCAACTGCGGCCACTCCCCCTGCTCACGCTCCAGGCCCTGCTCCTCGCACAGGCTGGCAGCTGGTCCAGAGCCCCCTCTGAGCCCAAGTGCTCCCAGACCCAGGCTGCTGAGGCACCATGCCTCCTCCCACTGGCAGCAGAACACCCAGCTGCACACAGACATTTCTCTGGGCACCACCAGTACTGCCATCGCTCCCTTCCTGCCACAGTACCATGGCCCTTGCTGCCACTCACCCTGCTATCCCTTTCACACAGTACTTTTTATTTAATAAATGGAGAGGGAGAAAGCAGCCCCCTGCCATCTAACAAGTGCCCATCGAGGAGTCCCTGGTGCATCAAGAACAGGCTCTAGTTCATTCCTGTTCTTAAAAAGCAGTTACTTGAACATCAAGATGCCGTTACTGCTTGCAGTTCCTACTGGGAGGAAGACAGCCCAGCCTGCGCTGGTGTTAACAGCAAGGGGAAGACAGCTGAGCCAAGGTGCCTGCTCTCCATCTATTGAGTCACCACATGCTGCACCTCAGCCTGAGAGGACCACTGAGCTACCAGGACAGGCTCTTCTCCGAGTTACACCACAGCCAGGCTCAGGTCTCAGGAGAAAGCTTCTTACAGAACAGCGTCTCGCATGCAGGTCCCATCCTCATGCCTGTACCACCCCTGCAGCTCACAGCAGCTGTCCGAGCCCTCTTGCGAGGCAGAAGCATCTCACCTAGAACACAAATTAGACAGGCAACTGGGAAGTACGATAGCTTGCACCATGTACATAACGTTTAAACTCAACCAGAAGAGATAGTCATTGCTTGTGGCTTTAAGTAGACTTAGGATGCTACCAGACATTTAGAGACTGCTCTTCAGAGGAGACAAAGCATCACTTCTCCGGATGGGAACAATTACAACAGCTAGGAGCCTGCAGCAGAGCTCCCAGAGGGCCTGGAGCTTATTTACAGGACAAAGCCCTTGCCTCCAGCAACTCGCAGCTATCACTGCACTGAGAACTGCTGCTGCACCACACTCACCGCTGAGAGGTGCTGCAACCAGGAACACGGGGGAGCTCATTTCTGAAGAGGGTTCTGTGAGAAAAGCCAAGTCATTTTACATCATCAAAACAGCATATGAAAAAGTGTTCATAACCGCACAAAAGTTAATTCAAAGTTATATGATTTTTTCCCTTAAAATGCTTTACATAAACCACAGTCAACTTGGACCAGAAGTAACCACTTTTCAGAATGCACAGCCCCTTCAAGCACACACGGCCCTTGTTACACCACCTCACAGGAGGCACGCCAGCTACTTACAGGAGGCACGCCAGCTACTCGCAGAACAGTAGGGAGGGGCAGGGTCCAGCCAGGACAGCATAACCCTGCCTCTGCCTGCTACACTCCAGGGCTTTGTAAAGCTCCTTTGAAATCTCTATCCAGACAGCTTTTGCTGGGTGTAACAAATTCAAACTGCAAACACTCACCACTCAGCATCAAGTGCTTATTCATAATGCCTGAAAGCATTTAAAATAAGAGCATTATCCCAAACGTAAGGTTTTAGCCCTTTCTAAACTGCCTGTAGCAGCTCTAACACACTGATGCATGCTGAGAACACTTGCCATACACTTCCACCTCGGCATCTCCAAACTGTAACTCCAAGGTAGGACCCCGTCGATTCACAGCATCACACCTGCTCCCAAAGGAGGCAGCAGACGTAGCTCAAAGCAAGATGGAGAGTCCAGGTAACGGGAGAAGTCGGAACCAAGCTAAAGGAAATATGCGACATGAGAACACAATCCCTCCAAGCTACCACTGTTAACATCCACACCAGAAACATTTTTCATGACTGCAACCAACAGCTTCAGCAGCATAAAAGAACTGTGCAGCCTTTGTTATTTGTTTAAAGACAGAACATTGAGCTGCCACGTTTCAATAGTCTGATTGGCAGAATAGGATTAGAACTAAACCACCAGAAAAACAGTGAGGGCCATTGACTGTTCATGTTGCTAGCGCTGGGCACAGCCCTCTGGATGGCTTAGGACCAGATGTGTAGCAAGCTGACTCCTCAGCTGCTCTTTTGGTAATTAAAGTGAATTTGCACCTGTGATGTATAATGAACTCAGGAACGAGAAGACTCCCGGTTAAGTGCATTTGCTGCTTTACACACAAAGGAATACTGTCAAGAGGCAGCTAGAATTCAAAGCTGTTATAGTCTGAGAAGGGCTGAGCAACTTCTGGACTTCACTTCTTAGCACCTGGTGCACCACTTCAAATGCGTTCAGTGCTCATGCAGAACCTAACACTGGCAAAAGCTTAACCACTGGCCAGCCAGCTGCAGGGTGGAAAGACAGGTCAGAAACTTTAATGGCAGTATCAGAAATGTTTTTATCTTTCTTTGTACACTATTAAGCACAACAAACCTGTCAGGAATTCAACTGAAGTCTTGAGCTGCTTTATCATTACTTCAAAGTCAGAGAAGCAAAGCACAGAGACATCAGTGAAAATCAAGGAGAGTGCCAAGGGTGCGACCTTTCCAAAACAAGTTTGGAGATCTTTACCAACAGTTGTGCAAACATTCAAACTGCTTTTCACCAGATCTTTGCAACCTGAGTTAAGTCTTCCTACTGCAAACTGCAGCTAACTGCATATATTGAAGCCATGCTAGAGACTAAAGACCGTCAAGAGGGCGAGTCTTGTGACCAGGCCTGTGGGCGTGAAGCTAACTCTACCATTCCATGGACTGCATTCTAGTTCTGAGTCTGTGGAACAGTATGGGCACATCAACTTGCAGTGATATTCACAAGATTGTATATGTTTTTGGAAAACAGTTTATTTGGGAATTACATAGTATTTTTAATTTTCCAAAATACATTTTACTAGATCCCTACAAAAGAAATCTAAATAAGTACAACAATATGAAATTAAGTTTGTTGCAACAGTCATTAAATATTTACTTTCACTAATATATACATACAAAATACCACACAATGAGCTTGTTTACCCTTGGAATGTGTGCTGCATTCCAGCAGTTACGCTCAAATCTCCAGTTCCACAACATGAAGACTCAATATTAACAGTTTGTACATCCTTTATTATAGGCAAAAATCAATTTTTTTTGTTGTTGTTGTTAATAGAAATTAAAGTAACCTTCAGCAACTTCACAGCTGTGGTAGCTTGTCTACTGGAGTATCAAACTTGAAGTCTGCTGGGAAGAGGTCAGGAGCCCGAGGGTAGATCAGCCTGTAAGACTGTCTGATCGTAACATCAGCCACACCAGCGATGTCACCGATTTCTATGACAAAAAGCAAACAGGTGATTAACATTATTTGCCACTGAACAAAAAGCAAGCATCATTTATAAAGAAGTGCTTAGTCTGTAACTCTCCCAAAAGCCTTGGGGAAAAAAAAAAACGGGTTTAGCCATGGTTACTAATATTTTGCATATAACAAAGTCACTTTTCTCATACACCATAATTCAACTTATGCTATCCATCTTGGATTGAAATCAGTTTCTGGATTGAAATCAGTTTCTAAATTGAAATCAGTTTCAAATTGACGGAGGGCCAAGAGCGCAAAACTCATTAATATCATCTACTGCAAAGTCTATGTATACCCAGCAATACTCTAATAGATCACTGTCAGCATCAAGCTCTTAATTTTTGTGCTTAATTAAATACAAGCAAAAAGATTAGATGACTTGAGCATAGGCAAAAAGTGATACCTTTAGCTAAACATGAAATACATTTACCATAAAATGCAAAAACAAGTATGTCAGAAGTACAGAGCAGACTTCTGTTCAAAAAGCAAAGGAACTTACATGTATTCAAGATTTAACAAAAAGCTGGAATTTCAAACCCTGAAATGCACTAAAGCCTCAGCACCGTCCACAGACACTGAAGGAGCACAAGGCATGTATGCACCAACCACGGGCAGCTGTGTGTTGTTTTAACAAAGACTCTTAGGAGAAAATCAAACAGCTCAAGGTGAAAAAGGAAACTGCCAACGTGACAAACATTCCAGGAATGGAATAAGCACTGCTTAGTGCAGAACAAAGCACCGTGACCAGACAGATGAAGACTATTATTTACCTAAAAGAAGCTCCCCTCTAAGAAGCTGCTAGATCGTTAACATTTCTGGTCTGACCTGGACCAGACAGATCAGCTGTGCTCTACCCAGCTATCACAGGCACAGCCTCGAACTCCTCACTGGCTAAGGGCTACCCTGCCAGAGGGCTGTAAGGCCAAGGTCTGTGGCCAAGCCCACTGTCCCACCGCTCAGGTCATTCAGGACTGTGAAAATGATTTCAGACCAAGAGTGCAAGCTAAAGCCATAATACTAGCTGCAACTACCACCAAGCTTGCATTTGGAGTATTTTAGAGCAGCAGAATGTACATATGCAAATGCTAGCATGGGTGAAGTTAAAATTATACCCACTTGAATGCACTGGCCTACTGCATTTAAGAATCCTGGTGCCAGAAGGAAGTGAACTCATCTTCATTAAGCACAGCCGATCACTCAGTTTTTGTTTTGGTGAGGGAGCAGAAGCGATAGCCTGGTTTTCCTCTGCTGCATGCCATTAGAGTGGCAACTTACCTGTACCTCCAATGACTTCATCCAAGTCTACAGTAACCCTGAACTGTCTTTTAAGCAGTGAGACGTTAAAGAACGTGAAGTTTTACCTTTTTGCGTCCTTTTCTCTGCAGAAGCTTGTGATGCCATGTAAATAGCTGCAGCTGCTACAGAGATAGGGCTTCTCCCAGGAACCAAATCCAACTCCACCGCTTTACGGGCAATGTGCGTTGCTGCCATTTGTACTTGTTTGGGAAGACCCAGATTTGAACAGAACCTTGACATGAAGTCTCCAGTTGTAATCAGATCAACACTGGTTTCGAGAGCTTTCAAAATGAGCTTAAAACACCGGCCTATCTCCTTCTTTGAAATCCTGGATACCGCACATATTTCTAAACAAAGAAAAAACAAACTTCAGACTTGACAGCATTTTCTCCCCCCAAAATAAGTAAGTTTGGCTCTCTGTACGTTAACACCACAAAGCAGGCCAACGTGATGAAGGCCGCCACCACCTGCACATTTATGGAACTTCAAAACCACTTAAGTCAGTACAAACTTGTCACGAAGAGCTAATAAACACAGATTACTTGCTAAGGAGGGTTTATACTCAATGCCAAAGTTTCCCCGGCAGGGAAAGGACACACACTTACTGTAGAGCTGGTTCAACTTCAGTTAGAAGAGACTCTCTCCACTGTCATGAGATCATGTAGCACCTTAAATTTCACCAACACTCAGAACGATTCTCAAATGCCAACTTTTAAGTGTCTTATCACCAAAAATCCCATGCCTCATTATGAATGTAGCAAATTTTTTCTAAACCTACATTCCTCACATCCAAGCAAGGTGGGTTATAGCTGAAAACAACCAGTTCAGCAAAGTCCAGAAATGAGAAACCTAACTTCCTACAGTAACAATCACTAGAAACTTCATAGCAAAACTGAACCTGTATCACCGAAACCTTACCTTTAAATGTTCTTGGAACACCCTCCTGCCTACAGGCTATGTAGAGACAAGCAGAAGCAATAGCATCATTACTCCTTCCCTTCAGGCTCTTCTGCTCATACACTTGCTTGAATAAATTATTTGTTCGATCCTTCAAAGCAAGAAGACTAAATTTAATTAACTCTAGGCCATTTAATTAGCAGCAGTATCAAAAATTCATGTGCTCATTATATTATGCTAACTAAGTCAATGCCAGAACAATTTAAGACAGAGAGACATGAACTTACAACTATATTTCTAGGGAGGTTGATTCTGTCTGCCATGTTCGTAATCTCTTTAAAAGCGTTCATCATTGCACGATCAGAGCTGCTCATCGTTCTACGATTCTGGTACTTCGAATTCCCAAATTCATCAAAACTTGCTGCACCTGTGCCCTGAAGAGAAAGATTTTTATTGTCAATAAAACACAGTCAACTTCCTCATTTCAAGAACAAACATCTTCCAGCTTTATAAATCCTAATCCAAGGCATTAGGCTGGAACAACAGTGCAAGCACACACAACTGAAGTAGGTCATACCATTGAGCACCATCCCAAACATCACACTCTATACTCTGCACAAGTCTCAAAACATGAGCATTTCCTAATGTAACTTAGGCTAGAACAACATTCCTTGGCCCAAGATACCCACATCTCAGGCCAAAAGGCTCCTTCCTGGCCATCACTCACGTCCCTGTTGCCTGCAACGTTCCCTGCAGCACCCAAGCGCATCATGGCCTCCTGGACCAGCACTGCACACAGATACTTACCAAAACAACATTTGCTTCAAGTCTTGTAGATGCCAAAGCAATGACCACAGAGACCCACCATTCCTGGCAGCAAGTCCCCAGGCCCTGTGTACTCAGACCTCACACCAGGCAGTCCTCTTCCAGGAAACACTGCTCTGTTCTGAGGCCATCAAGCATTCCCCTTCACCACAGGGATTTTATTTTCCCTGGCCCACTATACACAGCACCTAAATGATTTCTTTCACGTTTTTGTGATGTTCTCCTAAACCTCATTTCTCACTTTCTTGTTGGTTACCTTTTCCTTTGAATGTTTGTGTGCGTACATCAAACTACCAATGCAGCTGTACACAAGTACTGCTCACCAGAGGACTTCACTCTGTCTGCACCTTCCAAGAGCTGTCCCCACCATACAGCTAACTATAAAAGGGTTGGAAAATGCTCTTCCATTTCAACTGCTCAAGTTAAACCACAGCAATTCTCCCTGCATTTGCAATTTCAATACATCATCTGCTTTCCTTCCGGATCCTTCAATTGAAGGACAATGCTTTGTTGGCTTCAGCTGTTCACAACCATGTTAGGAAGTCCCTTTCCCCATGTAGAAAAACACAGAAGCCATATAGTTTTAACCAAAATCCAATGGACTTTAAGAATTAGGCATCTTTTGGCTGTGGCCTTTATGAGATACCTATTCATTACCACCTTGGCAAGAAAGGTGTCAAAGTCAGGAGTTCCATCCTTTTGGCTTTCAAACAGCAAAAACTTAACATATTTATATTTCTGTCCTGGAAATAGCCTCAAAGATAGAGCTCCAGTCCAAAACCATAGTCCAGTAAACAGCAGCCATCTATGGAGAGACTTAATGGAGGTCAGGTTGACAGTGCTGGCATCCAACACTGTTGCATCCCAGTATGATCCCTCTTAGAAGCAGAAGGGGAAGTACCACCAGCATGGCTGGCTTGAGGCTAGCCTTGGCATCAGGCAGGCTGCCTGCCCAGCACCACCTGCTCACTGTGCAGCCTGGAGGTAGCCACAGCTCCTTTCTTCTCTTACTTTCATCAGCCTTCTACATTCATCTTGTTGCTGCTTATCAATACAGCACTCTCAGATCCAGGCCACGCAGTCTGACAACACGCAGCTTCCTTTCAGAGACTTTCCTTTCTGATCAGAGGATAGAAATTCTATACCAAAAGAATATATTCGTTTCCTGTTCAGCCAACCTAAATTCTCTTGTAGCTGCAGTCACTACAAAAAAGGAATAAATTAACAACAAAGCATAACAAAAGACAACTTTTCCCACAATATCTATAGCAAAACTGCAAGTTTTCTTTTAGATTCAGAGAAAAGAGACTGGTCTATACACTGCTTCCTCAGTTATTTCTCTTGAACTTCAGATGAAGTAGCCATGATATTCTGGCAGTCACAACTAATAGCAGACCCCATGACATCTCCAGTCGATCTGCACTGTCATCGAATCAGTCGCAGCACACCATCTGCCTTCAGAGACAGTTCTGTGCCAGTACCCTAATGGTCTGCCTGAAGAATGCAAGACCCTTCCACCACAGCCCACTACGCTATACATCCTCCTCCTCACAGAGGAATTAATCATTCTTCCAGCACAGGCTTTGGCTACTGCAGACAGATGGGTCTCTTAAGTACTAAAACCAATTAGGAATTAATCTCTTTGCATGGGCAAAACAACCTCTCTTCTGCTGCTAATAGATACAGAATGTATTCCCGCAGCAGAAGGGAGTCCCAAAGCAGAACGTCCTGGTTTCACAGAGGGAAGTGACAAGCCATGTCATGAAGCAGAACTGACCCCTTTATTTTACCATCTCAAGATCTGTTTTAACCAGGCTCAGTTTAGGATGTTTAAACCACTGTTTAACATGGTTCAGACCCCATTTTCACCTACAACCCCAGGAAAGTAACAGTGGATGCCTTCTACTAGGTTAGGAGCAACTCTACCTCAAGCAGAAAGGAACAACTGTTTCCTGTCCCATGTGGAAGCAATCTCAGGCACTCAAATCTAGAGCCCACTCCAGGCCATTCTAGCAACTGATGTTAACCAAGAAAACACAGTTTTACTCTGCTTCATTGTCTGGAATTCTTTATTCTTTCAGATACTACTCATCTTCCTGGTGACTACACCAATCTCACCATTGTTCACACACTGCTTACTTTTAAGTCAATTCTCATGCCAGAGAATACTGTTGGGTGTTGGCTTCAGATCAGTGCTCAAGAAAATTGCAACTCAGTTCAGTTATGTTCGCTGCAAAACTCATGCCCTTTGTGCATCGACAGAAAATTCCTCCAAAACCTTCTGATAAGCCATTCCCTTCCTTCCCAGTAACTGAGGAAGAAGGCAGTTCCCAATGTGAAATTCACATCACCAAAAGCCCTTGCTGAGTGGCAACACAAACACAGGAACTCTTGTCCAGAACACATCCTGGTTTGTAACAGACAACTTCCTGCAGAAAAATAATCTCTCTGTTCTGTGGTTCATCCCCTTGCAAATGAAATGCCCACAGCAGGGCAGACTGTGCCCCAAAATTCTCCCTGGTAGGTTCTGGTACTTGGACAGCTTCACCCACGGTTCTCACGGGTCACACCTCACCAACAATCCTGCAGCCTGTCTTCACTGAAAGGCACTCTGCTAGAGCTAGTCCTGTCATGTCTGTTCAGGAATATGCTGGTCAACAGCAAAGCTACCACATTCACTGAACCTTTACCTCTGAAAATTTTCATTTTTCTTTGAAACACAAGCTTTTCATAGCTGTTTCTTTAGGTCTTCAATTCTCGCACTGGGGCTACTATGCCTCTTATTCTCAATAAGAAATTAAAACTCAAGAGGGAAGAGGGTTAACAGCTCAAGTTAGAATTTGTATTCAGCTGAACCATACCTATAGCTGAAATATCTTTTTTCTTCTCCAACATGCAGGTTCTAGAGGAGCTGAGAAGTTCCTGCCAACAGAATCAAACCAAGTTTCCAGAAACAGAGATCCCAGAAACAAACCCTGCATTTGCACAGACTGTAAATGAAACCACAGCATGAATCTGGAGTGAGCTGTCCATTGCCCCACTTATAAAGGTGCATTTCTGACCTTTATCACAGCCCACCAAGTCCATGACAGAAATCCAAGTCATAGAATCATAGCATGGCTTGGGTTGGAAGGGACATCAGAGATCATCCAGTTCCAACCCCCCCTCCCTCCAAGGACTTCTAAAGCACAGTTCCACAGAGCTACTTAGCAATACCTATTTGTTTAATGAAGTACTTCAGAACTTTTTTTTTTCATGAAGGGAAAAACAGCACAATGCATCCTAAAATCTGGCGGACAAGCAAGAATGCTTGGAGTTGGTCCAATACACAAGCATCTAGATGGACAGTTAATTTATTTTTTTAAAACCAATGTGTCTTCAAGATTAGCTGCCCATATCAGTGTTCACTAGTTGTCTTCCCAGCTAAGAATTCTTCAAAGAGAGGAAGTGTGGTGGCGCATTCCCCTACGCCCATCCGTATGTGTGTAGGTATGTCTATTCCTTTATCCTAGCAATACAACTGGAAGAAAAGCTTGAGGAATACTGGCATCCGTGTACCCAGACACACAAAGGAACTATCCATTTTCAGATGGTCATTTATCAACAGCTGAACCCTTCACCTGAAAGAAGGTGACAATTAGCAAGTTGGTTTTTTTTCCCCCCTCTTGTCCACAAGAACAAAGTTGAAAACACAATAAAATTCTACAAGGCAACTGTAAAGTTTCCGTAACATTCATATGCAGGACCACTGTCATGAAAAAAAAGGACTACAATCATCCATCAAAAATGCTAATGACTCTCTAAGCACCCATCTTACTGCTGTCACAGTGGTCAATCTGTATATTAACTGCAGATTTCCTTTCTAGGAATTTAGGAAATTTGCCTAGCTACTAAAAAGATTACCCAAACTTTGCAGTTTTTAAAAACAAGCTGTATTTCTTTAGTAATGATTAATTATTTCAGGCTCCCAACAAGACCATCTAACATGCATGAGAATCTAGAAAATGAAACTGACACTTTCTTAAAACTAAAGCAGAAATACTGAACTAAAAAGAGTCTACAACTGAATGCACTGATTTCATTAAGTTATTCTGAAAGATATCAGAATGACAACTGTAAAGATCGGACAGCATGAAATATTCAGGAAATCCACAAATATGAATTTTAATCTTGCAGTAGAAAATATAGCAAAGTACAACAATGAAAGCTTATCTGGATCACTATTTCATTAAAGTGAGTGCATTTGTATTATCATCTTGCTCTCTTTCTCATGGGAAAGATTTGATACAGCTGTATCACAGAACTTCAAACCAAACGTACACTGAACAGTTCTTCTGGAGCACTTACACCACAGAAGAATTCTACATTTAGTCCTTCCACATAACAGTAACTGAGAGAGCAGGCACACCACACACATAGCTTCCCAGGTGTCCAATATTAATCTGATTCAGACTTTATCATAAAACTAGCTCAAGTTGGGCAGTGCTAGCCACCATGACCTCAAAACTAAAGCATCTCCTAATTCAGAATTATCTCAAATACACAGAATAAATATCAGAGTGCTAAGTCGAAGTGTTTGTTGTTGGGCTGGGGTTTTTTTGGTTGGCAGTGGTGTTTTTTTGTTTGGTTAGTTTTGTTTTTAAATTCAACAATACATTAGCCTTCCATTTATAGCAGCATACAGCAGCTAACCCCACAGCACTGGGAACTTTTCTCCTGTTGAAGAGTTCAGTCCTTTTTTGCTACCAGCCAGGAACAGCCACATTTTACACACTACTGCAACGCAAGAGTTCATGTTAGACCAAAATCTTGGTATATACTTTCTCTGAACGCTTGCCCTGTGGACATACAAATATGTACAAAAGAATGTTTGAGCTTAGAATTAGTATTTTAAGTTTTACCTTGCCAATCATCGTACTCAGGTCACCATCACTCAGCAAAGGGTTCTGGGTATCCCCAACTCGAGATGGGTCTTTTGTCGCTTTGTCATTGCTGAAAGTTCTCCACTCTGACCCTACGTCTATGACACGGTCACCTGTGGTCACAGAAAGCAACAGTTCGCATTAAACTAACATTCTGGAACATCTCGAGGCATTAAGTTACACAGCTGAGCTCTCAGTTGTGAAATGCAGGCTGCTGTCATTTGCAAACAGAATAGTAACTTGCAGAACAACCTACCAAAATGTTTGGATTTTCTGAGCTAAGTAGAAAGCAATAGAAAAAGAAACATGCAACAAGAGCTGCACAGAAAGTATCTGCACCTACAGAAACGCACCCAGCAAACGAGTTGCAGCCATCCATAAAGAACATCACAGGTCATTCAACACACAACAGAAACCAAGTCTTTGATTTCAAAGCAGGAGCTCACTTGCCTATGGACATTCTCGGTGCTCAGACAAACAAGTTGCCTTACAACTGCCACAACATGATACAAGCGCTCATCAATTGGCTACCACACACAACCTCATCAGGCAGCAGCAGACCACTTCTGTGCATGAGACCCAGGTTCCTGGTACTCCGGAATTAATGTGTCACCTTCTAACCCACCATAACGACATTCTGCAGCTCCATTTTGTTCTTTAAGGGACTTCTGACCCTGCCCAGCTCTACTTCACTTACGGTGCTCAACAGAAGCAATCCAAAATACAAACATACAGCTCTTTCTTAAACTCAGTCTGGCCCTGGAATTACACCTTGTAGAGTTTAAATACAAATTCAAAGCAAACAGAAAAAGCACCAAAGCCACAATCTCTGAATGAAAAACACTTTCCTTGGAGTCCACTCAAATTCACCCATGTTTTTCCAGCAGCACCAATTCAGACTGAGAAGTATCTCAAACCAACACTCTGATACAGGCAAAAAAAATTACTGTAATCACAATGATACAAATAACAATAAAATAAAAAATCCTGTTGGCAGTGCAGTTCACCCTATTCACAAGTCCGGAAAAAACAGCATCTCCAAGGTGTTGTCTCCAGAGCAACACTACAGTACTACAGGATATTTAGGAACACATGCACAGAAAGACATTACACAAACGCTTTTTAGTGAGTTGCAGTAAAACAGGTTACAGCTCTGTGTAGGGTATCAGAAGAAACCAGTATAATTGTCACCTCTGCTTTGCTAAAAGCAAAGGGAAAATGCACTGCCTTCATCAATGTTTAAGTGTGTTGTGAAGGCAACATTTGTAAAAAATAAACAACACTGACAGCAAGAAAAAATTCTGGCATGGAAGTCCAAGTATGAAACAACAGAGGCTGGTTTAACCCAGAAAAAACATAAGCAGACAGACAAAAGCACTCTCCACCAATGATAATATGAGATATGAAGCTGGGGGAAAAAAAAAAAAAAAACAGAAACAATGANCTATGTACTCTGAACGAGGAACTTTACCCTTAATATAAAATGATGCAGGGAATATGCTTGCAACTGAAAGGTGTGAACGAACCACAAGAAATCACCGCATCCTGAAAAAAACACATTTAGGTTAGAAGTGCTCTCACCAGCATTTGTCTGACACGAGCACAGCTACACTCCACCTTTATTTAATGCTCTGATGAAGACCAGAGGGAAAGAGGGGATGGAAATATTGTAAGCAAGAAGGTTAAAAATACAGCAAAGCAAAAGGGAGCACAGATCTGTTCTTCCCACTACAAAGGTTTGTACCGTGCAAGCTCAAGTGAGCAGACAGCATGCTCCTCTGGCTCCCAGACTCCCTGTAAATATTTGATTCAGTAATGCTCCTTCTATGGTCTAGCAGTGACTTTACTTTAAGACAACCCCCCAGAACTGTTTACAGCATCTAAAAAAAGCAAAATGTACTTAAAATTCTGGCATGGTATAAATAGAACACTGAGTACAGGGCTGTGATGTAATATTTTTTCCACACAAGTGGGAATGACCTAAATGACTCACTCAAGGATCTGCCTCTTGTGAGTTATGAACTATTCCTGCTCCAACAAAAAAGCGTTATATCACTGCCTGCTTTGGCAACGCATTGCAAACAGAGGATTGAGACTACTACTTCAGAGCAAGAAAAGATTAAATAGAACAAATCGCTGAATATAAAGCATTTGTGTAATTAAGGTGCTGCATGCAAATACCTTTGCCAAGAAATCTGTTATTGCAGGAAAACAGTTTTCTTGTATATTCTATGTTTTACTTAAAATATACAGACACCCTAGGAATTGCATTCCACCTTTCAAAAGGCTTCCACAACAGTGTGACAAGCTAGAATACCGGGTAAAATGGAACAAATAAGCCAAATGTTTCCATGGAAGTAAAACACTCAACTACATGCAGCTAATTATCCCATCCCACACACACAATAAAGTTTGGCATTTAATATTTTTAACTTTTCCAAATATTAACCACTTCAGAACTGACATGTTAGTGTGAATGCAATTAAGCCCCACCTTTAAACGACTGAAACAAAACCTTAAAGTACTGAAGTCAGCTTTACACAAAGCAATGCACAACAGCAGCACTCAGAATCACCTTTGAACACTGGTCACTACATTACCATTCCAAGCTCTGAACAGAGCTTCCTGAGCCACACCCCACTGAAGGGCCTTCCCAAGGCACCGGGAAAGGAGCCCGAGTAGCTCCCAACTACCACCACCTGAAGTCCTGGCTGCTTTCTCACAGTATTATTGTATGGGTTTGGCACCTGCACCCAGCTGTGATAAGCACGGGAGTGGCTGCACATTCCCTTCACTACTTCCTTTTGATGCAGTCTTTTTGAACAGAAATAAACTTCGCTATTTACGGTGACATTAGGTGTATCTTTCATTTAAACCAAACGGGTGAGATCATCTCTTCTTTCTCTGAAGTACAGACACAAGTTTACAGGACCAAACCTTTGTGGAAACCCATCTCCAGATTGACAACATGAAGCATCTTTATGAGCATAAGAGTTCTTCCTCACTGCCCCACTTCATTTCGTAAGCCCTCCTTCCAGCATATAGCAACTCTTTACAATACAGTCTAATTGGTTAACACCTGAACCGTACTGGAAATACACACAGCAATACAAACAAATACACACATTGACTAAAACGCAAAACTGATGTTACTCAGAACAGAATACCTCGGACCAAAGTTACTTTTCTTCATAACTGCCAAATGCGAAGAGCAACCATCACAGAAATGTGAGAGTAAAATCAGGCCAGTATCAAAAATTAAGATGTAGTTTTCAACAGTTTTTAGTAATTAGCTTAGCACATCTATACATCAAAGTTATGTATGTTTATTTCCCCCAAAAAATGGAAAGCGATTTATCAAAGGAAAGCTTCTTTACTTGACCTGTTCTGCATTCACAATTACATATTTTCAGAGAAATAACACCAGCCACCTTAGCGCCACGCCCCACTTGTGATGACTCATGATACACGTGCATTTTATTCTCTATATACATTTTGTACTGTTATTTGAAAAAAATATAGCTAAAAACTGAGGATGTTTGATCAAAACAAGCAGGATGGAATTCAAGCCTCTAACAATGTTATCTTCCATGTTCAGTCCTCAAGCAGTCCTGAGAAGATCTAGCTTCAGCCCTTCTAAGAGGAGCTATAATGGCACCTGTACATTGAATCAAGTTCTACATATTAACAACTAATATCTTAATCTCAAAAAAAACACAGTACTAATGTTTATTTGCACGTTAAAATACCAAAATGCCTATAGTTTCTAACAATGTTTGGTCATTCCTACAATTAGTTAAGGAATCTGCTGCCATCTAGTGAGCACATACATGGAAACACTTTTTACAATGTCAACTTTAAATATACAGAATTATAATTAATTTCAGTCAACTTCTTAATAAGGAAAGTATGAGGAGCTGAGACAAACCAAGACAGAAAATCCAGGCAGAAGACTACAAGCTGAGAAGAACTGTGGAGACATCACTGCACGGAGCCAGGCTGAACTGAGCCTTCTTTCCACACTAAACAGTCTCAGCTCACTCACACTTAAGACACTCCTGTCCATAAATCACTTTTGTCACCTTTCTGCTGGACTTGCTCCAACAAGTCCACACATTTCTTGTACTTAGGAGCCAGAGCGGGGCACAGTACCCCCATGCACACACTCCTCTGCAGTCCATTTACTTACATATTACCCAACATAGTTGCACTCAACTGCATTTTGTTTTTCAGCAAGTAAAATTACTTTCCTTGAACTCACCTTTAAAACTTCAACATACCAGGTTTATTAAAATGTTACTGAAGGATAAACTGTTGAGGAAAAAACAAAACCCTACCTTTACAGCCACAACTTTTTCTACATGGCTCCCAGTCTTTTTTCTAATAGAAATACTCTTTGCAAAGTCATCTTGTTTTCAACAAACTGAAAACACCACAAATGCATCACCTCCAACAGAAGCAACCAGTGTTAGCCCACTCACAAGTCCCAGCTGAAACAGCAAACAGAACCAGATCAGGATTTGAGGTGTTAAAAAAGCACAATGTCCTTTGAGTACTTCCCAGATACCAACACCACACCATCAGAAAAGACTCCCCAGGTATCTGGTGGTTGGGAACGTTTCTGCTGTCCCACCAGATCAATCTCATGCGTAGGCTAATGGAAGCGTTCTTCATAATGGCTCTCACCCACCTTTGGTCCCCAGCCTAGAACCAACCAACTGCAAGATCTCCCGCACCCTCCAGGAAATAATCACTCTAACAACAGTAATTGCAAAGCCTCGCAAAAACTGCCGGGCTTCTGCTCCCCGCATCCTGCTAAGCCACATCGTGGCCACATGACTCAGCGCTTCCACCACCGCTCAGGCTCGTGGGTACAACATGCTTAGCACCGCCTTATGAGACTCAGCAGTCATGTGTCCTGAGCAATCCACATCCCCAAGACAAATATCGGCATTTGTGGAAACTTCTGTCATTTCCAGTAGAAACAGAGCTGGAATAGGTCAGCCTTAGAGACTATTCAAAACGCCTGCGTAAATTCAGCAGCCACGAATACTCACACGTTCAACTAGTCGAAGTTTCTGGAAGTACAAACATACTTCATAATTAGCGTTCCTGTGGATGCAAAAAATTTTCCTTGCTAGCCCAAACTTTCGTCAAACACTTTTTAGTGCTCTGCACTACATAGTGCAAAAGCAGTAACTAGATAAAAAGTGCTAATATACATATCTACAGCTTTTTGCCCATCCATTTAATTAAGATGTGAGATCTCCAATTAAAATCTTAAGTTTTTAATGTTAACAATACTTACAGAAAGTAGTAATCATGAACAGACATACAGATATGAAAAGGTTTTTCACCACTTGGAGGCTTTTAAAGGTATTACAACAGCCATAAATGTCCTCTACTCCACCAGAAGTACTTAAGCACCTTCTTAACTTCCAGGATACTACCAAAAAACAATTAAAAAGTGGTTTATTTTGGAAAAGAAGCAACATATAGATGCAATCAATCATATCCCTGTCAACAGGCATGAGGACGGACTGGCCGCAGACAATTATGAAATCCATTCCTAGCCATTTGTTATGTCGCAATGAAAAAAAAAATCTGTGATAAAGTTGAATCTTACCTATACCACACAGACCATACTCAAATGTAAGACAAACCATTTAGGTCTCTAACTTTCCAGAAAAATCAACCTACTAAACAACACAACAGAACTTCCTAACAGCCTTACCCCAAGCACAAACTACTGACCATTCTCCCAAAAACTCCAGCTGAGCACTCAGGCATACGCAGCAGATCAAACAGCCATCTGCTACAGGTCACAGCCTTCTCCTCGCTGCCTGTCCTCCAGCCTCCTCCTGTGGCCTTACCCCTCCCTTTGAGCTACATTACCTGTAAATGCAATGTCAGCCATAATACTGCTAACACTGATTTCACCTCACGTTCCCAGAGCAAATAACTTTCAAACTTTGGAATCAACATATCAGCTATTTTAACCACTGACGCACACCAACTTAGATTAAAAAAAAAGTCTTTAAGTCTTTCCTCAGATATGTGAAGTTTTAGTACTTTGCCACTGCTAGTAAGAAAAAGCCAAGTGGAAATACACTTAGCTTTGTCAAATATTCTTCCACCTCATTCCAGCCACGGTGAGCTAAAAATCAGTCACCTCATGTCGCTACATCCTGTATGGCAGCAGAACACGTCCACCATGCTGCCACTCTGCCACACCAGCAGTGCTCTGCATACACCAGCACCACAGTATTTTTAACCAAAACTGACATGCATGTGGCTACAGAGCATATGGAGTCTTGGAGTTTCTTTTACTGTTCTAATGGGTCCCCTCCAGTGACAAAGATCTCATCCACTTCCAACCCACCTCAAAACGCATTATGAATAAGACCTACACACGTCATCTACACATCATGGCCTGTGTAAGCCTGAAGAAATCAGAACAGAAAACCATGACTTCAATGCGTAGGAAATCACTACTCTCAATGGAAATACATCTTGCAGTCTGCAACAAATACATCTAAGTTTGATCATTCGCAAACAAAATGTCTTCACACACCCTAGAAAACATCCCTTTCTCCATGCACCTTTAGAAAAAAGGGCATTGAGAACAGGACCTGTTCTCCTCCTCTAGATTTCCTAACAAAAGAAGGAATGTTAAATGTTCACACTTGTGTTTGGTCACTCGCTCTTCAATTATTTACCTTTGTCTGGTTTAGCTAGTTTTCCAAACCAGCTGTGGGATACCCTAGCTAATGAACCAAACATATGCAGGAAAAGTCAAATACAGAAGGATGGCAAGACTAAATGAGGACAATCGGCACAACAGAAGCAAATGTTAGAACATTTTAGTAATAAGTCCATACAATGGCCTTGACATTGTATGCTCCATGCTTAAAGAAAAAACCAACATTTTACCCTACCAGCAATGCTGGCTCTAAAGAGATCAACTTAAGCACAATCAAAAATCAAATTAAAAAAATTGATCAAAGATCAATTTAAGCACATTTTGGAAATTCAGCTTAACTTGGTCTGCACTAATGTTCTAAGTATTTTGCTCAAAAATACTGACCACTAACCGATGAAGTCTGCAAAGCCACTGATTCAGAAGAGATCAGAGAGTAAATCTCCAATGTAAGAACAGCTTGTGACTGAGTAACAAGATATGCAAAAGTGAGATTTCTGATAAACTCTGAAAAGGGAACAGGCAAGCAAAACCCCTTCCTCTTCTTCTAAAGCAAGCGTTAATCTTAGAAGTTACAAGCTGATCAAGGCAGACTTTTATAAGCTTTGGTTCACCTTCAAGAGCAGCCATGTAAAGAGCTGAACACTGACCAAACTGTTGTAAGCAATAGCCTAGGAGCATGATACCATGTCTGAACAGGAAATACTGCTGTAGATATCTGCATTTTCAACCAGCAGATTTATCTCAGTTCATGTCTTTATCAGAATCTACACAACCTAAACCAGCCCTTCTTTATGGAAGCAAGTAATAGCATAAGGGTTTTTCAGCCCTTTACATGGTTTCATCACTATAAACAAAATTGGTACCAATTTTGTACCAATATTTTGGTACCAAGTGGTATCAATATTTTGTAAAATATTTTTTAAATTACTTAATATGGAAGTTTGCTTTTTGCACTAACAAAAATGTATGTTTTAGTCACCTGGATAAGTTAGCACTGTATTTTTTTGCAACTTAAACCTTTAGCTTTATGCTAAAGGCTGTACAAAACCAGAATGGAGCCAACACAAAACCATTACAGTCTAGGAGAGAGGGCTGTAATGCTATCAGAAATATTTAGTACTATTGAATTGATTATCTGAACACAAACCCTCAAATAGAGTATTTTCATTTAGTCACCATGTCTAAAAAAAAAATAAATTTAATGGAAATAAACAAGGTTTAAAGAAGGAACAAGCTTTCCCAGGAAAAATGGGCACACAGCATGTTCTACAACAAAATTATTTTCTCTCTCACTCCAAGAAAGACAATGCCTAAAAGGCCCTGCACTTTAAATACTTCATTACATTTATGCATGCAGTTTAGCCTCTGGAAGTTACTGCCACATGAACAAAGTAGAAGACATCAGCAAGACTCTTTTGAAAAACTGGATATTTCCTTCAGATAGTGTTAAAAGCCTTAGGAGAAGTAATTAACACAAACAAGTATTGACAAGGATATAGAGAACCACCCTTCGGGGCAGAGGATAACCTCTAACCAATGAGAAACAGCTGTTTTTTTGTTACTGTTTGGTTTTTTATCAGTATGTTATTTGACTAAGCTTTTATTACATTTAATTTATTCACCAACTGAAATAACACAGTTAAAGACAGAATACTGGACTAGACAGCACAACACTCTAATTCGATATTACAACATATTTCAAGTTTTCAATCTTCAAAACAAGTGCTTTCTTCATAACACAGGAAGCTACCAGAAGATGCACTACTCAAGACAGTAAGCTTTTAGCAAACAGATCACCATAAAAAGGAAACATCTACACATCAAAAAAAAAAGCTTTTAGTACTCAAATTACATACTTATTATGGAAAAACAGATCTGCGTGCACAATTTAAGGTGCATGTTAATTCACAAAAATATGAATACCTACTTACCTACTACTAGCCCACACTCAGAACAAATCATATCACCGGCTCTGTAATCCTCAACTAAAATGGAATCCGGATGGTTTGGGCAAGTCACTCTTGGAAGAACATCCAAACTGGAAAGAAAAAAAAACATGAAATCTTTATTATTTTTAATCAAGCAGGCTTAATGAGTTCACTGATGAGGAGAGAGATTTAATACTACTGGATTTACAGTGATCTGAAGGATAGACTATTAACCTAAACCACCTCAACACCTCAAATTCCAAAACTTTTGCAGCGGATCTCGTATCAGACACATAAGAACCTTCCAGTTAGAACACCCACAAACTAAATACAGACGTGATTCAGCGTAGTCTAACTCACAGTCTGCCTCTAACAGAAGTTCCCAAAGAAGTTAGTGGCGATTGCTTCATTCTACATGAGCATTTCCACTAATTCTTAACAGACCAATATTATTTATCAGGCCCTCAGCTCAGGAAGTAGTGCACACACATTTACTTTTTTTTTTTTTTTTAATTTGAGAATGCATGATTCTATCATTTTTTTTTCCAATTATTAGAAAAAAACTTCCTACTTTAAGTTAGGCTAAAACAAGATTGCGTACATCAAGCACTTCAGTAATTGAAGTAATGGAGAAGCAATCAGCTCATGAAAGGGATTGTGTGACCACTGCTGCTGAGGACAGGGAGCCATCTCTTGCACACCCACGCATCTTCAACAACTACAGCAGCTATAAAAAACTTCCTAAAAATCATTATCATTATTTAACACACGCATAAGCACAACAGCTTTAGTTACTGACCAGAGCAGTGACCCACTGCTTCTAACCAAGCATTTCAACAGTAAATCTCTAATTTAAAGTAATAGCAACTGTTCCGTAACTCCACTAAAACAATTTCATTTCAAAACTGGAATTATCTATGTTTACAATTGGAGTTATGTTCAAAGCCATTTCCATTGAGCTAGAAAGCAGTAGATAAGGAGGTTGATCACACACACACAAAAAAAAATAAGCACAGAAATACTTGTCAGCCTGAATGCGACTGTCCCAAAAAGTATCTACTAGTCCTCCAAATTGCAGACTACATCCTATTAAAAATTAAGTTAATCTGAGTACCCCTCTTTCCCACTCCTCCATTACTTCAGCTCAATCTATACAGTCCCGCCTTCCTTTCCATGTTTCAGATACATCTGATGTGTCAAGAGGAAAAAACAACAGTAACGTGTTAACCTGATGCTTCCTCAGAAAAACAAGATTGAAAACCGAAACTGGAAATCAACAACAGAATTAATACTAAACAAACTCTCGGAAGAACACATTCACGTAAGACTTCTAGCTGTAAGCTATGCTCGCCGTGAGGCAGAAGCTCTCAGCCCCCCCCCGGCGCCGCCCCCGGCCAGCAGCGGCCCCACCGGCGGCAGCGCTGCGGACCCAGCAGCGTGCAGGCGTCGGGCACCGGGCGCTACGCAAAACGCCAGCGACACGCTGAGCGAGGGGAAAAAACTAGGAGGCTCAAAGAAACGCCAACCGTATTCTGTTGCAGACTTCACCTTCACAAGTGGCCACACAACTAGTTTTCCTATCCAAATTGTAGTTCGTTTATGCAGATACACACGCTGAGCCCCTGGCAGGATACGCGCGCTGAATGCTCTAAGACAACTGCGCTGAAGGGAACAGCACGGTGAGCGTGTAAGGCGCACCTCGGCTAACACCCTGAGCCGCTGCACGACCACCAGGAAACGCTCGCTACCCCCTAGGGCAGGCCTGCCAGCAGACACGCAGTCCCTCCCCAGCCCGCTCCGCTCCTGACTCGAAAGCAATCCCGCACGCACGCCCAGGAAGAAAGAGCAATTTTTTCGGGCGTCCGTTCAGGCACCGGCTGGCGCCGACGGGCTGAAGACGGAGCCCCAACATGAGCCGGGCCCGCTAACGCGACGGCCGGGCGGAGCACGGAGCGCCGGCTGCAGCCTGCATTGTAGCGGCCGAGGCCCGCGGCCGGGGCTCGGCCCCACAGCAGAGAGCGCTCCGCCGCCTCGGCTCGCTTCCCCTTCCCAGCACAGCTGC
>VXAV01000207.1:46681-58195 GCA_013399715.1 Alectura lathami | reverse complement strand
TTAATTGGGTACAGGTGCACTCATTCCATCTAATTAGAAAACTGTACTGCCTCTAGCTAAGAACTACAACATGCTGATACATCATTGCAGTGAGAGTATTCTGAAATTACAGCAACAAGTGAGAAAGAATATATGGCCCAATGGTTCTGGCATAAAAATAGGATTAATGAAAGGAGAAAGAAAAGATGGAAACTAACGACAGCCACAGCTGGTGAAAACAATGTTAGTTTTCCCCAGCTAAGATGCAGAGTTATTCAGAAGAAAGATAAAATCTAACCAGTGGCTACTCATGCACCTCAAAACAGTATTATTTCTGATGCCTGCCAACAGCACTACATCAACACCAACCCAAGCGCTCCTCCCAGCCATTTCAACTGAACTGTCCAGCAAACAGTTCAGTGTCATTTGATGTCTCAAATCAGAAAAATAATTTCTAAGGGTCTGGTTAAAAAAACGCCACAAGAGCCAGAATCCCAGCACCGAGTGAGTGAATAAATTACATTTTGTTGTATAATTTGAACAGGCCTGGGTCTGACAGGCAGTGAGAGCTAGCTAAGGATGCCTGCCAGGATTAGCAGATACACAGAAGCCCATCTCCCTCTCTGTATTTGTATCTTGCAGGAGACCAAAACCCTTTGCTTCCTTTCAAAGGAGATGACAGAGCAAAGGTTTCTTCTTCTTCTGTCAGCTTGCAGTTTTCTTCTGTACACTGCTTCACCGTTTGGCCTCTAACTTAACCCCTTGTCAGCGGAAGCAGGTAAATCAAAACAAGTCTGAGACATGTAGAATTAGACAAGGTCATAACTGCAGTTGCAGTTACAGTGCTCAACACCACCTGGCTCCACCACACTTGTACGTCAGAACTGCTACCAATGAATTTATCAGTTGTTAAATCCCTTCTCTAGGGAGACCAATGAACATAAGTTTTCCAAGCAACTGATTTTCATAAGGAAGTTTTTGCAGCAGTTACATTCATTAGGTGTGGTACAGGTCTTTGCAGCTATTTGAAAACACGGATTGTGTTCTTTTGAGCACACTTGCCAAGAAAAGAAACAAAACAACTAGCAGGAAAGAGACTCATATTCCTATTAGCTCACCCATATTCACTAACTGCTTTCTGACCTTGAAAACATAAAGGCAGTTTGAACAGATGCATCTTCTAGCTAGCTAGGTCAAGAGTATACATCCTTTCCTAAAAACTACAAAACTAGCTCTCGCAGAGTGCAGAAATAATTGAATTTCAGAGCGAATGCCCTCTAGCGAGGCTGTTTTGCCACACAGTCATAGCGATTCAACCATTCCAAGCACCAGCAGCAGCAAAAGGGCACGGGGGAAGAATCAGAGCCGTTGCTTTTATGGGCAGCAGGTTTTAAATAGGCAAATGCTTCCATGCCACCTGGCAGCATCATTATGTGACACCACAATCAAGTTGGACTACACTTTACATCTACCAAAGTGCAATCTAACCCATACAAGCCTGTCACCTGGGCTGGCACTCCGCTTGTTGAGATGCTTGTTCTGAATCCTCAGTTGCAATGTGCGATCTCTAAATCTGCCAGTACATCCCTAAACATTGCCTCGAGGAGGTTCACTGCTTTTTCAGAAGTCAGATAATGATGAGAAACATGACAAAGTGCTCCGCACTACAGAGAACTGCCTAAGTGGCAGCACAAACGCTGCGGTAATTTTATGATCTGTGGCTAGCAACTCCTGTTAAATTATATTAAGGAACCACCACCAGACACTGTAAATTGATGCAATATCCATTTTGCATCTCTCATAAAGGAACTGTCACTGCATGTGATGGAATGGGGAAAGTTTAATATGAAAACTAGGAGCTTTCAAATAGAGAAACAACACATTCCATTTTTTACTGCATTATCTTTTTGTACATTTAAAGAATTCTCAGAAACTGAAGTTAAAAAGAACAGATCTTCTTTCTTGTACTGAAGTAATGTCCTTTTTCACAGTTTTACCCTGGCAGTTCTATGGTCATTTTAACAACACAGTTAAAGATGACGTCATGGGATCGATTTCAGAGCATCTACTGAAATGAAACTGGCTAACTTTCCAGTCTTTAACTTTCATTATCATCACAAAGGATTTTTTGTACTTTTTATGTTAAACTACCCAGCGTCTTTTGTTCAACTGTAGATGTTTTGGTCTGAAGCGTTAACATGACAATACTGACACTAATAAGTGATAGAGTTACTGTGTTTTAAGAATTCAGCACCTGTCCACTAAGCAAAGCACAACTGACAACAGGATTGTTCAGACCTGCTGCTGTGGCAAAGGGAAATGGATTACCTTACGCCACCCACGGAGACTTCGGTTCTAAAGATGGCTATTTGCATGAACCACCTGCTACCTCTATGAAAAAAGCTTTAATCTATCTCATTTTACTTTGTAATTGGAACAGGATAAAGCACCGGTTACTGTGGAAACTTGCTATGATGCACTGACTCGGATTACGACCACAGGAACCCAGAACATTCCACTTCCTCGTGTCTGAAGGTCTTCTAGAAGGTGCCACTATCACGTGAAGTATCTAGAAGGCATTACCACAACAGCTAGGAAGTCAGGCTGCTTTCAAAACAGCCTCGTAACTGGTGCATGGCCAATGCAGCCAACAGACTACACCTGTATGGTCAGCAACCGTGTACCTGAGCTAATAAGCACTGCAAGGTCATTGAGATATAAACTTCCTTTTTATTATTGACAAGAATCAGCTTCCACAGTGATGCTTCCACTGTAGCCCTCACTAATGGAGAGTTTCTTTTGTTGCTACTCCAGAGATTTTAAAATAGTAAAAGCTCTAAGTCTGGACTTCTCCCAGCAAACGTTACCTCTGAGAAGCACGTTTACAACACCATTCCACAGCCACTTCTACAATGCCACAAAAGAATCAGTACCTATTTTAATGTGCTTATTTCCTTTGTACACCAGCCACTCGTACACCTCGTCACTGATGCACAGCGTATCGTGTTTAATACAGAGATCCGCTATTACCTGCAGCTCTTCTCTGGTAAATACCTGGGGTGCAAGAAAGTAAAGGCAATGCGTTAATCACCGTGTTTAAGGCGTTCTCTGAAATTACAGCAGCGTCAAAGCAGGACTCTTACCTTGCCTATAGGGTTGTGTGGGTTATTCAGAATAATCGCTTTTGTTTTGGAATTGAATTTACTTGCAAGTTCAGCCGGATCTAAGACCCAGTCAGCACTAGATGTAGAGTTTCCACCTTTTTTCTTGGAAAATAAATAAAAACAAAACATGCATTACTGGAATGCAGCACTTGCTCCTGCCAAAACAGAGATGCCCAGCTTACCATCCTCAGACACTTTACTAACCACACGTGAGAACTTATCCAACCTGTCCTGCTCTCCTGGGAGGAGGTGCTTCCAGGAGCACGCAGGGAGGCCGAGAGCAACGGAAATTAATATGACAGCGGCAGTCTTCTCCTGTCCGCTGTGTCTCAAAGCTTCCCCAAGAACTGGTTTCCAGGATCTGGTTACACACACGCTGCCCATACAGTGTGTAATGCAAGAAGGCCAATCGCATGACAGGAGAGTTTGTGGGCTTCCCTTACGCTAGAGCAAGCGTGTGCATGTTTGGCTGGACAGACTGATCACCACTGGACTAGGACTTCAGCTCTTTCCCTCCTCACCTGTACAAAACCAGCCAAATAGTTAAAAATATGTACCACTGAGGCTCTGGAGTTTCTGTGGTATTATATAAGGATGACAGAAGTTTGGGTCCGTTTCTGCTGAGAACAAAGAGCGTGGTCATATTAATTTTCTGACACCTGCACATTACTGGGAGAGGGCCAGACCAAACAAAACAAACAAACAGAAAATAGCCCTCATTCAAAAGCATGACTATAGAAGGGGAAAAAACAAACAAACAAACATAAAAAAAACAGCCCCTCAGCCCTCTCCTGACAGTAGGATCAACACCTTGCATTTGCATCCACAAAAATCCTTGAAAGCTACCAGCATGATGCCAGAAGTACAAACATGTAAATTAACCACACCATAGTTATTCCTTTTTACCAATAAAGGAAACGTACCACATAACCACTCCTTATTTAGTAAGCAGGTTTTAGAAAATAAATTCTGTCACTGCACGAGTTGCTGAAGGGATCAGAAACCAACTATTCTGAAATGCAGCAGATACAGAAATTGCACTGACGTGGTCATCCTTCCCGTATTCCCACTGAAAACATTTTCTGATTGCAGCCAAACAAAGGAATGTTGATCAGCTTTCAGACTGCACAAATTAAAGTAAATGAGAAAATGAGAAACCTTTCCCAACACTAATAAAATATTTTATTTGCTTTGGATTATCATCATCTCAGACTTGCACTATAGCAATCTATCTCATTTTTATGTAATTGGGTATTATGAAACGCTATACAGACAAGCATCTCCTACAAGGTGTTCATCAAACTGTATTAGGTATGGAAGGGAAGTTTTATCTAATAAATAATTTTTTAAAAGCTACTTACATGTCTCAATGGAATAAACACAGGCTTTGCACCCGACATCTTTACCATTGGTCCGTAACAGTCATAAAATGGCTCTATTAGTATTACCTGAAATTACAACCAGCGGTATCAGAAACAGAAAATCTCAGTGCCAAGTATTTCCAGGTTAGTTTTGGTAATCTAACTTGATAATGTTTCTGGCCCTTCATCCTGATTTCAAAATTGCAGAATGTTCCTCCTTTTACCATATGACTTCATACAACAATGCCCCTACTCTAAGTACTACTCATTTTTTTTGACAACACACGCAGACTGCTCTTGTATAGTTGCATGTTACAGCCATTAACGTGTAACATCAGGAACGTACTGGGCCTGCACACAGATGTGAAAGTGCAACGCAAAGACGGGAGACAGCCACAGCAAGTTGCTGAACCACAGCACAGCTGCCCTAATTCTGTCCATGAAATTCCAGTGGGAAGTACGCACGCACACGCCATGTGGGACAGAATGCGTTCCTTTCAGACCATGGATTCTACCGAGCAGCCTCCACCTCCAGTCTGTGTTCAGAAAAGGCAACGTACCCAGGGAGCACTGGACTACCATGTCCAGCAATAGCTGGGCACGCTTGATCTGAGAATATGCAGTGGCCACTAATTCAGCATAAGCGGACAGACAAACAAAGAAAAAGCAGGCAAATTTGGCAGGTATAAGTGAATATTTCAAATAAAAACTTACTTCATCTCCCTCTTCAATTAAAGCTTGCATTGCACTAAAGAGAGATCCATAGGCTCCTACTGTTACCAGGATATCGGTGAGAGGGTCAATCTTTCTTCCACAAACTCTCTCATACACTTGAGACAAAGCTTTCACCAGCGATGGATGCCCCTGTCCAAAGTGAAGAAATGCAATTGATAGGGTTTGTACTCTGTCAGGAACACACCAGGGTTTTGGTTTTTGTGTCTGTGTAGGTGCCGGTTTTTTTCGCCTCCCCACATGGGTCAAAATAACACATTTTGAAAAAGAAAAATAGGAGAGAGACATTCAGTGTTACTGTGTTGTAACAAGCGTGGTAGTTTGTAGTTTTTGCACAGGGGATAAGAGAAGTTATTTCAATTTATTTGTATCTACTAGGAAATTCTTGTTGTGTAGCTAATACTTCTGAATTTCTATCTTACTGTATCTCAGGATAGTGTCAGGTAACCTACAGGAGAGCTAGGCTGAGACAGGAGCAGAGAAGGGAATAAACTGACACCAGTTCACCCTCATTACTTTTGGAGTCTCCTTCTCATCTCCCCATACCTCCACCTGAAGCTCCATCTCCTGCCTTTGTTATCTTCCAACTAAAAACATCCTGGTGCAAGGGAAATCCTTTTATTCTGTTTATATTCTGCTGATACGCAGCACTAGTCATCAGCATGATGATTTATATATCACAAACCTCAGACCACCATGCACCATTTGCCTCCCCTACAGGGACACAGTGGTTAGTGTACTCTTCTCACAACATGCAAAGAACAAGAAAACAAACATGAAACAAAGACCATCTACAATATAGGAATAAAAAGGCACACTTCTGTTTACTCAGGAAGACTACATGTGTTTTTTTTTTTCTTTTTTTTAAGGTATGTGGTGGAAAGAGAGAAAAGTGTTCTGGGAGAAAATTCAACTATATAACAAAAATCCTCCTCTAAAACATTGAACATTGTACCTCCACAAGCAAGGCATAAAATCATGAACCTCTCTGTAAACAAAAACATCCCCATCAATTAAGGCTTACAAAGTCATTACTGATTCAAATGACAGCCATTTCTTCCCAGGAGTGTGTCAGCAGCACAGGAATGCTGCACCACCCAAGTCACTCTACACCCAGCTCCAGACCTAAGCGCCACAAGCCAACGTAGATAATGTGCAGTGACTATCCTCTAGAGGCACAACCTTACTCTTTCAACCACTTCACAGTCAGAGGAAGATGTGTAATTCACAATCTTTAACCTGTGAATTGATTTCCATCACCCTTGAAGGGCCATACAATCTCACATGCGCTACCATTTTGCTCTTGCTGAAGGATTCTGCCTTGAAGAAGCCTACACAGAGGGTGTTGTTTAGTAGCAGATAAAGCTATTACAGAAACTGAATTTGGGACATAAGAGTACGCACTGCTGTAGAGCCAACTTAGAGCAAAGTCATAAATCTTTCCCTGCGGCAAGTTCTCCACTGAACTTGGGTCCTCAAGTTCCACAGTACTTACAAAGCCTCGTGTGTACTGGTTCAGTTTGTCAACTGCTGCTGCATTTGCCAGTTCTTC
This sequence comes from Alectura lathami, assembly GCA_013399715.1. Lineage (NCBI taxonomy): Eukaryota > Metazoa > Chordata > Aves > Galliformes > Megapodiidae > Alectura > Alectura lathami. Next base: position 51,407 of record VXAV01000207.1, on the reverse strand, counting down.
TTTAACATAGCTGGGAGGGCATATATCAGGAAGGCCTTGACCAAGATTAACAATTGAGGGATCTGCTGCCAGCATTGTTAATTCAACCCTAAGGGGAAAAAAACAAACTTAACATACCAGAGAGAATTACCTTTTCCTTCATCAGCATTAGATGACATAAAACGTATTTTGCTTTGCCAAATTCACAGCAGTGGAAACAGCTTTAAGTACAAAGTGCTCACGCTGAGAGATGGGGGCTGGCACAACATTAAGTAACCACTGGGGTCTGAGAGAAGCCAATAAAGGGTTCGCTTTCTGCCTCCACAGAATAACTTTCTTACCAGCAGAATTGTGCTCAGATGTGCATGCACACAAACACACTTTCTCTGGACACGTGCAGAAATTAAACACTACCCTCTTTGCAATAAGAAGTAGACCTAACGAGAACAGGAATATTAAACGATTTAAAGGCTGGATTCTGTCAGGTGCAGGTGTCGCTTAAACTACCCAGTCATCATAAAGACCTTTAAATTTTTGTGTGTGTTTGGCAACAGACTGCTGCAAACTCTTCATTATTTCATTCATTCATTCATTCATTCATTCATTCATTCATTCAGTTCCTAGCACCCTGTCAGAAACTAATGTTAGAATGCTTGAACAACTTTGTTTCCCCTTCTCTTGATGGGTAAATTCTGCATTTTACCCCTTCCTGACTACCCATATTAACAAGATTAAAAACAAACAAACAAAAAACACAGTTCAATCAAAAAGAAACACAAATTGCTAAAAAAATCAGTCTGAGGCTGGACAACCAAAACAACCTCACACTGCATGTATATATTCACACATACACACTAATGTAAACCCCAGGCTGTCTTCATCAACTAGCAAGATCCCATCTTTACTGGTGATGGCAATAGTGCATTGAGACCAATTTAATAACAAGAAAACAAGTGTATTGAGAGGAAGGACTTGAATTATAAAGACAAGCACAACGGTTTAAAAATAAAATCAGATTTATTTGGTAAAGAATAAGCAAGTATAACTGAAATAATTATTCAACAAAACAGCTATACTACCACACTCGAGAGCTACACTTGTCCTGTGTGGTCGACTAGATGCCCAGAAGCCTAAACCTAATGTTTAAAGCTCCGCAATAAGAATTAATTTGTACTTTTAACAGAATTTGGTCTATTGCGTCTATCTTTTAAGCAGGTAACAAATATGTTTCAGCAGAGACAGCAAGAGCTCTGCACTTTCTTACTGGCAATAATTATCAGTTTGGAAAGAAAATACATGAGTGAAAGACATTTTCTGAAATTTGCTGATATTTTCCTTTTCCTTACCATATATTGTTGTCCAGGCCTTCAATTCGTCTTGTGTTTTTGTGTCTAGAGGCCATTCTCTGAAAGATCAAAATATACAGACAGAAGAGGTTTGTTAAGAAGGACAAAGTACTTTATTGTTGGACCCTGCACAACTAACCCTCCTTCATGCTTTCTCTAATATACCATTGTCAGCTGAATTCAGTTACTACACAAAATTACAGACATGGTCTTTGATTAAAGCCTCTGTAACAGCTTAAACTCAGACTAACAAGAAAATACACAGATGTCCCAAATCCACATTCATCATTATCTAAACTGAACTTGCAGCATGGATGGATCAGGGATGCAGTTTAGCTCAATAGCTTTAAAAAATGACCTAAAAATAGAAAAAGAGATATACACATTTTCTTCTTTTCTGTGATACACTAATAACTTAAAGACTGATTTATTTCTAGCCCAATCCAGTTTGGAAAGCATGCATTTTCTATGCAACTTTATTTGCTAAATTGACGGTCAGCCAGAAAATGGGAAAGACTTTCATTTGTCCTCAGGAAGAAAATCACGAGTTTAAGATAACCAGGTGGGCGAGGTTGTACTTTTTCACACAGGACACACACACCACAGTCACAAGTGAGTTCTGACTAGGTGATCTGTTCTGCGTCTATTTGAAAATTCATGTGGTTTAGAAGATGAATCCAGTTGTGCAATGTTCGTCTTGGTAAATACGATTAATGTCTGGCTGTACTATATAAATATCCATAACACAGGTTTTAGACTGAGCCCCCCACACACACACTTTTTTTTTTCCCACATGCTAGACTACTACTCGTACTATAAGGAATAAGAAATCTTGCCTTGAATCTTCCCAGCTAAAAATTAGAATTCTGCATGGTGCAATGGGAAGTTTGTTCCACTGACCAGCTCTTCCTGAAATTAGTTCAGTTTGCTAAAAGCTGCAGGATTTTATCCTTAACTATAACATAGATCTTAACTGCAGTAAGTAACTAAAAGGTACTTCCTAGCTAAAAGTGGGTAGGCAAGTCAAAAAAGACTTTGCCTGTTACAGCCCTCACCACTACCTTAAGTTTAAATACTTCATATTTCAAGTCTTTCTGATTATTTTTCTTGTACCTTGATACTCGCTTTAAAACAAAATAACTGCACCTACATTAGGTCTCAGAGATTCAGCTTACAGTAGAGCTCAGGCCCACCTCATTACTTTGAGAAAGCAAATGAGTTACCTCACATTTACAAATGCCAGCCTAAGGAGCATTCTTCCCTCCAAAAGGTCATGAGGACTCTTAAGATTCTCCTCTGGTTTAACCCAGTTACGTTACAGCTTGATAATCTTCAAGCCATGTTTAGGTGCAGGGCTAGCATATCCCATGAGTTTAAGATTAGAGTTAAATGACAGAGCCACGTCCTCATCAAGGCCTAACTCTCAACCTCCTGCTTTCCCTAACACTGATTGCTTTAGACAGAAAGTCAGGTGTTGCTAGAATGCCTCTTTCTTCATAATACAAGGAAACTTGTTATTAAATTGAACGGCAATATGTTTAATGACAGAAGCAAATACTTTTACACAAATTGTAGAGCTCAATGTCAAAAGCTACAATAAAGCCAAAATCTTAATTCAAAAAGAAAAGATTAAATTTCAGCATGGTCAGTAAGAACATCCAGGTACATCAAACAGAATACAAAAACCTAGAGCACATGAAAAACCGACTGGGCCAAAACCTCATGTCCAAAGCGGCTTGTGTGTCAGAACAAGCCCCTCACAGGAGCACCCTGTGTTACAGCTGTCTGTGTAACAGTTTCAACGCCTGTTCTGGAGGATCTGACAGAGGCCTGGGTTGACCCAAGCTGCTGACTAGATGAACTCCTGTTGTGAGCTGGGAGCACAATTTACATTCCACTGTTCTACAGGCAGCGCAGACTGTGACCTCCTGCCACTCATCACGTTGCTGTCATAGTTGAAATCAGAGTTAAGGAAAAAAAACGGAGTATTCCATAGCATATACATCCCGTCCCCCTGCTCCCCGAAAAAGTGGGGGGGCGAGGGGGAAAAGCCACTGCTTGCGGAGCTGCGTCGGGCTGGCGTGGGACGGCACGGTTGGGCAGGCGCGGCAGGGGTTGTTCCTGCTATCGGTGGTCGGGCTGGGCGTTTGGGCTGGCGGTATGGCTGAGAACTTGCCTTTTTCTGTAAGTTAATTGTTCTACTCCAAATCTTTTACATTCTTTTTGCTATCTTTAGTAAAGTTAGTTATATTAACTCTCGAGTTCTACCTTTTATTTTCTTCTCACTTTCTCTCCTTCCCCCCTGCTGATACTGGCCGCTGGCAGCACCCCGGCAGCCCTGAGCTTGCTCTCCAGAGGGAGAGGGGAAAGCGAGCTACTCTTGTGAGATACCGGGGGTTTAAACCACAACAGTTGCAAAGCTCTGTTTTCTCTCAGCAAAAGTGGGAGACCCAAACTAAAGTTAAACAACCTCATATGCAGTTAAGCTGGGAAATTAAGTGTGGGGTACTTACATATCCCTTGTTACTGCAGCGTCGAGCAGAACTACTCCCACCTCATTAACAGAAAACTGAGATACAGAGGAATTGACTTTGCAATTTCTGTGACAAAGCTGGATTTGATCAGTCTGCTATGTCTCAGGCTAGTGCCCTAACAGCTAGGCAGTCCTTCCAGCCTCGAACCTGTAGCTCTGACTTCACAGACTGAAAAGGATACACAAAGCATTAATTGCCAAATTCTCTTGCACTAGTGTGGTTAAATATTTGACCGGTTAGAAAAATGTACTTTAGTCTTAACATTAAATGTTCGGGTCAGTGTAACAAGATTAAAGAAAATATAGCTGATGTGTATTTGTTGGCAACATCACACAAACAGCGCATCTGAAAAATATTGAGCAGAATAGCTTTATCAATGAAGTTGGTGGAATACTTACATCAGAGGCTGAAAACCTGATGGATCTAGAAAGCAAATCTGTTCGTAGTTGGTATGTTCTAACGCCAAGGCAACAGAAGCTTCGCGGAACAAAAATCATGCCTGCATAACAAATAAGTAATCAAATAAGTTACACAGTGCTTGACAGCTACAAAGGTCCTGCAAACCTCGTTCCAGCTATTCTAAAAACATGTAAGGTTCTTCAAACACAGACAGCACACTGGTCTTTGTGGGGGAATTAAAAGGTATCAACTTTTTCTTTCTTAATTTTATTAATGTCTCTTTTTTTCAGTCCTGGAACCAGACACTGACTTTTTGGCCAACAGTCATGTCTTTTAAACTCAGAAATTGTTACGAATTCTTCCCATCCTATTCTATTTTTTGGTGCTGTGAAGCATTTGTGCTTTTATTTATAAACAGTCCTGGAATTTAGGTTTGCATAATCATGAGAGAAAAAAAAAAAAAAAAAA
>VXAV01000207.1:34945-45160 GCA_013399715.1 Alectura lathami | reverse complement strand
CCCGCCGGGATGCGCGCAGACAGCGCGGACCTGAGGGCACGGCCGCCGCCGCCGCCCCAAAGCCACAACTCACCGCCCCAAAGCCACAACTCACCGCCCCGACGCCGCCGCGATCCCGGACGCGAGGGGAGGCCGCGAAACCGCCAGGGCGGAGCCCGCCCCGCTCCGCCCTGAGGGGAGGGGGATCGTCCCGTGCCGCCCCGGGGCGAGGCGAGCAGCGGTTCCCTGCCTCTGAGGGAAGCGGTGGCCGCCGGGGTGCTGAGTGAGGGCTTATCGCCCGCGGGGGTCAGGCCCTAAACTGGGCTATAAACGGACGAAGAAAGCGCAAATCTGCGTGGGCCGAGCAGCCCAGCCCTGCAGAGGGCGGGAGCACGGGGAAGAGCCTTCTCGCAGGTGCCCCGCAGCGTCTGCTTCTTCCCGTGAAGCGGGACGGGGCGGGGCGACGGCGGGCGAGGATGGAGCCGGTGGCCTGGGCGCGGTGCTGGGTCTCGCTGCTCAGGGGATGTGGGCCGCAAGCAGCTGCGGGGAACGGCCCGCGGGTGGTACCGGTACGCGGAGAAACGCAGGGGGAGCGGTCTGCCTGCGCACGGAGAGGGGCACAGCAGCCCCTTTACAGCAGCCTGGCAGAACGCTTTAGGAAGGCTGCCGAGTGCCAGTGACTGAATTGTGATATTGCTGACCACCTCGTGCTCAAATACTGCTTGATACGAAACCGCATACACAAGTAATCCGAAAAACGTAAGGACTGGAGCTCGGCTGGTGTAAACTGCGCTAACCAGTTACACTCCTAGGACTTTCAGGAAGGAATGAAATGTCTAAATTGCAAACAAAGATCCCATATGTAAGTTCACTCCTTATCAAGAAAATAATGGGATTTAGCAGATTTCTCAAAGCATGCAATGACTTCCCAGGGTTTACGTTTCTAAGATTGAACTCCCATGCGGGACAAATGCAGAGTTCCGCACTTGTAAGTGAAACCTGGGGTCATAGAGTGAAACTTCAGGCAGCATGGTACCATTCTTTGGGTGCACCCTGACAAAGTCTTGCTACAATTGGGGGTATGTGGTCACAAAAAGTTCCCTTTGATCAGCACCTCATCATCACTAAATTTTAATAGTTAGGGAAGAAGATATTTAAAGTTAGCAACCTTTTTCTGCTTTTGTAAATCTTTACAAAACCGGGTCCCGTTATATCAGCCTCATCCTACAGAGCTTTGAGAAAGGGTAAACACGTTTTGTAACCCAGTATGTTAGACAACTGCAGAGCTGAAAGAACCTCACATGGCAGATATTACAGGTGCAGTATTAAGCAGTATAATAGCAGTATTAAGAAATGAGACCTCATGCTAAATATGGTACATAAAGAGCTTATCGTTTTATTACTTTTTTTTTTTTTTTTTTTTTTTTTTTTTTCTGTAGTACTGTTTTGAAGTTCAGTGGTGTCAAGCACGGTGTTCCTGCCCTGTCTACAGTCCTATCGTTTAAGACGTAACCTCTGTAAGTATCCATCGGAGGGCAGCAGATCACAAATCTTGTAGTGTCGCCAGTTCATTCGGGGCGGGGGGGGGGGGGGGGNCCGCCTGAAACCTTCACAGAGGAAGAGTTCAACATTCGTTGGTCATTTGTATGACACTGATGCCCAGATTCTTCTCATGATTTCTTGTACATAGCAGGCGCAGTAGGGAAATTCATACAATGATATATTCTCCAGGCTGACCTCTCCACTATAGCACTACTCGAGGTCCATGGTACGGAGAGCTGAAGGGATGCTGTTAAGATACTGCTGATTCATCCTCAGCTGATGAAACAAGCTCCTCTGGATTCCTTCTGCCTTTAAGTGATGCTCAGTGTTTACCGCATCAGCTGAGATGCTGAAGAATAAAGGGGGTTTTAAAGGTTTATCTGCCCCAGCTCCTCTCTGGCTCTGACATTTCATCTCATGTAAGGCATCTGATTATTTGCATTTACCAAATAACATATTGGTGAAACACAATCTTATGAGCACATGAGTTAACAGGATCCACTGCCGTTTAATTAACATGGCAAAGGCAATACTGTCTACTCTTTTACTTACAATTCTAAAGCATCTGGTGCAACAGTTTTGGTTTAAATTTCAGTTGAAATAATACGGAAAACGTGTAACAGGTCTGACTTATGCAACAGTCAAAACCACTGAACAGACCACAATGAAAATCCTACTTGCTACCTGTACTCAGCAGCATTTCTTTCAAATTATTTTTCCTAGCACTCACATTACATTGTTCTGGCTTTTTTTAAGCACCCCAAGTATCTCATACTGACTACTGAGAACTGTTTAGAAGCATCTCATTCATTTTGTGAGGGCACTGTAATGCCTCCTGATTTTTTTATAAAATTCTTCCTTGGCTGATCTAACTGCGTAACGCATTCTCATTCACTGGCAGTGAGAATTCGTGCATCTTTTTGATTAATGTACTTCAATATAACCCTGTTATGTTTTATTTGTAATGGGTGAACAGGAGTCAGGAATCTCTACGTTTCAAAACATATTAGTGGGAGGCAGTTCATTTGGAGAGGAGAAGATTACTTTGGAGGATGCCAAATTACTTGTTGTCCGTGGACACTATTAACAGGCCATAGAAAATCAGCTGACTCCAGCTAAGTTTTGTCTGCTGGAGTTTTCTAGCCTAGCTGCAGTACGTAAGGCTCTAATGAACCTGGATGTTGGTCAAATCAAGGCAGAGATGAAAACCAAAAAATTTAGGTCAGCTTTCCCTTGTGATATAGCTAGTGCTTTCCAAAGCGGTGTTACGCAAGACATAAAAATGAAAGTTCTCACACGACAGTTCAAAAACGTCTGTAATTTCCTCTTTGTATGAATTTAGGGCCCCAAGTGTTTTGTGTCAGGAGGAAAAGGTATTCAGTTACTGATGGGACATGCAGGTCTTTGGCAGTCTTTTCTGCTATCAAGAAATTGATGAAATCCTGTTTTTGTGATCATAAAAGCAACTGGACAGGACATGAGGGAATTTTGTTGCTCATGATTATCTTCTTTGCTCTGTTATCTTCTTCCATTGCTTTTCTTCCTTGGGACTGCACAGCCATGCTGTGCTAACAGCCCTCCTTTTCAAGCAAAAGCGCAGGAAGACATGCTGTTGCCTGCAGCGGTGTAGTGGCCAGTCCTGCACCCGTGCTTCTGCAGGAGGTTAGACAGGACACCTACACCCCTCCAAACCATGGATAACCCGGAGTCTCTCGGCTGGGAGGTACCCACCTTACTCCCAGCCCATTGCTAAGCTGATACTTCACAGCCTGCCTTGTTGTGGCTGAAAGCCCTGACCAGGAAAAACAGTAGGAATCTTTTCTTCAGGAGATGTTTGCTTAAGAGATGTTCTGAGAAATCAGTGTGCTGAGTTATGCGAAATGCACCGTAATGCAGGTGAAGGCATATGGCTCAGATATCTTGCAGGCCCAACTTTATTCCTAAAGGCTGAATCCAGCCAGCATCTGGACTGGGAAAGAGGATGTGGATATCTGACTGCTCCCACACCGTGTGACTAACACGGGGTTGCCTCAGAGGCATCTGCTAGGCTGGAAGTACTTCAGTGAGTATTTCCTATATTACTCACAGTATGCAGTATTAAATAAATGCATAAGACTTTTGAGTCATTTGGGGTGAGCTGTTCAGCTTGTGTCTAACTGCATTTTTTTGTGATTAAACATCCCAAATATGCGCCAAGGAACACCTCATATCACACTGTGCTGTACACATGTATTATTTACTTTGTTTCTCATTCAAAAATCATCTTTGTGGGTTCTGGGTTTTTTTGTTGTTGTTTGTTTCTTTGTTTGTTTTTGTCTAGTAGGCTACACTGTACCATTTACTTATCAGAGAGTAGCTACTGTATATGCTTGGCACTATTTAGAAAAAGGCATCATAGCCAATTAGCTTGGTCCCAGAGTTCAGATTATACTGGCTTTATTGCCTCTAATGATCTAATCTTAGCAGGCGAAGAGAGCACTCCGGTTCTAAATGACCTCATACGTTTTGTGTATCTGAGAGAAAATTGAATACAACTGCAGAGTGAAGCAGGTGGTAGATACCTATGGCATTTCTTCTCATTATTCATAAACAAATTAATATTTATTTGGATATTGCTCACGCTGCCAAGGCTGATTTTGTGCTGACAGATTCCAGAGGCACCTTCTCTGTTTATAAATTTGGGAAGAGACAGTTCATTATAACGGACCTTTTCATCTTTCCCATATTCTCCAGAAAGAAAAAGGTGAGTTTCTGCTAGAGGTGTAGGATCTGATCATCTACCAGAAAGGAAGCCTGTGACATTTTTACTGGCAGGGGCTTCAAATAGCACGGAGCTGGTGTTTTCTTTCACCTTCTGTAGGGGTATTGGAAATAAATTTTTCAGATAAATCACTGACCGAGCCACACGTTAGGAAAGAAGGCTGAAGCCAATGTGAAGTGAAGGTCCAGAATGAAAGTGTGCTGAAAGACAAAGAAACTGGTTTTGGTCTTTTGATCTAGCATCTTCTCTGAGGACCTGAGGCTGCGAGGTGCCAAGCAAATCCTGCTGTATTTCAAGGGCAAGTTAAATGGGGAAGTTCTATATTGGTCAATCACAAATTGGTTCTTTCACTGATCTGATCAATTCTGTTGAACTAAATTGGAAAGTGACATCACACATAAACTAAAATGCATTTCTGACACTAACTTCACGGGAAAGGGTACTTTGGGACTCTCCTCAGCAACATGTTGTTCGAAGGGAGTGACCCTCTTGGACTGCAACTGGGGCTGCGTGTCTGCGGCCTAATGAGTAAAGCAAAAGCGATTACATAAAGCAGCACAGCAAGTTGCCTCTTACTGGAGGACTTTTGAGTTGCAGTCTGTTAACCTGCACAGTAAGCATAAGGCTGTCTGCAGAGAAGTTCTGGACTGACTAGAAATACAAGGCTTTGCAAGAGTGTTGAGAAAACAGAAACAGACATTAATAAAATAGTTTTTTGGTGTAAAATTTGTTTTTCTCTGTGCCAGGAGAGTGAAATACAAACATTAACATAGCATAAATGAAAGATAGACCTCGGATGCTTGTGAGAACTCTGGATCTGCAGAAGAATACACTGAAGTGTATTTCCCGTGTTTTGTGCAGAAAAATATGTGGTGTCGAGTTTCAAGAGCGAGACACTTAATTGCGTTTTGATTGACTCCTAGCTGTAATGTCTGGTGGAGTCAAAGTATTTGTAAACAACAAGAGTGAATGGCACTGGAATGCCAAGGCACTACAAAAAATTCAGTTTTGTTAGTAAAACTCTAGCAGGCACTAATCAGTGATTTATAATGCAGCATTAAATGCCATCTGTGAACTATTTTTGGCTGTAGGGTTTGTAGAGCTAATAAACATTGATATTGTATTGAAAACAATTGGGGGACAAATATTCATCGTTAGCTGCTCTGTTTACTTGGAGTTCAACTTATGTGATTTCTTGAAAAGTCTCAGACTACAATTAGTCAGTAAGAATAAGACGCTAGGATCACACAGAGAAAAGAGTGTAATACCGTCTAAGAGAGTAATCCTTGTTCTTTGGCATTTAAAACACAGATGAGGACTGGCAAACACCCTGCTTAGAAAAGCATTGCTTATGCTACATTATGCTGTACCTCATTTTATTTCCTTTCCCTCCTACTGTTACTCAGGATGTCTTCTTGATCTCAGCATTCTGGTTTCTTCTTTATTCAAGGCATTTGTTTCCTCTCCAAACTCGGTGAAATCATTTATTTCATAAGACATATTTCTTATACAGTCTTTTCTAACTAGACCTTCAGTGTGCTTAGTACAAGCTGTGTTCTGAACCTAGGAAGTGCCTAGTGTGTAATCACCTGTTTCCTGCCTTGTGATGAAGGTTTCTTCTGGATGTCCTCAGCATAGCCTTCAGCACTGTCACCCGCTCTACCTTTTAGCATTGCATACCACTTTGATCCAATCTTTTGACATTCTTGTGCTGCCTCCTGTTTCAAAGTAAATTTCTCTGACTAGAAACATTGTTTTAGGACTATATCTGCATTATCTGCTCCCCTCCCACCATCTTTTGTCAATTCGTCATCTTCCTGTGTTTTGAAGTCTGCCAAAAGCCTTCATTCAGCAGAGTTTGTGAGCAGAAGCTTTGCTCAGCTACATGCTTAGGTACCATTTTAGGTTGCGTTTGTACAAGCGAGGTGGGGGCTCGCTGCACGTTACTGCACTGGGACCAGTGCACGGACACGCAGCCTGTCCACGGAGAACGCGGGTGAAGCACAACCTTACTCATTTGTCTCTGCAATCCTGTCTCTCCTCTCCCTCTAACTCTTCCTTCTCCCTCAGCTGTGGACAGTGTTCCAACAATAATATGATTTGAACGCCAGACAGCCATATCTGGATATGGTAGTTTCCACCAACAACTACTAGAAGATGTCATGCTCTGGGTATTGCCAGCAGTTTGGAAGAGATAGGAAGCACAGCACTCAATTGAACTTCACTGCACCACACTTCTTGCTTTCTGTGAGAGTCTTTACAAGTGTGGCCAGTATTTCTCTCTGAAGAAAAGTTAACCTTTTCTTGTAGGGCTGTGTATATACACACTCTGCAAAGAAGTGCCTGTTTGTCTGAGTCAAAGGCATTTTTAAATATTCACTTAATTTTATCTGGCATGAGGCTCCACTTGTCACTTAAGAGTGGCAACTCCTGAAGTTGTCAATTAAAATTAAAATTAGCCTTGGCTGCATAGAGAAAGTTTTTGCAAACAATGGATCTGTATGTAGGCATTGTCTCCAAAGTAGGGCTCATGCGAACAACCCTATAACTACACATTACACATTTCTGTTTTTCAGTTTGTCTGCTGTCTAACAGGGAAAAATAAATAAATAAATAAATAAATAGATGTTAACATGCCACTGTCACTTTGAGCTCATTTAATCACAGGCAGATGAAAATGTAACAGCACAGAACAGAGGAAGAGGAACACGCTGTCTCCTCAGATATCTAGATTTTAGTAGTATCTGCAGCTTTGTGTCTTCAGTAGAAACCAAGTTCGTATTCTTGGTCAGATTAAGTGGGGTTACCCTTTTACGATTATCACACTCATTCGATAACTTAAGGAGGAGCAGGCATCTTGTGGCACAGGACTGGGGCAGGTCTCTCCGCTTCAGGGACAGCTGTCCCTGCCCGCAGATCCAGCAGAGGGAAGTGTTGTTCTAAAATACCCACCCCCTCGGTGATACTTACTCTGCAAGGCATGGTATGGTACCAGGAGATGGATGATCTCGAGCCTGTGTAATACGTGATTTATAAATTCTCAGAGGAAGACAAAGAAGCTTTAGCAAATGCCAGAAAGAGCAAGCATGATAATAAATGGGATGTGCCAGGGACCGAAATGAAATTATCTATAGATCTATGGAGCTTAAATGGTTTTGTTCTCTTTAAGAGAGCAAATGTTTGTATGGCATTTTAGAGGTCAAAGGGTCACGATCTGTTGGTTTGTGCTTCAGCCAACTGTCAAGCTGTAGCCTTTCAGATCAAAAGAGGTGATCACCAAGTGCATTTCTGACCATCTGTTTTTCAAGATCCCAAGACAAGTTGTCCTAGAATGCTTCATTCAAAAGTACTGGCATAGTTTCAGATAACTGCTTCCAGAGCAATTTTCAATCATGATGCTGTTGTTTTTGCAACTCCAAGCAGAACTGGAAGTGTAAAAGTCAAGTACAGTATCACCTCTGTGATCTGAGAAAGAATGTTTCATTAGAAATATTTCAGAGTGAAATTTCAACTACAGATATTACCCTCCTATATGTACAGTACTCTGCTATGCAGCTTTCTCTTTCTTACTACATCAGATTTCTCAGAATTGTGTGAGTGAAGGGACTGAAGTACCTGCTGGAGACACCCATTAGTCACACTGAGTACAGCATTTGAAACCCTTACCCCCTTTGAAGTTCAAAGCTGGTTTTGTAACACCTAAATGCAAGTGAAGAAAGATCAGGAATGGCATGTTGCATGAAGCAAAACTCAGCTTCCCTTAGGCTGTCAAGGTGCTGCTTTTCAGTGTCTTATAAATGTCTGTGACAAACAATTAGAAAGGGTATTAGAGCTTGAAGAACATTTTCCAGATAATGCTGCTTGAAAAAGGCAGGATGAAATTCATCCTAATATAACCACACTAACGTAACCCCGAAGATGAACTCAGCCCGCTGGGTTTACCATCAGGTAAATGCTAAGGTAAATGCCCAGCTAAAAACAGCGTTGGTTCTGAGTAGATGGTTAGCAGAATACTTCTGCTGCTCAGATATCATCACTGGGAGGCTTGTGGGGTGGGACTGGTGGGTTGAGTGTTCCTCTTGTGGATCCTCAGGAGCTACTCAGCAGCAGAATAAATAAGAACCAAACCTACCAGGCCAGGTTTGAATCTGTTACTCAAGCAATTATGAACCTTATAACCGTTAGGTGAAGTGTATTAGTATTTTTACTTCACTTACATAGTAAAATACTTAGTATTTTTCCTTATATTTTTAGCACAACAAAATGTTCCTGGTTTTATAATTTAATGAAATATTAATTTGCCTTTCTAACCTATTGCTGACAAAAAGAAAAGTGTGGCAGGTCCTGGAGACAGGCTTCTAATTTTAGTGAGTAGAAATAAAGATAATAGAATATGATATACTTGTGTTTATTTTGCTCAGAGAAAGGGTAAACAGTTCCGATACAGTAAAATGGATGAGGTCTTTAGCCAGGGAAACGCTAGCAGAGCAGATGATTTACATTGGTGATGGAAGTCAAGATACAGTCAGCTAGGGAGGATGCAGGTCAGGAGACAAAAGGGAACTGGTCTCGTACAAAGATGGCTGGCCTAGCTAATGTTTACCAAGCTTTAAGTACAATTCTCACAGAACAAACTGCAGAACATGCCTCATAGTACCTTTGTGGTGATGACAGCAGTGGCTTCTCTGAGGTCAGAGTACCATTAATCAAGCTGTATCACCGTAAGAGAAAGCTGTCACCCTAGAACAAGAACAAAACAAATACATTCTCCGCTGTGCTAGCAATATGGCTGCAAACTAGGAGAATGAACATGCAATTTTTTACAACATACACGTTTGCATTTAACTTTGGGTAAAAATGCAGGTTTCACTTTTCTTTGTAAGTAGTTTCACTTTTGGCCCAACTGCAATGTTTCTGTTCCAAAACTTTTTTGCACAAACTATGCTATATTTTAATAGCTCTTTTAAGTTGAAACTAATAATAATACTTAAGCATGTACTGAACGCAATTTGTAAATTATTATTTTCACAAAACCTAGTGTCTGTGCTGTTTAAATGAAGGGGGTTTATACAGCTGTGAGGAAAAGGATTTTGTTTTTTTTTTTTTTATGGAGGAAAAGCAGTATTTTGAAAATAGATCATTTTTCCAAGAAGCTGATGACTAGACAAATAACAAACATTTTATAGCAGAATGAATGTAAGGCATATAATTATATTGTAAATAGAATTTTGAATACATTTTGCAGTGGAGCTGGTAGGAATGAAAATATTGCAGGGAAATTACTAGAGTAGATTGAGCTGTTTGTACATAAGAGTAAGAGGGGGCAGAAACAACCCATTTGTCCCAGTCACTTGCAGAAAGCTAGGTAATCAGATTTTTCTTTCAGACTGTCGTGCATTTACCCCAGTAGAAGTGTCCTTTTCATGCATGTTGGGGGAGGGCATCATGCTGTCAGCTGGAGAATGAAGTGAAGAAAGAAAGTCAAATGAACTTACGGTGGTTTTTTTTAAATATTGTATATCCTTTTTATACATATATATATATATAGTCTGTTTTTCATTGGAATTGAATAGCCATAGAATGGTCTTGCCATACAGCAATATGGCTTTTTGATTGTCTCTTTCAAAAAGGAGGGCTGATACGGGGCGTGCCTGACCACGATAACGGGACTGCCATCTCTGCAGAGTGCACAGCGGTGCCAGATGTGCGAGAGCTCAAGCTCAGTCTGTTCATGTGAGCGCACTGTTTGCTTGTTTGTTTTAATTATCGCTGCCGGTGATAATTGCCTTCCCACCTCTTTCACCTCCCGCTTCTCCCCTCCCGGCTGGTCTGAACACCGGCACCGGGGAGCCCGCTGCCTCAGTGCCGCCTGCGCAGCCCCAGGCAGGCCACGACACGGGGCTAACCCGGGGGGCTCCCCCCTCCCGCAGGCC
>VXAV01000207.1:20246-34231 GCA_013399715.1 Alectura lathami | reverse complement strand
CGGCTGGTGCGCGTGTCCTCGGGTGACCGGGTGCCGTCGCCCGCGGCTTCCTTCCCCTTGCTCCTCCTGGCGCGGCCCAGGTGCGGCGGCACCTGTCCTCCGACTCTCGGGGCGGGCAGCCCGGAGCTGAGGCCTGGCCGCGAGGAGCCAGCGGGGCCCTGCCTCCGGCTGCCTGGCTCCCTCCTAGCCCGCCTGACAGCTGCATTTCCCATCCCCAGCAGCGCAGTGCTCCTGCAGCGAAGGTTCCCGTGCGCCGTGCCTTTTCCTGGTGTCCCAACCAGGGAGGTGCAGTGGTATGAGGCTGACTTTGTGCTGGCTGGAATTATGGGTTTGTGGTGAATGCAGCAGTTAGCTGGTTTGGTAGGAGCAATTAAAGCATTGAAGCTGGGTTTCCTAAAGCTTAATTTTACATGATGGTTGTCATTAGTTATGCCGGTCAAGTAAACTGTGTTCGAATTAGTACCTAGCGTAGTCATTTAAAATAGTAGTTCTGAGGCTATGCTAGAACAAGGTAGGAGCTACATGGTCACTTGCATTTTCAAGCATTTAAGCTCTGTGTTCTTCTGACTCCTGACTTTCCTTGCCTGTTTGCTGGAGTGATAAGATAAGGCATCAGTCACTTGCACATGTCTCAGACTTCTCCCTTCTGTACCTTCTGAGCAGAGAGGGCAACTGGTCGCTGGAGTATTTGTCTGTCTAGTCTGAGTTCTTAAACTTCTTTTTTTTTTTTTTTTTTTTTTTTTGTGGAGGGAGTGAGAGAGAAGCTCCCAAGGCTTAAGGATTGTAGTCATTCATAGAATTTATTATGTGCTGTGTGTATTGCATGCATTTCCTTCACTCTGTGCAGCTGAGCTGACTGGGAGTATGGCAGAGTTCTCCAAAGTGGCACTTTTCCTCTGTGGAGGTGGTGCTGAGCAGTGCAATGGACATGGTAGGAGAGCAGGAGCTAGGATGGGACACTAGTTTTCTTGAGGGTTTTCCCCAGGGTTTTGAAACATTCTCTTGTAGCTAGCTATCAAAGCACTTGTCACAGAGGTTTAGCATATATTTAACATTCTACTGAATTTTACATTTTACATAGTAACCTAGTTTCAATTGTAGTAGGATTCATGTAATTCATAGAAATTTGCATGTTTGTTCCCTTGAACTCCAGAGAAACAAAAGTTGCTGATCTGACTTTGTGGGGGTTTTTTTGTTGTTTTTTTTTTTTTTTTAGGAAGATGGGATTCTCATGGGGAGAAAAAGAAAACTGCCTTTGTTTCTCTCAAGATGACAATACAACTGCTCTTTGAAGTTGGTGAAAGCATGTTGAGTAAATTTTAGATGGAGAGGCAATAATGGTGAAGAGCCACCCATCAGTAACTCAATATTACAAAATGAGCCTTGCAGAGCAGTGTGTCCTGCCAAAGATGTATTTTTGAGGTAGATTTCTTGAATGGAGGGAGGAAGTAAACCTTGTGTTCCTGTAGCTACTTCTGTGCCTGCCCTGCCAGCCGCACTAGAGGCAGTGAAAGAGGCTGTAGCTCCAGTAGTACTACTGCAGTGTGCAATACCTACTGCTAAAGCCATAAAGCTTTGCTCAGCTAGGACTAGAGATGGGTATTTAATGTGACTGAGGGGTAACAGCGTGGTTTGTGCTGGTCTCGGTTGCCTGTTTCACACTCCTCTCTATCCTTTGTGCTAACCTGTGAGCTGTATTTATCCTTCCTGTGGGCATTCTTACAACAGCTGTTCAGCTGTTGTCTTGCTAGTGTTGTTGTGCAGTTGCTCTTGCAGTTCTTTTTTTTTTAAGAAGAGTTGGTGCTGTGATTATGAAGATAGTTTGTTACTGTAACCGGGGGTAGCAATGCAGAAGGGCAGGGAATGTAAAGTACTTGAATGTTTAAACATGCTGTGATGTTAGTGCTTAAGTGGGATGGATTATATTTTATTTCAGGAACAGATAATGAATGATTTGCTTGATTCTTATTAACTGATAGCAAACTATGCTATGCCCTGTCTCATAAAGGCTTGTATTGTGTGCGGAGTGAGTCCCAAACCATGCATCATAAGCCTGTAACTGTGCTTTGTGGTAGCTGGTAAATGGAGCTGAAAGGCTGTGGCCTGTGTTTTATTCACTCTGCCATTACCATGTGGGCGGTCAGGGTCAGAACGCTTGTTATGGATCATGTGGTCTGGAGTTGCTGATAACTGAATGGCATGTTTGTATGTGCTGTGTTGTATGTATGTTCCAGTTAGAGTTGTAACAGATGTGGTCTACAAGTTTTGGTTTATTGTAGTTGCACATGGATTTGTTGATTCTTCGGGAGTTGTTAGTGTGCTATAAGCAGATTCTGGATTCACATTCTAACTATTAGAAATAAAATTGTAATTTGGTATTGAACTAGAGTTTCAGAGTACATATAAATAGTTTCCTAAATTAATTACTTTAAACCTAGAGGTATGGGAAGACTGCTTTCCAGTGGTGCAGTACACTGAAAAGAAGGTAGGCAGCACAGCCCAAAGCTATTGCAGATACATCTTGGGGTATAGTACAGGCCAGCTCTGCAGCAGCGTGCTCTAGAGAGTTCTAGGGCCTTTCAACAAGCAGAAGGGAATTGTGGAAAGAAATCATAATGGAGTGTCTTCCATCTAATTCCTACCAGTGCCATTCTGTTTCAAAATACCATGTGCACACACCGTGAATTCAGTTATGTGAGTGCACTTCCATGAGGAGTGCTCAGCTTCTCTGTATAGTCTAATATTGTCAACTGAAATGCAGGTTTTCATGCATAAGTTGAGAATTTAGCTTGCTGTGGAAACTGAACAGATTGCAAATGCTGTTAAGGAATCTAGCTATACCAATAAAGAATATGGTAGCAAAGCAATCTAGTTTTGTTGCTGCTGTTAGCAGGTTTAGGACATTGTTTTGAATTATTGTATTACAAACACTATTTACTTGTTTGAATTGTGGTTTTAGTTTATATGGAAGCTATGTTTGAGTTTTGTGGCATAACAGCTATGAAGCTATGGCCATGCATTTCAGTCAGGCTTAAATAGTGACATTGATTTTAAAGCTCTCATTCAAAAACCCAGGAAATGTAACCCCTGATTTCCCAGGCCTTACTGTCTTAGTTTTCTGGAAAAAATATTGGTATTTTGTAAGTAATTCAGGTTTTCAGGTATTTATCCAGATATTTTATGGTAGATGAAGTTCTTCTGCTTGCAAATGTAAATGTCTACTGAGTTGGAATTTGAGAAGTGCAAATTTGGACTCTAATGCTAATGTATTTTTCCTCTGTTTCCTGTGAAGGCAGGGAAGATCTTGATGTATAGTTGTATTGTAATCTGAAATATTTGAGGAAGGGTGCACTTGAAAAGCTTTAACTGAAACTGTCTGTTTCTAGACCGTAATTAAATTATTAACAAGGGTGGTGATCTATCACTTTTTTAACCCATGACAAATGGAAGTGTGGAAATGGTTATTACTCTGTCAGTGCCTTTGCAGTGCAGAAAAAAAAGTATGTGACTTCCATTAAACATTAACATTGTTTCAATACTAACTTGGGGATGACACTGACTCCATGTCAGGCAAGCACCAAAACTTTGCCTGGTTGCTTATTTGGCCAATCCTGTCTCTCTTCAAGTGCTTTACTGACCTGGCGTTGTCAAGTGGTGTCTGCTTTGCTTGGAGCTGCTAGTCAGTTTCTTACAGCCTTGGCTTCATACTGAGAAGCGTGTTTTGTTCTTGTAGTAAAACTGTCTGGAAGAAAAAAAAAGCTTGCTGGTTTTTAGTTCTCTTCAGCCAGTCTGCTCACAAAGGGGATTTCGAGCGTGGAGGACTGTTGCATAGTGCACTTGGGCTTGACGAGAAGTATAAAGAGTAAATGTAAGTACTAAGCTAACTCGGTGTTTGTTGAGTTATGAAAACAGGGTTACCACTGGTTTGCTGTAGCGTTCAATCCCGATCACTTGTACCTTGTTCAGGGACAGCATTGTTCTAGAGATGCTCCTAGCAGAGAAGTGTAACGCTGCCTTTAGCTCTCATGATTGCGCGTGCATGTGTGTTCTCAGAAAAAGTAATATTGCATGGTCCATGCAATGTGGAAGTTTGTCCTTCAGTCCTGTTCTTTGATTAAAAGAAAAAATGTAGCTGGATGCTTGGTCCAGTTTGTAATTACATAACACAGAGTACTAGGAACAGGAAGATGCTTAGGAGATGGGGATGGCTGCAGAGGATCCCTGCTGGAGGATTAGTAAAACCTATTCCTCTTCCATTTCAGGGGAGTGTGTTTGGCTGCAGAGCTTCCCAAGTTTTTTTTCTTTTTTGACTCTGAGGTGGGGAGATTCCTGAAAATGCTAGCGAGATGAGTTTCATGAGAGTTTGCATACATAGAGTAGCTGAGTTTAAGTCAGGTGCATGTTGGAAATTTCTCTGTTCTTGTTCCCTCTGAACATCTGTAGTAATATCTAGCTAGAATCAAGTGTTTCAACTTGTCAGCTGGCTTTTGGGAGTAACTCTTTTCTTAAGGTGAAAAGCATTTTCTTCTAGGAGGAGACACTAGCCGGTGTTGAAAATGTGAATCAGCTTTCCAATGTCATAAATATAATGTATTTATATAAATAATAAAGTAATAGAAATGCACCTGATTTCACTCTATGTGACTCCTCTGATCATTATATTTTCCTAAATGCAATGAAATTCTTCTCTGGTCTGTGGAAGTAATAATCTTCCCTTTTAGTGGGTTCTTTGTGAAATTTGTGCAGTATCAGGAAAGCTTAAAACCAAAGCAGTGGTTTTTTGTTAGTTCTTAAAACCTTGTAGCTATGTTTAAGCATGGTAATAGCTTGCACAGACAGAGAATGTATTTGGTGTATGTTTGTTTGTGACCTCACTTTTTAAGAAAAAAATCAAGAATCATCTTGTTATCCTGATAGGATATTTGGTCTTGGCAGTCTGTATTGGTATTGAAAAAATAACCAGTTTTCCTAACAAAAAGTTTTCCCCAGCATAAAAGGTTGGGTGTTGGAGTCCTCAACTTGCTGTACTAGGTAGCTGTTCATACTTTAGAAACATCTAAACTATACTCCCTTATAGCTAGGATCAATACAAAGCTCGAGTTTTGAGGTTAGGCAAAGATATTTGAAAGATGATGATCTGACCCTACTGGGAGTAGTAACAGCATGTGCTTCCAGCGCGGTCAGAACCTCAGACCCAGTTGTACACTCCAGAACAGCTGGATTATCTAGTAAGAAGTCAAGTATTGTAGCATTCCTCATTTAAATACTTCTTGAAGAATGTGAGAAATTGTACTATGATTTTACGGCTGACAAATTTGAGAAATGCTGAAGAGCTCTGTGCGAGTCATAGCAGAGGTAAACATCGTATTAACTGGGCTGGGTGTGGTTACTCTGAGAAAGCAGCTTGTGATCTAGAAAAATAACATAGAATGGAGACTCTCAATATCCAAATATGTAGAATTTCACTATTCTGCTTTCAGCAAAACTGGCAGGATTTCCTGTCATATGCAGGATGTTGGCCACCTCCATCTTGATCTCAGTTCAGTGCTGCTGAAGTCCTCAGGCCCTTTATCTAGAAGTATCAAATGAGAATCAGAATGTGAACATGTTACCATACTGCCTGGCTATAGCAGCACGATATCCTTGTGACGTGCAGAACTGACCCAGTGCTCACCTGCCTTGGTGAGCAGGATCTGCAGTGCTCTCTGTTCTGCCGGGATGGCAGCACTGCTGGAGCTAGCTGGACAGCAGAGCTGGTTCAGGTGTGTGCTCGTACTCCAAGGGTCCTCCTCCTGGGACTGTTTCCTTATTCCAGACTTTCCAATGAGGTTATAGGAATCATCTTGAATATTTCTAGGGTATCTGTCCATGAATGATTTTCCCAAGAACCAGTTAAGAACCGGAAAGTAGGCTGAAAAGGGAAGAGCATGTACGTGCAGTTCCCTGCCTTTTCCCAGGGGAAGATGGTCTTCTGTTAAATGCTCCTGGCTGTTATATGCGACTGGCCTCTCTTGTACTTCTACTGTTCATGGAGACTAAAGATCATGAACTGTACAATAATTAAAGAATCTGCTGGTAGAGAAGCCTTGTAGCAGTTAAGTAGTGACTTCTTTAGTGTTATCTTAGCATGCTTTGCTTTCTGATGTCCTGAGCATAGCAAACAGACATCATGAGTATCTGTCTGACTTCTGGAAACTAAGAGGATAAAAATTAGTTTTCTATTGTAGCTCTTATCTTGGAAGGCAGAATTAAGTAGATAGCGTTGAGACTGCTTTTAGAATGCTGGAGGGATAGTGCTGATACCATTGTTTTATGTGTGATGTGGTTATGTGCTCGTATGGGGATGATCCAAGACCATGATTACAAGAATAAAAAGCATTAAAAGTGAGCTTGGGAATCTCATTCCATGCGGCTGGAAGGTGTCTGACTCAGTTCCAGTCATGTTAGTACTGGGACGGAAGGCTTAGTGCGCTGTTGTGTAAGATCTTTTCTGAGAAAGTTATGAAAGTTGTAGCGTGCCACAGATATCAGTCCTGGTCTAGACATGTTGAGATCGCTGTTGGCGTAATCTTGCTTAGGGAAGGATGGGTGAGGAGCCAAGGCGGCTTTTCAAACTTCTTGCTTCAAACCTATTCAAAGAGCTCCTTGGAACCTGGAAATAAGGACTATTTCTAGTTTTGGCACACGATTTCTGTTCTCAGCATTGCTGTAGTGGTTTCAAAACTTCACTGGAACTTGGCAGAACAGCAGAGGAGGCCCATTCTTACCTCTTTTTAGGTATCACTTGAGAATGTAATCTGTGCTGTATCCCCAGAACTTCCATGGCACGTTTAGGCTGGAGTGTTTGACAGCATGGTGTGCCTGCAGTTGTTTCTGGAGAGAGTTGTCTCCTCCCACACTGGCTGGAATGAGCATTAGCTGAGCACAGATGGGCTATGTACTTGTGTCCTGAGCAGGCAGGTGTATTTCCCATGCTGTTCTGTTCTCTGCACCCCAAGTATTCTCATCTTTTTTCCTATACTGGAGAGCCAGATTCCTTTAGTTTACTTGCTTAGGAACTATCATTCCTGTGAGTGTTCTTAATGTTGCAGTCTTGATTGTGACTTTTGTTGGTTTTTCCTAAATGGGATGACAATGCTCTTTAGTAATCCAAGTTAGGTTTGAACTGGGATTTCACCCTTCTATGCTAGAAGTGTTTTTTTATTTTTTTCCCTGGTATTTCTGTAGGATAGCTTTGCTTCCAGGGCTACATCTTTGGTTGTGCTCATTCTTTGTACCAGAGGTTAGTCCAGGCAGGGTTTTTCCCCTCTTCTGTCTGCTTCCAACAAATGACTCAAGTTACAACCAAAATCTGTAGTTCTTTGCATGTTTTTGTTTTTGTTTGTTCCTATTGCTGTAGGAACATGTGCCCTGGTCCCACTAACAAGTCTGGGAGGATCCTAGGCTCCTCAGTGTGCAATGGTCTTACAGTCAGCAGAGCTACTGCTTGTTATGCTTGCTTTAAAATTTAAAAAAAAAAAAAAAAAAAGGAAAAAAAGCCTTATGGAACTCTTTGCAGTTATTTTTCACATGTTAATGGGTTTTGTTGTGTTTCTTTAGGAACTGCCAAGAAGACTCTTGATGGTAGAGCTTCAAATGCCTCATAGTTTTACATTTGTAATACCAATGTGAAGTTTTGGCATAGCATTTCTAATTTACTTTTAAAGGGAAATATGTGAAGCATACAAGTGTTTGAAGAAATGGGAATTAATGGAGTGGAAAAAAACCCCTCCAAATTATTTTCTACAAAAGAAGTGCTCAAATTTTGTGAGAAAACACAAATTAAGTTGGTCAAATTATTGATCAAATATTAGTGTGAAACAGAATGTCTCTAAGTGAATTTACTGTTTGGCTTCTTAATACAAGTAATACAAATATTTTTTTCTGTATTTAGTCAATATTTTGTATGCTAATGTTTATACTTGTGGTTAAAAATAATTTTAAAAGGATGAGAACACAAGCGGAACATAAATCCATAGCCTTAGCTAGGGTACCGCATGCAGTTTGGCTAAGATTTACATTAATGTGCTCTCAAGGAGAGAGGCCACAACACTGTAATATTTGTGTAGTGAAAATTCTTTCTGTTATATTTCTATCACCACCTGATATAACCTTAATGTATTTTTTGAATATGCTTATCTGAGTTTGAAAGTAGTGCTGGGTGACTAAAGCTGTACAAATTATTGATTACTAGAAGAGTACATCAGAATTGATTCAGTCTGGGTTCTGCTTGGTTTGGTAGGGACCTTAGAAAGCACCATGACTAGTGGTAAAACACTACGAAACAAAACCTGCCCAGAATGCAGAAAGCTTGCTTTCAAAGAGCTCAGTCATGTTGGTACAATGACTTGCAAAACAGACAAAGCTGGTCTACTTGTCATTTCACTTGATTTTTTTTTTTTTTAACCATCAGTTTGCTTGCCTGTTCAACTCAAGCTATCTAGCCACAAATCTAGCTTTGTAACTGCTTGTGAGTTTTTTCTTTATTTTGGTTTGTGATGGTTCTTGTACAAGTTGGTGTTCTCATCTGCTGTCTATTTGGTCTAAACTGGGAATTAAACTGGGTAGTTGCATTTCTATTTTTAGCTTGTATGCATAGATGTTTGTCACTAGTAGGAGCCTTCCTAGGAGCACAGCCTGTGACCTTCTGCCCCAGCTGGAAGGCAGTTCTCAGCATCTTGAACTTGGAGAGAGGGCTGGGAAAGTGCTTTTAGTAAAGCTGAAGCATGTGTGTCTGAATCTGAATTTGTATTTAAAATTGCTGTCCAACCTAGGCTAGTATGGAACTGAAGTACTAGATTTTTTTTTTTGGTGAATGTTCATATCTTGTAGCCTTGCTATAGTTTAACCCCTCAAAATACCGAACTTTTTTTCCCCCTCCCATTCACCATTGAGAGTTAGGCTCCAGTAACTTGAAGTGCTTGCCTGCATCTCCCTGCGGTTCATTGCCGGGTGGCCTTATGGCCTGTGATCTGAACTGCCTGTGCGACCAGAGTGCTTGGAGGTGATCCACCCTGTGGCGAGTCTCTGACCAGCGGCAGGTTTGCTGCCACAGGCTAATTATTCGCTGGCCTTACTTAAACAGAGAACAGATTTAATCCTTGCATACTGATAGCGTTTGAGGAGAAGTTAACTGCCCGTGGCTCAAGTATGATGATGGTCTTTTTCTTTTTCTGGAGCACTGCAGCATAGCATGGAAATGCGTAATGTGATGTACCTAGCCCTGCTCAGTCAGATTTCAGGAAGTCTTTTGCTTGTAAAGCAAATCAAATTAGAATAAAGCTTACTTCTAATTCAGGTTAGACTGCAAGGTAAAGTATTTCTCTTGCACTGAGTGTACCGGAGACAAGAGGTAGTAAAAATCAAGACTGATTCCAGGTTTAGGTGAAGCTGTCTTCGGGATAATTTTTTTTCCACCTACACAAAGGCCTTCTGTGTTGTACTTATGAACGTTCAAGCTTTTGGGTAGCTGGGGAAACTGTTCAAAATATCCTTGCTAAAATGCATACTAATCTAGTTTCCCCGCTTGCTACAGGTATGGCAGTGGTAGTCCTGAGTAGCAGTTGCTTGATTTTGCAAGGTTGTTTTTTTTTCCCCAATCAGCTGATGTGCTCTGCAGTTAACTCTGAGGCAGTAGCAGGGAAGGAGGGTAACTCACATAAGTAAAATTGTAAGTGTAGCCTAATTTACTGAATCTTATAATAAAAACATGTTTACACATTTTTTTCCAGAAATGAATGAGCCAAGAAGCCTGATGTAGACAGCCTCCTCTAGAGAGAAAGGGCTGCTGCTGCTTGAACAGCAGACTGCTGTTAGTGTTCCACACCTTCTGTTCAGCAGTGCTGTCCTGAGCGAGGGAATGTCTAAGAGCTAGTTAATCCACACACGGGTGGTTGGGATTGCCTGTGGTTGTGTTTGAGACTTTTGACTGTTTGAAAGGTCTTTAGGTACTGAATGGCTTGAAAGATTGGTGTGGAAAACACAACACTGGTGCTGCAGTCCTAACTATCCCGTGCTTGAGGAATGGTTATTGCAGAGTTTGGGAATGCCTTCAGGCTTATTCTGAATACAAAGGATAATCACACAAGTTTAATCATTGCTTGTGACCTTCTTCAGAAGGATCTGGAAAGAAGCTTTCTCTAATCTTGTTTGCGTGTTGTTTTGCATTCAGTGGAATACAGATGCAAAACTACAATCTCCATTGAAAAGATCCTAAAACTAAATCTTCGTGTGCACATCAGTGGTGTAAGTACAAGTTCTGGAAGGCCATATGTCAAATATAGTGCTTGGATTGAGTATCACTTGTCAATAAAAGGCTGAAACAGAAGCAGCAGGTGTCTGAATAAATCTGCTGAGAGCATGTAGCAGTCTCATTCCTCATGAAGTCAGAGCTGCCCCAGAACTCTTGCAGTGTCTGGGCTTTTTGTTGTTTAGGGGTGCTTGAAAAAGGAGACAGTGGCATGCCAATAGAAGGGGAAGTGTTAACCAGTGAAGATCTTTCGGGTGTTCTGTTTTTCCTTTGGAAATATTTGTGAGGATTTTTCTTCTCTGTGGTCACTGGAATACTTGTCAAAATATGCTTTAGTTGTATGCATCTATTTTGGTTAACTTAGTGTCAGAAACACCAGTTGAATGCTTAAGGCTGCACTGTTTTTTGTGAATCGTTTACAAATAAAGCAAAACCTCTTGTCAGGTATTAGCTTTTGTAGTCCATTATTGTTTGGGGGAGGAGACTCATCCCTAACTGAAGGTGTCTAAAATTCTGTAAGTGGTGTAAGGCAGAGTAATGCAACAAAAACCTTTGGGGGAGGAGGGGGGGTTTCTGGTGGTAATAGATTTTTTTTTTTTAATTATAGTTACTTATTAATATTCTGGATTTGTTTCTATTTATTGAAATTGTAAGTATGAAGTAATTAAAAATTGCCTAGATGTTAGTGAACGCTATTGCTTTATTTTTATGGCCTGAGGCATGGCTCTGGTCTGGGGTAACTCTTGAAGTCATCTCTTAGCCCAGGACTAAATTTGCGTCTCATTTTCTGAGAGAGTGCCAATTGAATTAGGCCACTTTGAAAAGCTTTTATGACTTTGATATAGGCTGAAAGCTGCTGAAGATGAGAATCATCAAACCCATTACACTTCAGCTTTATTCCATTTGTTGACATACTGATAGGATCTGGAAGAAAACTGTCTTGAGAAAAATTATCAATAATTCACATTTATATTATACCTGTATGTACTGTGTTTCTCCAGTAGGAAGGGTTTTTTTTTTTGTGTATTGTACACATTCTTCATCAGGAGGTTTCAAAAAGTCGGTGTTAAGAAGACCAGAGTTCAAGTATCTAAACACCTAACAGATACTCGCTTCTGCTAGGAAATGTTCGAAAACCACAGCGAGAACGTAGTCTTTTTTTTCCTAGAATATGTGGTAGGGACTAACAAGTTTGTACTTCGAAGCAAGGAGGTGACAAAGCATTTTCTAGAAACAGACCTTACAAAATTAAATGGGTCAGTCTCACTTAGTGTTCTCTTTCCACTGAAGCACAAATCACTTGGAGCATTGCAGCTTTTACTGAAGAAGGTATTTGGGGTAACGCAGATACTCAAGTACATTTTTAATAGAATTGGCTTAAGTTCAATTTTCTGGTTTTGTTTACATAACTTTAAAAGAACAAGGGCAAACCAAAAACACATTAACCAGTGTCAATGGCTGTAGTAGAACTTAACTGTTGTATCATGCTCTGAGTTCTGTACCTAATATTCAACAAGGGCCTTACTCTACCAAACAGGTCTGTTACCAGGAGAGTTTTGTTTATATCAAACGTGTGTTATTATGTTATGTTGCTTGTAATTTTCTCCAATGCTTAATTACAAAAGCAATCTCTTAAAATGTTAGTATCTGCCAGGCCCTGATAAGGTCCGTGTGTCCATCAGGAAAAGTTTTCCCATGCTCATACAAAGCTGACTTTTCACAGTTTTAAACTCTGCCAATTCAGTGATCATGTTGACTTTTTCAAATGTTTTGTTTAAAATTAGTTCTTTTGGAATGTACTTATTATAGCTATTTAAAGATGTGGTTTTATAAGTTGAGCTGGAGTGAATGAGGAAATTACTATTTCTCAGCTGTGGTAAGAGGGTCTCAGCAGCAGTAACTTCACATAAATGCAAAAAGTTTGAGCTGAAATGGCTTTGAATGCTTTAGTGACAATGACAGGGGCTGTTACTTTCTCTACTTCAGGAAAAGTAGCTCTTAGATGGTGACTAAGAAAATATTTTCCAAGGGTGGTATCTTAAATCATTTTAACTGGAGCTTTTGCTTATTAAATGTTGGCTCTTTAAAGCACTGCAATAGAAAGAGTACTGAAGAGTTATAATACTCAGTCACAAGGGTCTGTATGTTTCATGATCTAACAATACCTAATTTCTCTGCAGGAACATATTGTAACCATCCTGTCCTTCTTCAGCTGCTTTCCCTTGAGTGAGCCTGGTAAGTTTCTGCATTTTGTTAATTCAATTTTGTCCAAGTCAGAAGGATTAATTTAATTTTGGCCATTCCTCTCCCTTCAGATGTGAGCGTTGGATAAGAATATGGTTCTGCCTCAGTCCTGCTATTTGTATTTTTATAGTAGCTTGTCAACTCTGTTTATTAGAATTGAAAATTGCAGCAAGAATACATTAGGGAAACTACAGAACATCACCATTCCTTGTTATCTATACTGCTTAACAAATTTATAGTAAGTTTGCCTCAAAACTGGTAGTGTCTGTAGTATGGCAATTGACACTGGACAATTATTTATTACTTTGTTTGTTTCAGAAAGTAAAGGTCTTGGTTTTTGAGAAACCTACCTTTCTGCCAAACCTTGCTGTATCAAAGTCAATTGAACTGAGCTCTATTTCCGGAAGTCTTGTATGCTGAGTATTTTCATATAGTTTTTTTTTCTTTGGGCCAAATAACTTCCTAGTGAAATAGTGCTAGCTGCGGGCTGTTTCCTCATTTTGTGTTGTTGATGTGATAGTGCAAAACTTTCACTTTACAGTCTAGATGATAATGTCTGATTGTGCTCAGTTCCATTTCATGTAGTTGTAGCAACGCAGGCCTTAACAGTCCAGATGCCTGCACTAAGGCAGCCGTTGTGATGAAAGCTGAAATGTTTGCTCTGTTTTAATGGTTTCACCTAAATAAAGTATATTCAATGCTTTTCCATCCAGAATGAAGACAAATGTAAAGATGGCATGTCCAAGGAATTTTAAAAGGTGCAGACCTCCTGACTGAGAGGTGCTGTGTATTTTATTCTTTTTAACAAAGTAAGTATGAATCAAGCCTATGCTGCTAGGGGTTAGAGGTGTGTATTATATATACATAATATGCACACACTTGCACCTGTACATGTGGGTATGACAATAGTCGACAATAACAATTTGTGTTAAAAGCTACGTTTTTATTCTATCGGTACAGTTAAGATGGAGAAAATGGGGAGTTAAATATAAAGATATATAACGCAAAACTGCTGTTTTTATTTTTTTTTGCATTCCTTATTCCTTACTGATTGGGCAGGATGATTTAATCCACTAAATTCTAAATTACAGGAATAGTCATGTTACTATATTACGTTTGATTTTGGAATTTTTCATAGAGAAATTGTTTTTGGCAGTTCTCTAAGGATGTCTTTTCTTTTTTTCTTCTACCAGCTGCTGTTCTCTCACAGGTGAAAGTCATGATCACGCTAACAGAACTCAAATACTTAGCAGATGCCCAGTCATCCTACCACATACTCAAACCATGGTGGGATGTCTTCTGGTATTACCTCACCATGATAATGCTGCTAGTCGCTGTGCTTGCTGGGGCTCTCCAGCTTACTCAAACCAGAGTGTTGTGTTGTCTTCCTTGCAAGCTAGAATTTGACAATCACTGTGCTGTGCCTTGGGATTTAGTTAAAACCAACCTTAAC
>VXAV01000205.1:1529-23838 GCA_013399715.1 Alectura lathami | reverse complement strand
AATAATAGACAACTGCAGGATGGTGAGCCTGAAGTTAGTAATGGGCAACTGGTTGAAACTACAGTAAATCTTACGTTCAGTAAATAAGTAGATTCAAAACAATCACATGGTTTTTCTAGATGTAGACCATATTTTATTAATCTACTAGAATTGTTTAAGGAATCATGACACATGATAAATTATTATTTGTTTTTACACATATTCAGGAATCTCTCTAGAAGCTTTTTTAGCAAGGAATTTTAACCAAGCATGGAACAAAAAGAGCTTTTGAAGAGAGGAGGATATTAGAGGAATCCCCAAACAGTTTGCGTTGTGTTTAATATATTCATAAATGATCTGAAAAAAGGAAAATGAATAATGATGAATTGGTTTATAGTACAGTTACTTTAGGTGTACAGTGCTAACATTTAAAAGATGAAGATCTCATGAATGTCTGATCACCATTATGGGAAATGAATTTATTTTTAATAAGCACAGAAAAATCACCCTGAGAGTACAAAGTCCTGAATGTGTATGAATGATGGTGATCTCTGTCTTTTTTACTGCTACTCATAAAAGAAAGCTTTTATATAATATGCTGGGACTGTTCCTCCAAACAGACAATTACATATTAGATTTTATAGAGACAATTACAGAGAATGGAACAGAAATCCGTATACCTAAGTAAATTGGTGATGAACAACTACCATGAATGTTGTGCAGCAGTTCAATCAGTCTCCCCTCGAAAACAACGTAATTGTATTTGATAAGTTATGGAGAAGTGTAACAAGAATAATTAGAGATATTGAATGACTTCTATATAAGGAGTGATGAAATAGATTAGAATTTGACTTGAAAAAGAGACATGGCAGGGAGTGGTATTTGATAAAATACTTGTCCATAAGTATTTTATTAAGTTTTGAATACTTTACCAAAGGATGTTTGGATGCCTAAAGGATTAAGTGGAAATAAGGAGCAAACTTGGACTATTATACGTAGAGATGAAGATACTGTATTTCTGAATTCCGGAAAGCCGGTGGGTATATAAAAAAAAATTATCATCCAGAGGTTCTTGCCCTTTTTCTTTCAGACTATTTCTACAGCAAATGTTACTAGTCCCTTTTCAGGTATGACTGTGGACTAAAAGGACATCCGTTTTGACTTGCAGTAAAAATTTTCATGACTTTTTTGAGTATAAAAAAATAGAAATATTGGTATAGTCATTAAATTAGTAAGTCATTTTCATGAACATGTCACAAAAATAATTGTCTTCATGCAATACAGATATATATTCATGAATATACGATGCAGTTAGTTGTTTTGCTTGTATGGTATGGTACCTTGCATATTTTGGATTTAGAGACAGTTCATCTTGTATTGGTGTGAGGCATAGGATGCCAGACATGCTCACATATACAGCAATAGATCACAGCTGAGAAGAATAAACCACATGAACAATGCAGTCCCAGTTCCTCAGTCATCTGTGATGTAGAATAATATTCAAGTCATTCAAACTGATAGCTCAGCCTATGCTGGATTTTATTTCTAGAAACGACAGCATGTGAGAGTTCAGTCCCCTGGTCAGGAAATCTTTTTGGGCTTCTTATCCTGTAAAGAATCAAATCAAGAGACTTCTTATACACAGTTCGCCCAGATACTAACAAAGTTATACTAAAAACTTGCTAAAATGCGTCTTGGTGTCAGTGAATAACAGTGTTTATAAACAGTTTGACTCAGTGGGCTATTTTAATTAGCCTGTATGAAATGCTTAGCAAATGTGCGCAAGGTTTTGTCTAGAATAGGTAGTCCAATGTGACTTTAACAGTATGCGGTAAAATCTGACTTCTCACAATCTTCAATTTGTCTCATCAGATGAAAACATATTCATAGGGCTAATACAGTGATGTGATGTTGTGATAGACGAATGCTGATTTCAATGATGACAACACTGCAGGTTTTTTAGCTTTTTTCATTCTGAAAATGCAAGATGACTATTAAAGCGTAATGGCACAGAACATCTTGTTAAAAAAAAAAAAAGAAAAAAACAAACCTTTTACACTATTCTTGTTTATGGATGATATTTATTGCTTTTGTATTATGGTGTGCTTCTAAGTCAATTGAAATGTAAGTGCTAATGAAACCTCTACCATAACATATTCATTCTTTCCTACATGAAATGAGTCTACTACAAGATGTAAATGAGTTACATATATCTGCTGCTCAGGTTTTATTGTTTTAGGTTAATTTATTCACTGTAATATTCTTAATGAAAGTAATGACTCTTCCAGTATTTTGTGTATTCATATACTGCAATTTTATTAAATCATGCTGTGAAAGTTCACACTGTCTGCTCTAAACATTTCTGAAGTTTCATGTTACATTTAATATATAAATGCAATCTTCTAGCAGATTATCGGCATAGTATATTTTGCTGTCCTTTGCTCTTCCTAATTTGTTCACACCAGGGTATATCTAATATACAGGAGTACTTGTACAGGCAGGGCTGTAACATTCTTACACATTTTATTAGCACAGACCATTGCAAACAGATCGAAATCTACAAATCAAAACCAACTCAGCACATTTTTAAGTAGTTTATTGTTATGGAATCTTAATATAAATATAGTCTTCCAAATATATATATATACATATAGATATATTACTGCATGTATGTATATGTGTAGTTATTTGGCAGCTAGGTTATTGGTTTTCTTTNGGTTTCCTTTCACCTACCTCATATGATTGCAAAATTCTGATAATTCTGATTGTCAAATATATGTCATGCAAGCTATTAAATAATACTATTCTACATGATCAAAATCTAAAACTCTAGTGGTACATAAACACCTTGGATTTATTTTTACTGTCATTAAACTTGTTGCCCAGTTAATACTGGCAGCTCTCACTTCTTACAACAATGTTCAAACATTGGTTAGGAAATATCTTACTTCACTTAAAAAGAAAGTATTTATAGGCCTAGTAAACGGAATAAAAGTCTGAAGAGTAAGTGTCCTGGTTTCAGAGTTGATTTTCTTCATGGTGTCTGGTATGATGCTATGTTGTGACTTCAGGAGGAAAACAATGTTGGTGGCACACTCATGGTTTAGTTGTTGCCGTGTAGTGCTGTACAGAGCCAAGGACATTTCAGTTTCTCAGCTTCTTGTCCTGCCCTGCCAGCGAGGGGGACTGAGGGGACAGAATCAGGACAGCTGACCTAAACTGGTCAAAGGGATATTCTATAACATGTGACATGTGAAAAGACTAAAAACTATGGGGAGTTGGCCAGGGGGTAGCTGGTACTCAGGGACTGGCTAGGCATTAGTCAGTGTGTGGTGAGCAATTGCATTGTGCATCACTTGGTATGTGTGTATACATATATTTATATGTCTATATACATATAATTCTTATTATCATTACTACTGTTTTTTCTCTTTGTTTTCTATTTTAGCAAATAGTTTTTATCTCAACCCACAAGTTCTACTTTGTTGTTTTTTTTTTTCCCCCCAATTCTCTCTCCCATCCCACTGATAGAGGGGAGTGAGCGAAGGGCTGTGTGTTGCTTATCTGCCTGCTGGGTTAAACCACAACAGTAAAGAAATGAGATGCCCAAGGACCTAGAAGGCAATAACATAAAAATGTCTCTGGTAACAATAAACTTTCCCGGTCAATGCCTAGCACTGTCTAATATAAAATAAAATGAAAGATGTTGAGATATAAGTCTACTGTAATCCTAGGAGAATGTTACCAATCAGAATATCTATAACTTGTGTAACTTGTCACACACCATATATGTATTAGGTTAAAAAAGAAACAACAACAAATAGCAAACAAAATGAAAACAAACAAGTATTCAGACAAATAATACCATGTGGAAAATCACTGGATGTTAACCCTCTTTTAGATGATGATGTTATTTTTCACAGTGTGTTTTGCTCTTGCTCACATTACATATAAAACAGGAAATGTTCTGTGTGTTCTACGGAAGCAGCAAAAGACTGGAGGTATTTATTAATACCTGTCTGTGCTGGGACAGACAGTAGTTTCATTCCTACCCAACAGCTTCGGACAGCATTACTCACAGGGAAAAGTCCACTGTTAATGCTGTGTCGTAACACTGAAAACAAACTTTGCTTTCCGTTCAGTCGTATACCAGTGTGAAATTGGAGAGTAATGATTTGTACAATCATTTGGATTCTATGCATTATATTTTAAAATAAAAAATTGTTGGAATGAATCACGTACTTCTGACTATTGACGAAGAGGTGCCTTGTGATGAGTGTTAAATCTTGTTATATTTCGTTTTTATAAGATTCTTACTATGGGATGTATCAGCCTCATATAATTTCAGATTGAAGTGCTACAATAAGTGTCCATAGCTGGAAGAAAAATTTCACAGATGGTTTGGCATTTAGACAGAAACCATTTTGATTTTATTGCTCTTAACTATTTTTTTTTTTTCTGATTTTCTATGCTGATTCTCCCCTCAGATTTGAGATTAATGTCCAGATCCAAGAAGTAATCTCCTAAAAGTTTGGTACTCCCTAACTTTTTGGTAGCTATCTCCAAAGTGAAATTGAAGCTGCATGCAGATCTCTCTAGTGGGGCTGGAGAAGTTAGCATAATGTCTATTGTCTTAAAATGTAATTAAAATGTTTCAAATGTATGGCTGTCTGTATTATCTCTTGCCATGGAGACACATGTATGTTGCAAACCTGAAATGACACATACCTAAATTATTCTCCTCTCCTAATTATCCATTCCCATTTTAACAAAATGGCATGATACTTATATTTTTATGTACCAATGAAGCATGCCTTTTTTCCAGATACAGAGGTATAATCTGCATGGATGTCCATGAAAGATAATGGAAGAAAAATGTGCATGAAAATCCAAATCTAGGCCCCACTGACATTCGTGGGAGTACCTGTGATATCTTCAGGGGACTGTGTATACAGATGTGGTAGCTGTATGCAAGGTATGGTGTAATATACTTTGTAATGATGCTTAAATATAACCTGATCTGAATCGAATTAGAAGCCATGGATTATCTAGTAAGTGTGCTTTACCCTGAGATACAACTTTGAATCTTTTTTAAACACTGAACTGCTCATTTTTTACAAATAACACCTTCAGTATAATTTTAATCTCAAGTAAAACAAATTTTCTGCATATATTAATATAAACAATTTCAAGCTTTCTGTCTGCTAACTGCTAGAAATAATTTGCCTATTTTCGTTCTCTCCCTTTAACAAAAGAACAAACAAATAGCACAACATTCTCTCTAAATATTGAAAAATGTGGAAAATGTTTCAGCGTTGGAAATTTTCTAAAAGGAATTACTTAAAACATCAAACCTTTTCCAGAATACATCCTTCAATTTTCCACCTGAATTGAATTCAGATTATTATGTGGAGTAGTGTAAAATAAATTGCCATAAATGTTTGTTTATAAGAAATAGGATAAATAGTATGTAGACACTACTTTTAAACTTGGGTCTTCCCTATAAAATTCTTCTTCAAAAAGCATGACTTGATTCTTCACACTGCAGCCTTGGATTCCTTTAGCTGACAGTTACTGACTACATCTGTATGTCAAACTTAGAAACAGTCCGAATCTTCCAATGCTTCTAAACAGAAGCTTGAGTTCCCAAAGAAATCTGGGAGTCTGAATCCTACTGAAATCATGCCACAATGTTGCCATTAGGAATCTGACCACTACCTGTCTAAGAGACAAGTGGAAAAAAATGCTCTAAAAAGACCTGGAATACTTATAAGCGGAGAGTATTTCCGAGATGGTGTGAGAAATCATAGAATCATAGAATGGCTTGGGTTGGAAGGGACCTCAGAGATTATCTAGTTCCAACCCCCCTGCCGTGGACAGGGCTGCCAACCACTAGCTCACTAGATCAAACTGCCCAGGAACCCATCCAGCCTGGCCTGGAACACAGCCAGGGATGGGGCAGCCACAGCTTCTCTGGGCAGCCTGTTCCAGCGCCTCACCACTCTCTCAGTGAAGAATTTCTTCCTGATGTCCAACCTAAACCTCCCCTCTTTCAGTTTTAGTCCATTCCCCCTTGTCCTACCATTATTCACCTGTGTAAAAACTCAGTCCCCCTCCTGCCTGTAGGCTCCTTTTAAGTATTGGAAGGCCGCAAGGAGGTCTCCCCGGAGCCTTCTCTTTTCCAAACTAAACAATCCCAACTCCCTCAACCTTTCCTCACAGGAGAGGTGCTCCAGCCCTCTGATCATTTTGGTGGCCCTCCTCTGGACCCGCTCCAACAGCTCCACATCCCCTCTGTACTGGGGGCCCCAGGCCTGGACACAGTACTCCAGGTGAGGCCTTCCAAGGGCAGAGTAGAGGGGGACGATCACCTCCCTCTCCCTGCTGGCCACCCCTCTCTTGATGCAGCCCAGGATGCCATTGGCCTTCCTGGCTGCAAGAGCGCACTGCCAGCTCATGGCCAGCTTTTTGTCGATCACAACACCCAAGTCCTTCTCCGCAGGGCTGCTCTCAAGGAGTTCTTCTCCCAGTCTGTACACACACCTGGGATTGCCCCGACCCAAGTGCAACACCTTGCACTTGGCCTTGTTGAACCTCATCAGGTTCTCGTGGGCCCACTTTTCCAGCCTGTCCAGGTCCCTCTGGATGGCATCCCTTCCTTCAGGGGTATCAACTGCACCACTCAGCTTGGTGTCATCAGCAAACTTGCTGAGGGTGCACTCGATCCCACAGTCTAAGTCGTTGATAAAGATGTTGAAGAGCACCGGTCCCAAGACGGACCCCTGTGGGACACCGCTCGTGACCGGCCTCCAGCTGGTTGTACGGCCAGTGACTACAACCCTTTGGCTGTGACTCCTTTGTGTAACTCCAGACAGCTCTTTATCCAACGAACAGTCCAACCATCAAATCCATATCTCTCCAGTTTAGAGATAAGGATATGGTGCAGGACCGTGTCAAAGGCCTTGCACAAGTCCAGGTAGACGACATCCGTCGCCCTCCCTTGGTCCACCGATGCCGTCACTCCATCATAGAAGGCCACCAGACTGGTCAGGCACGACCTGCCCTTGGTGAAGCCGTGCTGGCTGTCTCAGATCACCTCCTCATCTCGCATGTGCCTTAGCATCTCCTCCAGGAGGATCCGCTCCATGATCTTCCCAGGCACAGAGGTGAGGCTCACCGGCCTGTAGTTCCCCGGGTCTTCCTTTCTCCCTTTCTTAAAAATGGGAGTGATTTTTCCCTTTTTCTAGTCACCAGGGACCTCGCCTGAAAAATCATCATATTCTGTTCAGAACAAATATGTATATATTCTTAATACTTACAGCATTTCTGTCTTTATAATTTCCTTACTAACATAATTAATCCTCACAATGAAGTGAGTGATAAATTAAGGTGGCTGAAGAATTTACAACAATTTATCTAGGAAATATAATTCTTCAGTGTGATATGTTCAGGAAGAGAAAAGGAGTTTTACAGACTTATTTGTATTTCACAACAATAGTGTTAATATTTTATGCAAATGAAATTAAACCAGTGGATTTCTTGCAAAATGTTCAGTGTGGCTGGGTTTTACACAAAAGCTTCAGAAAATTAACTGTGGAACAAGCAACACTTCCAGGATCCTCATGGATAACCTGTACGTATTCCGTCTCTGTTAATGGGCAGGGATACAGTGTCTCTTTCAAGGCTGGTTTGGAGAGTTGAGGACACTAAAACTGCCCTTTGAGTCTGGATTGTAGCTGAGGCATACTTCCTATTAGTCTTGGATGTGCAGGACTGGGGGTTGAGCACCCACGTTCAGTTGAGATCCATAGAGCAGCACCTGATTTAACAGGTCTCAGATGTCATCTTCATGGAAAAAATCTGGGGCTGTTCTGGCTGTTATTCAGTATCTGTGGCCTCGCCATTAAGACAACTGTTCAACAGTTGACTGTTACATCAAGCTGCAATTCCTGTTCATGCTGCTGGTAACACTATATAAACTGCTACTGCTGACTTAGCACAGTACATGAGAGCCCCAGCTGACAGTGATCTACATTGATGCAAACACATCAATGATAGAAAAAAAATAAATATTTTTATAAGAACACTTTAAATGGTGGGCAAGCTGTACCTGAAGTAAAAAAAGGAAGGGCATATACCAAACAGGGGAACTTTTGTGCTCATTGACACAAAGTAGTATTTTGGGATGTGGGAACATTTTGGTGGAATCTGTCGTAATCTTTTAATGATGGGAAATTTTGTTTAAAACAACATTTCATCACTTAAGGAAGAATTCACTACTCTGGAATTGAATGAAGTATCCTTTCCCTTTAAAAATACATCTTCTATGATAGCCAAATATAATAAAATTTTTATACTGAGACACAAGCATACTGGATAGCAGAACATGGATTCAGACAGGTAAGTGATATACCTCCACAGCTATGAGGTCAATAAGCTCTGAAAGGAATGAAAGGATACAAACAAACCTTGGTCATCTACCTGAACTTCTTAAGGTCCACTAAAAGGAACAAAACAGAAACCTTTATATGAAATTTCTGATGCTACAGCAGATAATTCATGTTATTCTTTTTGCTTATCTTAAAGAAATTTCAGGTTGACCAGACTCCTCAGTTAGGTACTTCTCTTGGGCAGAAAGCCTCTCTGTGGGCCGGCTCAAAGCAATCAGAAAGCTGAATCCTGATGCTGCAGTATTTGTCCCAAATTACTGTGCCAAAACAATATGCTGCTGGCAGAGGGAGTTATTATATGTCTTCTTTCTTCTCTTCATAGTGCTCACAGTAATAAGAAAATCAATCAATAAATAAAAATACCCATTTAATAGTTAATGATTTTTTTCCCTAGTTCTTGCAAAACATCTCAAAAGTTTGCACTGAAATTCCGAGTCCTTTGAAATCTTATCTTTAAATCATATTCAAAGCTTCTAATTAGATTTAAATTTCTCTGTTGCATGCTATAAAGTAATCAATGATCATCTTCAATATGTACCATTCCATTGCTAGAAAGAAGTAAAATTTTCAGGCTGAAGTCAGACTGAACCTGGCTTTACCCTATGGTAGAAAGAAGGGCTTAAACCTAGAACAATGCCAGCCATGGAAGATGGAAAACAATTAAATGTTCACCTAATTGCATTATCTCCCTTTTTTGAAGTTAATAAAAGCATAATCTATTTGTACCTGCCATTTGCCTTAGGAAACAGCAGAAGATAATGAAAATATTTTACTATCTATTTTCAAATATAAGCTGTTGTTTCCAAAGAAAGTCAAAACCCATGTATATTATCACATTATTGTTCTCTGGGGACTGCAGTCACTATAGTGATAGTAATTACATGGCTTCATTAACTTTCTACATTCTACCTGTTATGGGGGTTTCACATTAAGAAAATTTGCATATACAGGAAATGAATGTCGTTTGCAATGAGCTAATGTCATTAAACATTTAAGCGGCCTCTTTCAAGCAAACATTGGAATATCCTTTTTGCAAGCCTTTAAAACCAATGCAGTCACAATTTTCACCTTAAAGGAAAACATGCAAAAGCGTTCAGAGTAAACAACAGCCATCAAACAGAACTGCTTTAAATTTGGAAATAATTCAATTACTCTCACAATCATTCCTAAGTATAATCAGGTATAATATCCTTCTGTCACATTAATAGTAGCTCATGTACAGACTGAGTATGTGTGCCTAGGATATACTGTACAAATGAACCATATTTAAGTAGCAGCAAAGAATGTCTCTATAAGAACAGACATTTTATACTGTCCTGCATTACAAGGAACACAAATGCTTTGTACTTTGTCACATTTTTGCATCACAGTTGTCCCGGTTTCATCTGGGACAGCTGGAACAGAGTTGATTTCGTTCTTTGCCTGGTATAACGCTATGTTTTGGCTTTGAAGGAAAAACAATGTTGATAACACATCGATGTTTTAGTTGTTGCTGAACAGTGACTGCACAGAGCAAAGGATGTTTCAACTTCTTTTGCTATCCTGCCAGCAAAGGGTGGCTGAAGGGGCCACAAATTGCTGGGAGGGGACAGTATCAGGACAGATGACCTAAACATACCATATGGCATAATGTGAAAAAACTTTAAAAATTGTGACCAGGGAGCAGCTGCTACTTGGGGACTAGATGGCACTGGTTGGCAGGTGGTGAGTAACAACATTGTGCATCACTTATTTTTTATTTTATTTTTTTTAAATTCTCTTCTCTCCTCCATCCCACTGGAGTGGGCGAGTCTGCGAATGGCTGTGTGATGTTTAGCTGCCTGCTGGGTTAAACCACAACAATGGCCTTGACACAAACCCACTAAAGCCAAAAGGAGATTTTTTCTTCTGTTTGCTTGAGCCAGTTCTGACTGGGAATATCTAGATGCTGACTTCAGTAGGCTTATGATTTTAGAAGCTTCCTGTGGTTTGAAATATTTTGTCTAGTCCAGAGCTCTTGTTTTAGCATTCTGCTTTAATATAATAGCCCATGTATGTCTCTCTTGAATTGTCTGATCTAATTGTGATTTAATCCTACCCTGTGTTGTGAGTGGATCAAACACTACTCTCATAGCTTTCTGTTTAATCTTGACACTAATGGCACTTCTGAGACTTTTCAGTCTACACAAACTCAGTGGATAGCATAGATGCCCAGGGATTAGGAAATTAAGATTGAGATTAGAAAACCCCATGGACATTTGTGAAAGATTATCCAACAACAATTGGTTTGAAGGCAACTCATTGCAAGCCTTCCTCCTTTTTGAAAGATGGTGAGGGAGGTACTAGACTTGTAATTAATTGTCTCCTCTCAAAAGTTTACTGGTCAATGTTCAGGTTTTTTGGGATCAATCTTTTGATTCAAGACATTTTCTTATACAGTGTAATGGAGAATAAAATGTGTGACTGTCCTTTATAGATCCCACCTGAAGGAATTCTAAGGTTCAAAACTGAAGAATGGGAATTCTAGTTCTTAACTTATAGAAATGTGATGTCTTAACTAGTTCTAGTTCATTATGTCTTCTGCTTAATAGCTCTCTGAATTAGACTTTAGCATTAAACTTCCCCCCCTTTCTAATTTTGGATTGGGCAGAAATACCACAGAAACACTTTTTTTCCATGGGGTTTTATAGGGCTTATATTTGTTCAGCACTTCGAGCTCCTCTGATGAAAATTGCTTTAGAAACATAATGCACAAGCAGCTGGACTTCATCCTGTCAGTGTAAGGATGTAAAAGAGAAGGGAAAATGCCCAAAATGTTCTCTTTTGTAACAATTCTGAGTATAATATCAATCTTACTCTGAATGCAAGGATTATATGAAACTGGCAGTCATCCATAAATGAGAGAGGAGAAGAAAGGAAGAAGCAGACCAAAATATGAAGTCTGAGGTTCATCTGTAAATCTAGTTCAAATGGTTAGAGAAGTTAGCACTCTTAGTTCATGTTCCTGGGGATACTATCCACACAGCTAATCAAGGCTGTGGATTTTATGATTTCCTGGTGTAGTAGTAAATGTAGTAGTGTACATATGTAGTAGTGTACAAATGTACAAATGTATATGTAGTAGTGTACAAATGTAGTAATGTAGTAGTAGAAAATTCATCTGGTAAAGTCTCCTGCAGTTATTCAAGTTAAACTGGCATATTTTGCAGGGAAGAAAATAAGAAGCATTCACACAAACTTCAGCATAGCTAAGGAGGGATAAAATTTTTGGATACTAGAATTTCTGTGATATAATATTCTTCTGCCTGGCTTTGCAGCTTCTGTCCCTGTGCTATCTCTCCTCACTTTCTCAGAATTGGACTAGATGACCTTTAAAGTCCCTTCCAACTCAAGCAATTCTATGATTCTATGATTCTATGGTGAAGGCAAGAGTCCTCTGTTTTCCCCAATAAAGTACACTAGGTCCCTGGGAGAAGAGTGATAAGACGTGCTAAAAAAGGCATTTATGTCTCATGGGCTACAGTAAGAAAACGGGTTATGGATGAGAAATGAAGGCTCTAGTGCTCATGCCCTGGTCCAATTTACTGGAGAGCATGAAGGGCACTGAGTTCTGGCAGAGAGAGGGAAGGGAGACGCCTTTCACCACACACAGCCCACATAGACCTGAGTGGCCTCATCACTGGAGCAAAATATAGTGGCATGTACTGGTCTGCAGGGGTTTCAGTAATGCTTTGGGCTGCAGAACTGGTATAAATGCATTCCTCTAGAACATATCAGACTACCTCTGCATGGCTACGTATACATGACCTTTATGAGTTTAAATTTTCTCACTTTGCTCACTTATCTTTTTTACCTCAGGATTATCAGTTGATTCTCATCTACTAACCCATACTCTTGGTGTAACCTGAAGCATTCTACTTTTTTCTCCAGTTAATGCAACCATGTTATTTCCACTGAGTGATAAAATCTCTTCCAAGTCAGAGATGGAATTTTGTTTGCAATTGTTAACGTTAAAGGTTTCTTTCACACTCTTTATATGTTCTTTCCTATTGCAATGTATTCTTCAGTGACATTACATTGTATAGAAGTGACTTTCCAATTGGTTATTGCAAGTACTGAGACATTATCTGAACTCTATTGGTTTGTTGGATTGCATCTATTGATCTGATGTTTGTCACTGGGATCTTGTGATGCAAAACCTTCCTTCTCCATCTCAATTAACACTTTCTCCTCTTTTTCCTTTCCTTTCCTTTCCTTTCCTTTCCTTTCCTTTCCTTTCCTTTCCTTTCCTTTCCTTTCCTTTCCTTTCCTTTCCTTTCCTAACAGCTGCTCTTAAGGAATTTCAGTGTTTTATAGTTATTTGAGAGCTAGACTGTTTTACTCTCTTGGTGCCTGCTGTCTTTACTTGAAGCCTCTAAACCAGTAATTGGTAACAAGTTTCTCTCAGTGGGTTTTACACACAGCTGCAAGGCAGCAAATAAACAATTCTTTCAAGTCTACACTGGTGGGCTTACAGCTGTATACTAATGACTTCCCCAGATTGCTAATGCAAATTTTAAAGAGATATCATCCATTTTTATTAACATATTTTAAAATGTTTTCCACAGTTTAGGCAGGACTTTGCAATGACAATTAAAACAATGTCTTTAAATTAAACTACTCACTAGTCCTCAATTAATAACTTTTCATCAAACTTTATTTTAACATATTATATTTAAAAAAATATATTTTAAGGATACCTCTTGTATTATCACGCCTAATTATTTCCAACACTTAAATCACAAAATGAATAGCATTTTTTAAATTAGTGTGAACTAAGTTTGCTCAGAATTTTCTTTCAAATTCAAGTAAAAATTTCAAGTAAATAATATTTTGGTGGACTACTTCTATGTTAAAAATATTTGAGCGTGCAATTAATAACAGAAAAAATAAGAAATACTAATAGCAGTCTTCAGCTACGGTTCTTTTTTTCTTCTTTTAAACCTTTGACAGAAAATTCAATTATTCTAGGAAGCTGGGGGAGGGGAGAAGCAAGTGTTTATTCAGGCATTCCAGTCTTAATAACATAGGTCATGACTTGATACACAAAAGGACATGTATTTTGCTGAAAATACAATATAAGCTCCGTGTGTATGTAGATAGAGTAGAAAAATATAGTTAAATAGAATGAATATATGTTTTGAAACTAAACATATTCTATTGAGTTTCTTGCTCCCCTTTTTATTTTTGTTCTTTTATTTATTTATTTATTTACAATTTCCACCTTCTAAAGAAACCTTTTCAAAGGCTTCAGAGATTTTTCTCTCAAGCTATTCGAGTATTGGCATCTAGTTTTCCTTTCTTACTGAATGAAACAGTAATAGTAGCTCTTCTTTTTTTAAGCTTTTCACGTGACTGTTTCATCTCCTAATAGTACTTCAAAGCTGATTTAACAGGTTCAAAAAATATCTGCAATGTTGTTTGCAGTTATGCAAATCAGACTACTAAAGGCCTGGGATGCTGACAGAAGTGTATGGTTATTCCCACAGAAAATACAGTAGCAAGAAGAAATGATTCACTGCTACGGATTTTGAATGGTAGGTATTGTGTGTGTACATCAGAACAGGGATGACCTCCTGGCAAAGAGAGGGTAACACTGCTGTTGCTTTTCTTGTGTTTGTCAATATCCCTGCCACCACAGCAAAATGGCAGAGTGCTCAGGGTCACAGGGAACTGCTTTGAGATGCTGTAGTGATGTCATGCTAATTCATGCTATGTGTATAAAGCAGAGCAGTGTTACTTAATAGAGCAGTACTCTGGGTTCCAGGGCTTTTTGT
Source organism: Alectura lathami (assembly GCA_013399715.1). Classification (NCBI taxonomy): domain Eukaryota; kingdom Metazoa; phylum Chordata; class Aves; order Galliformes; family Megapodiidae; genus Alectura; species Alectura lathami. Next base: position 9,614 of record VXAV01000205.1, on the reverse strand, counting down.
AGATTCTTTGGAAAGAAGTGCAAACACCCTTTGCCTCCTGATGTCAGTAACAGTGAGAGGAAAGCAGCTGGCAGCAACAAGGAATCTGCGCTGCCAGCTGCAATGCACTGCAGGCTAGCGAGGAAGGCAAGGCCAGGGTGCCAGAAGCCCAGAGATCCAGCAACTCCACACACAGCTGTCAAATTTGTACCAGCCTAAACCTGGTTTTCCTTTCTAAGTGAGGTGTGCAAAGTGGTGAGAAATATTATATTAGTATATTATTTATAAGATGGCTGTGAACAGGTAGCTGACTATATTAAAGTACACCCTACCAGAAGTGCCCCCTCTGACTTCTGTTTGTCAAAGGTAAGGAAATGAGGATTAAAGTATAAATCAAGAATAATACAGAAGTAGAGAGTTCATAATGTTTCTTAACAAGTCTTCTTTCATTTAGGTAACTTGTGGCTTCTGTACTTCTGTATGCAGAATAACAGAGACAATCTGAAAATGGGACCTTATGGTCTTTGAAAAGTTGTTTCCATGACTTAAGATGTTATATAAAATCTTCACCTCCCTGCTTTTTTCAGGGGACAACAACATCTTATTCGTCTCATTATGTTGAAGATGTAATGTGCACGGACCATTTGAGGTAGTAGAAGCGAGATTTCCCAGGGTGCTGGAAGAAAAACATGTTTTCTACAGACCTGAATCAGAAAAGTGTTGTGAAAGGGTATTGCTCTGTACTTTGCTGTTAGTTCCAACCAGGAAGATATAGGACTTTCTTTTTTAACATTTAAATAAAAAAGTGTTCTTGCAAGTAGTAACTTGATGAACAGACAACAAATAATTGTATGAGCGCAGTGTTTTCTAAATGCAAATTCTAATGACAGTGTTCATGGGAAGGTGCAGTCTGTATTTTTCAAAATGACAAAACATCTAAATGGCGGCAAATGGAAACCTGGACAGAACTGATATAGGTGTCATTGTACCTTTGGTTCCTGAACAGTGCATTCTTTCTGTTAATATTAATTGCAAGGTAAAAAGCATCTGACAGCTTACAAAATCAGAACAAATCAGCTTGACCACATTATGTGCTGTTGCAAATAAGAATTCTTAATGCTGTTTAACAAATGACTTTTTTTTTTTTTTTTTTTTTTCACTTTTCATTAGAGCCCCTTGTTGCCATCTGATCTTGATTTTAGAAATTAAAGCTAACAACCAGATTGAAAGAATCCGGAGGATGACAGCATGGGGCACAGTCTCAAAGCCACAACTAACAGCATGAGGCAAAGCGAACCTAAAGCTATTCCAGCTCTTAGAGATGGAAAGGGGAGAAAAAAGCATTTGCAGGAAAACTCAATTATAACAACCCTCAGCTATAGTAAAGCACTTGTGAATGTTGACACTAAAGCTTTTTCTGCTTAATGTTTTAATTACATACCTAGAAGCCAACTACTCTCCTCAGTCAGTGTCAGAGCAGTACTACTCTATGGATAAATGTTTACAGCAAAAGCTCTGCTGAGCATTTCAGCAAACAAGTCTCAGAGAACTGAGAAGGTTTTCAGCTGAGGCACTTGAGATCAAGAAAGCACCAGTGATTAGAAACTAGCAGTACAATAACAGGACGATTTAATACCCAAATGTCAGTCTCTGGTTTACAAGTTGGCAATCCCATCTTCATCTGCAGACAAAAGGGCACTGGTTAGTCATCTGTTTAATTCTCTTGCTGCTGCATGTCATTTGGATGTTGAAGGAAAATCCCTTGATTCACTCTGCCATTTCTGACAGTCTCCCTCTAGACCACATTAATAAGCTTTTTAGAGAAGAGAATGCAGAATAATCAGCAGGCAGTCTGCACTCAAAATGGAGACAGAACAGACAGCAGAAATGCCTTCTTCCCTTTGTAGTTATGGTGCATTGGTGACCCTTTCCTCATAGAACAGTAAATGATTTAAACTCTGATTGCCTTTGAAAGTCACAATGTAATTAACCATTTTACGAATGTGATGGCCGCCTAGCTTCAAAACCTGGTGCTTTGCAATGGAAAAGATTCAGCTGCATTTCAGTCAGGTTTATGAAACATGCTAACAATAGAGCAGACAGTTAGAAAGGCTGCCTGGCATCCTGGAATACCTGGGGAATTTCACTCAGAAAGCAAACATGTTACTCTTTAATATAGGCTCACATCTCATTATAATATCACAAGTGGAATGAGACACACTTCGCCTTCGTAACTGTGTTGCCAGGAGGCAGGTAAGTGTTGTGCTACAGCCAGTCCTGCTAAGATCTGCATGATTTTAATATATTTTGAAAGCAAATAATTTGTTAGATAATAGGGGTCTTGCTGTGGATATTTCCTGTTTTTCTCTATTAATAATTTCTCTACTGCCAGCTGTAAATTGAAATTGTCAATAGCTTTACTTAACCTATTGTGCACTGGATGTTTTGAAGGTGCAGCTGAAAAAACAAACTGTTCCAGGGTATCCTTGGTTAATTTTGGGAAATATTTGCTAGTAACGCATTACTAAAACACTGAAAATGAGAAAGCAGAAACCTTGGAGACCCAAAAACTCTTTTTCTTTTGATTGGATGAAGGAAATAAGCACCATTTAAAATAAAGCTCAAGATATGCACAAACAGGCAAGGAAAGTGAAAGAATGTTAAAAGGAGAAGGGAAGAAATGTAATTCTGTGTGATGTGGTAAGATGTAGGTAAGGCTTGAGGAGAATTTTGTCAAGCAGAAAATTTACAAAACCTGCTATTAATTATTGTGCTGATGCTATCAGTAGAATTACCATAATCAAAAAGTGAGGCGTGAGCATAATTCACAAGACTCTAGGTAGCTTGGGGTTAAATCACTTATTCTCAAAGGAAAATTTAAGTAAAAACATAATTAACTATAAGAGAGAGCACAAGAATTATTTTATGTAGCCCATGTAGTCTGTAATATCTCAGTAACAAATTCAGACATACTGGCCTGTTTGTGTGTGATGGGATAGATGGAAAAAGTCTTTTGGAACTGATGGAAAGAAGACAGGGTCACAGTTAACCAATTGGTACTAGAGAAGAAGATAGGATCAATTCTTTTACATTTTTTCCTAAGTGATTAAAAAAAAAAAAAATAGCATGGGTACTTTGCAGAAAGTACTAGCATAAAGCTCCTTCCTGAAAGAGCTTAAATCCTGAAGTACCAGGAATGTAGGAAAAGACTATTCGTTCTCAACAATAGCATCTTCAAGAGAAAATGTAGAAAAGAGATGAGAAGTGAGATCCGATCAGCAAGATACGCATATAGCTTGACTTATCATAGCTATGCAAATTTAAACTATTAAAGAAGCTGGAACAAATTCAATATTTGCTGTAGTTGCCTGTTATCAAGTCAACATTTACCAACTGTTATAAGCAAAATTGGATGATTGTGTTTGCAAATGTTACTTTGAAGAAAAACATTGCATTTACTTTGATTCACAACATTTAGGGACTGAAAACATTCATGCAAACAGATCTGTGTTTATGGTGGCATTGTAATCTCACAGGTTAATAGCTATCTGCACTAGTATTCACTCTGAAGATAGTCATATGGCAGTGTTAAAAGCTCCTGTTTATACTGAGATGCAAACAATGAAAAATCAGCACTAATAATCACCTGAGTGGTTGTACAAGATGAGCAACAGATTTGGTAGGGTATTTACGGTACTGTTATTGGTACGGTATTTACGGGTGGATAATGGTAGGACAAGGGGGAATGGGCTAAAACTGAAAGAGGGGAGGTTTAGGTTGGACATCAGGAAGAAATTCTTCCCTGAGAGAGTGGTGAGGCGCTGGCACAGGCTGCCCAGAGAAGCTGTGGCTGCCCCATCCCTGGCTGTGTTCCAGGCCAGGCTGGATGGGTTCCTGGGCAGTTTGATCTAGTGAGCTAGTGGCTGTCCACTAGCCCTGTCCACGGCAGGGGGGTTGGAACTAGATGATCTCTGAGGTCCCTTCCAACCCAAGCCATTCTATGATTCTATGATTTAAGGTAAATGTCCCAACTAGTATATATGAAGATATTTTAGTTAGTTTAGTACTCATTATTTTGTTGTCAGGATGAAAACCAAATGATGCACACTGTCTGACTATTTGGTCTCTTTATATTTACCCTGAAAATCCTTATCCCAGTACGGCTCCAAGAACAGTTACCAAGGAAGGCAATGAGTATTACTTTCATTGGTAAGCAGAAAATACTTGTAAATTCCCCTATTACAAGGCTCTGTTGACTCAGAGTAATTTTGACAGATTGAATGGTAAATAAAGTTCTCCATTTGCAAGGAAATCTCAAAGAATAATTTATAATATTCCTAGTGAAAAACAGTACTGGAAGAGTAAAGTATGACACCTTTTGTGATTTTATGTGGAACTGCCTGTAGTTGCAAGTTACATGTTTTAATGAGAGAATAAGTTGATAGAAAAAAGTGTTACAAGTTTCATATATATATTTTTTTGTTAAATTCATGCAACAGTATTACCTGGTAAATAAAATGTTGAAATGAAGAATAAATAGTGATGGAAGACCTTTGAATAGTATCAAGCAAGACTATGTAACAAACTTAAATGTGAATTAGAATAGTGAAGAAAGTAAAGTTATTTATGCTTCTAATTTGCTGAAAAGAGTTTTAGGAGTAATCAGTTTTGTTTCAAATCAAACTTGGCAGCAGCTGTGGCCTATGTTTCAAACTAAAAACATTTTAAGCTCCTTGAAATTCAGCTATGACGTTCTGAATCTTTATAAATTACTTTTGTTATCAGTTTCAAAATTAATGCCAGGAAAGTTACTCTGATTAGTCAGTCTCCAAATTCTCTTGGAAATTTTGTGCTTCTTCAGTAATAACAGGACTCTTATCCCTCGGTGCACAAAAGCACTGCAACTAGGCCCATTTCTAAGATTGGAAAGAGCAAGTTGGAATTTGCTGGTTTGGACCCAAAATGGCCAACCGCACAAGCAGCAGCTGTGCAGTGTTCTGTCATGGCACCTTCATGTCTACAGAGGCAGACACCAAACAGATGGCACAATGTGGTTAATAAATTCGGTGACACAAATCAGGTGAGATACATTTGATTTGTACAAGCAAGGTGAAAACTAGCAAAGCTACAAAAAGAAAAACTGCTAGACAAGAAAGCCTTTCCAAGTATTGACACGTAGAAAAAAAAAAAGTCTTGTATTTGTTGCAGCGACACGCTGCTTTTAGAGCATTACTAGAACACAGTTCAGAGTGGTCTAGGACAGCTGGTGAGGGAGAAGCATTGGAGAATTTCAGGCCAAACCAGGTCAAAACCACACCATCTTTCAGGGGCTACAACCGAATTGTTTTGAGATGAAAGTTACAGTTCAAGCTCAAGGTAAGTGTCACAGTTCCCTGGCCAGCTACCAAAATTACAGAGGTCACTGGACCTGGCCTATCTCCATAATTATGATATTGCATTTTCATGTCTCTTGAGCCAGTTGATTACAACAGTTTAGAATCATAAAAACCACTGAAAAAGACAAATGAAAAACCACATTTGCGTTACAGACACATGCCTTTAGTTAAATTAGATTTTCCCCACTTACCAATAATGTAAAAGACAGTACAGAAAGACTGGAATATTGTATGACTCAAGAGCCATTTTTGACTTCAGGAGACTAAACCAGCAAAGCATAGAAATTTGTTCTCTTTGCTTCGTTTCTGCTTTCTTTGTTGCAAAAATGTTTAAATAAAAAGCCATAAATACTGTTCCTGAAATAAAACTACTCTCACAAAAAAAGCTTCTAAGTCTTTGTTAAGTCTAATATCTTCATGCAATCATGTGACTATTTGAAAGCAGCTGTGAATGCCTGTGAAATGTAAAACCTCTGTCTTACGTACAATGAATATAAACTGTGCTTCTCTATTTACTAAATACTTAAAGCCTTACTTCTCTACTCGTTTTCTCATTATTGTAATTAAAAATGTTCGAATTAACATTGGCAGAGAGTTTAAAAAAATAATGAGATTATTGATGCCTCTTGCATAGGATAATGCCCATGTGAAGTGAATCTTTTGAACAAGAATGTTAACCGCTGACCCACCAGTGACAGTCACCATCTCCAGTGCGACAGCGACTCCAGTTGGATTGACTGAAACTCCCTGAAAAAATTTTGCTGAATTCTTACACCCAGCTGGCTCATGGTCCTATGTGATCAATTCTCCATCAGCAAGAACAGTCTCCACTGACTAATTACAAGTGTGCTATCCATATACAATTCGGCCAGTTCTATGGCTGTAAATGTCCGGGGGAGTTTCTAGAATGATCAAGGTCTCCACTCAGTATGTTAATATATTTAAACATGCAAACAGGCACTATCTAATGCCTATTACTAGTGCCTCTGGACTATGTACCACATAGGCTGCCTATTGGAAGCTCTGAGCCAGTCTGAAATTCTCATCTGAATAACCCCTGCAGCAATTGGTCAAATGCTTTGTCATGAACCCAACCAGAAATTCAGTCAAATTCCTCATTCCAGGTTAGTCTGTTCTCTCAAATTACTTCACTGTTTCCTCTGTGCAGAAGGTAGCTGTGAAGATCCTGGCTTAAACAGGAAACTGAGTGTATTGGCTATGCCTACAGTCACAGCTTGGCAACCAAGCTACACAGGAAATGAAACTACGAAGTCCTAATTATAGTAGGATTATAACTTAAATTCCAGAGCTCTTGCCACATCAGCTCTCTAAAAGCTGTCTGTTGAACCCAAAAGTGGTTATTAACAGTTGTATAATGCTCTAAACTATGAGCATGGGAGCTAAGTGAAGCCCTTAATTTCAGTCCTTACAGGCACTCTTTTTTTTACATATTCTTTTATCTATTTTGCTTAATGACACAGTTTCCAATGAAAATTACAGTTGTGGAAACTTGATACCACCATTACTGGTGGTTATGCTGCCCATGTTTTCAATAATAACTTATTCATCGGATCATTCACCCAAAAGTGGGAGTCCTGGCTTCAGTAATAAAGCCTAAAATTTTGGTCTAGCTCTTCAAAAATCAAAATTCTAACCCTAAACCTGGATTATGAACAACCATAAATCTAGAATGATCATATTTTTAGTTTTGGTTTGATCAGGAATCAAAAAGGAATGAGTAAGGAAAACCCAGATTCTTTCCTGGTGTTTCTGATTCTTTGGTCTTGGACTTCAACTAATCTTTATACCTAGCGGGCATGAAAAAATATTTGTTTCTCTTTCTGCATGACATCCTCTAAGATCTTCTGTACTAGTAGATAAATAAAGCTGGTATATACAGTTGAACCCTAACACTCTTCTTTAGATTCATTAAAACAAAATCAAAAGTTTTCAAAGGCTTACTTTGTTTCTAGTAGTGCTTAGATCAGTATGGTATTTATCTTCAACCAGCTCTCTTTTATGTAATGATTTGCAGGCTTCATCAAGTAAGTGGACAGACTAACAAAGCTGCCATAATGTCAGCCATTGGAATTTCATTAGCAAAGTCATTTACTATCCCAAGTCATTTACTACCCTTACTATCCTATTACATTCATTTCAGATGTAATTCCTTTCAATAGCAAGTCTACTTGTCCGAGACTGCCCTACCACTCAAGTAAGAAAATACTTACCTGAGCAAAACAAACTGGATTTTGTCTGTGGTTCCTGAAGCACCTCGGGGAGGGGACTTGTACTCNTTACTTGCCTAGAGTATCCTGTCGCTTAAGATACAGTACAAGCTGGCACCAGAAGATGTCTACTTATTGTTATTAACTTCATTTTGTATTAATTAACCATAGGCAAGTTTGTTCTGATGGTACATAATAAAGAGATTTAGTCAGTTTTTTAATTGTATTGCTGTTTTGTTTTTATATTTTTTTTTCAGATATAACTAGCACAGAACATATTTATTTATTAGTATTATTTGGTTTTATTGGAACCATTTCCAATTATAGGAACATAAGTAATGAAATTACCCTAATTCTAATGCTGACCAATAAAATAGAAACTAATCTTATTATGAATCATATATATAGTCTTAGGAAGAGTAAAGATTACTATTTTTGGAAGATTGTACTATATTTTTTGAGCTGACCTTTGCATTTTCTCA
>VXAV01000204.1:146548-164267 GCA_013399715.1 Alectura lathami | reverse complement strand
GAAAAAAAAAAAAAAAAAAAAAAAACAGTTATGGACTATAAAGCAGAGAATTAAGATATATGTTGCTCTGTTTTAGTGGAAGAAAAATTTTAGGACACTTAATATTGAAACTGTGTAGAACTTTTTCTCATTCTTTATGAAGAAAACTAGTTCCAACCTGTCTTAAGTATGAATACATGAAGTTCCACTACCTTAAATTTTTCCACAGCATGAATTGCAGTAGTGTATATTAAGGGAAGAACATGTGAGAAGTAAGATAACTTTACATTTCTGGAACAGCTTTTTCCTGAAAATGTCAATTACATTTTGCAAATGAGTCATACATTAAGGAAATGAAAAATGGCACTAGCTACACAGTTATACAGACAATATAGAGTTACAACAATAATACATACCTCCACTTGATCTTTAGTTAGTTTCTGTTAAACATTTGTTTACTCAATGAACTGCAGCTTTTACGTCTGAATTTTCAGCATTTCAGGTTGTAGAGACTTAAGGTCTGCCTGTCCATGGAGAATGGAAGGGTGTTTGTAGTTGCAGAGAACTACTTTGGTGAGAGGCTGAGAGTGGATTTCCTTGCTCTGATCAGTAAGGGGGTAGTTACAATGGGACCCTGTTTTTTTGTAGTCTTTCTGATGCCTCAGGACTTGAACTCGGTCTTCATGTGTAACAACGTGTATTCAAGCTATGTGTACAGCTAGGAGTTGTTTCCATGGAGAAGTGAGATGAGGGTAGGCCTAATTTGGGGTGTTGTTAGTAGTACTCATTCTTTTAAAGCAGCACTCAGCAGAAGTGTAGGGATGATGTGAGCTTCATCAAGGTGTGCATTTGCTGCCTGACAGAGAATGAGTTGGGTGGAAAATAGGTTGGACCTGTGTAGCTCACATGCAACCTTTTTTCTGCTATTTCCTTGTGGTTGGGGTCCTAAAACGCCAAGCTGCCTTCTGGGTGTGTTGCTGCCTGTGAAGGGGGCGGGGTGATTTAAGGACAGGCAGCCCTAGCTGGCAACACGTGTTCCTGGTTGCAGTAGGAGCAACAAGCCCTCAGTGCCAGGCAGTTTTTTCCTCTTCCCTTTAGCTGTCTTCCTGCAGTTACTCAGTCAGCAGAAACTCTCATTCTTGGAGCTGTAAAGTTCATTTGTGCCTGTTCTACTGAGAAATCCTGGCTCTGCTAATAGAAGGACGGTAGATGACTGCCTTAGTCTGTAAATGTATACGTTCCTAAAACATCTCAGGCTTTGCCTGTTGAAGGGTTTAAATGTGTGTTCGTATTCTTAAAGACTGCCTTATTCTAGGATTTGGAGATGGAAATCAGCAACCTCGGGTTCAATACAGGCAAGGGTTTTCCTTTTCAGAAATGCATTTGAAAAGGAAATTGCTCCGTTTCCGTTAAGCAGACAAAAGTTGTTATCTGTTTCTGAGAGCCCCAGATGGTTAAAATTAAATGTATATGGTGTTTCTGTGGCCCACTGAGCTTTGTGTCAAGATTCTAGAGTCCATGCTGGCGCTGCTGTCCTGGAGTCATCTCCATGGAGGCTCAAGGTATCCTGTCAGTCTGCCCCAGCACTGACATGTGAGGGCTGTCTCATGAGGCAGCCTGGCTGGTTACCAGCAGGCTCCAGCTCCAAGAGTCTCTGGGAAAGCAGGAGGACTGATGGAAATCCGTGCTCCATCTTTTACTGAGGCTGTTGCATAGCCTCGCAAACCCCACAGAAATACCATAACACAGTGTTGCAGGAGAACTTTTTCCTGGATTTTAAGGGACCTTTTGTTCAGGTTAGTTCTTTTTTTTTTTTCTTTTTTTTTTTTTTTAAGTTTCGTTAATGATGGCACTCTCATCAGTCAGTTCCATCTTTTTATGCTGCAGCATACTGAGCTGTGAGATTTTCATGTTTGGTGGGGGCTTTTCACTTCTCAGGTGACCAACTTGCCTGAAGAGAATATGCTCTTCATGACATTCCCTGTTCTACACCTTCTGAACAGTGCATCCTTCTAATGCCAGCTGTCAGGAACTGCCAGCATGCACTTAGTTTTCTTCTGCGAATAGCTTGTTAGCTGTTTCGGTAGCAGTTTTATCAGTCCTGGCAGTGCAGCATTAGAACTGTACCATTTCAGCTGGTCTTCCTAGAAAAAATATTGAAAATGTGCATCTTTAGGGAGATCGTCCATAATTGTTCAGAATCCATTTTATAAGCGTTTACTAAAATATTAATGACTTGGTCCCTCAAGATAGTGAGCACCATTATTTCACCTCCAGATGACTTGGGAGAAGGTAGATGCTGCAGAATCAAAAGTCTGAAAAAATTGAAAACAGTCTGGAGAAACCTGCAGCGTATGCTGCCTAAAAGTAGAGTGTTGGCCTCCTATTCTGAAAGAATGCTGCTTTCTGCACGGCATAGCTTTGTGAACGTGATTGGTTTTTTTTAATCATTCATAATATCACATTTTGTCTAATTTTTCAGAGATCCATATCACACAATTGCTGCAATCAATCCAGAGAAATTAAATATCTTCCAAACAGTGAGAGAGATAACAGGTAACCAACACTTCTGAATTTCTTTTCCTTCTGTGTTTATGGTTGTCGCTGGGACAAGTGTTGGGGATGCTAACTGGCAGTCTGTGCTCTGCTACTTAAGAAGAGTTATCCCAGTGCTTAATGACGTACTGCCTTTCAGTGTGTACTGAAGCAAATAGTAGGAAACTGCGTGCTGTACATGTCTGCATAGAGCAAAAGAAGTGGTTCCGCTTACGGTGTGTGCAGGGAATGCTGCTTGGGGATGAGTGGTCCTCACACACTCGGAAGTGAATGCAAGTTCTTTGAGGAAAGTCTTGTTATCTTTTAATGCATTGTAACAGATCTCTCAATTTCTGTCCTAGGTTTACAGTACATTTTAAACTAAATGTTCTTAATTAGGGCAGATCCGAACTTTGTCTGCTGCTGCTGTTAAGGAATGGTATGCAGGCTTTGCAGATTGCAGCCTGTGTTCAGGCTTACTCTCAGTGTGCATTTGGTGCTGTGACATTTCTGCTGTGATGCTCTTGAAGTCTTCCTTCGCCTTCCTGGCGGAGACAGTGCAGCGCAGGCTGATGGATGCTGCACGCTAGTGTCTGAATTCATTACCTATTTATTTATTTGTCTCAAACCATCACTGTCTCTTATTTGAAGCCTGGGCCCATCTTGATAAACATATGTGATAGAGCAATCTTTGTAACTGGAATGATTGGTGTCAACGTTTGCCTTTGTCTCCTTCAGGATATTTGAACATACAGTCATGGCCTGAGAACATGACAGACTTCAGGGTGTTCTCTAATCTGGTTACTATTGGTGGGAGAGCTCTGTATAGGTAAGGTACTTCCTCTGTTCATGACGTTGGTTTTTCTTTAGCGTTTTGTTTGGTGGTATGGAATGCAACACCTTTTGGGAAGGACATCATAAATTGGTACTTTCTCTGCTACCAAGCTACTCAATAACAGTATCTTTGCTAATTGGTTGTTCATAATGGGCAATAACTTTTGAATGGAATGGTTTAAAAAAAGAGCCAACAAAACCACTTGGTTTGTTTCTGTAGCTATTAACTCCTTATCCCAGCAATACTCCTATGTTACAAAATATCCTGTGAATGTGAAATGTAACTTGAAAGATGCAGAACTTAGCCCCTTTACCTGGGTGTGAATAGAAGTGCAGGCTCTGAGAAGCCCAAAGAACAATCTGGTCTTAAGAACAATTAAAGATAAATACATGGAAGAAAACCACTGTGGTACTTAGCAGATGGTGCGTATGTTAGCTCTGTAGTGCTAGTCTTACCAGACGTGTTTACATATGAAAACTCAGGAGCTGATTTTGAAAAGAAAATGCAGTGAGAAATAATGAGGGAGCAGAAGGTACTTTGTAGGAGGATGTACAGAGCAAACCCTGGTTCTCCGTTGTGTAAAGGTAGTAAATCAGTCCTGGAGTTCCGCTGGCGTTTTAAACAGCAGGCCAAGCAGATCACGAATAGCAGATCAGTGAGACCTTGAGAGTGAGTTACAGCCCAGCACTTTGTTTGGAAGCAGCAATTTTTAGTTAGAACAGCTGGAAAACAATTATAATCATTAAAATACAATGACTTAAAGGATGTCTAGAAGCTGGATGTTGTCTCCACTTGTCTTCAGTCATAAAATATGTGCAGCCATTCCTGTGTTACACAATCATTTGCCACTCCTTTGATGAAGAGAGGAAATAACCACAATTATATTAATAATAATGAAGAAATATAGAAAGTGGGTGGGAAAATATTCTTGAAAATGTCATTTGTAGTAACACAGTCAGAAAATTTTATTAATTTGATGCCTGACACGAGATGTTAGTAAATTTTACAATACAAGTGTGTTGTACATGATTTTGTCAGGTTTTCCCTAGCATATAAACTATCATAGAATTTGGTCAGTCCTCTTAGAGGGTAAAAAAAACAGCAAATTTTCTTCAGTTTTCTTGACAGCACTTTAACAGTTGTTTTTGTTTTGTATTAAATAACGGTTGATACGGAACCGTGAGCAAATTAGTTGGTCAGTTTTGCTGGCCGAGTTGAGCTAACATGGTGAGCGTGGCAGTTTGTGGTATCAGTTCTGAGAGGACTCTAATTTTCTGGGCAATAAAACCACGTTTTGACTGACAAAATAATTGTGTCACCCCAAGTTAGAAGTTTTCTGGTGATATTTCAGTTTTACAAAGAAAGTGGGATGTACTCAACCAACCCTAAGAAGTCCCACCTGTTGGGGCTCATTGCTGTCCTTTTGTTTCTGTCACAGTGGCCTTTCCTTACTCATCCTAAAGCAGCAAGGCATTACCTCTTTGCAGTTCCAGTCCTTGAAGCAAATCAGTGCTGGCAACATCTACATAACAGACAACAGCAATTTGTGCTACTACCACACAGTCAACTGGACCAGCCTTTTCAGCACACCCAGTCAAAAGACGGTGATTCATCGAAATAGAAAGGCGGAGAACTGCAGTAAGTACTGCTTGCTGCTCAGAGCAGAGCTACTTGCCTCTGCTTGGCTCGCTGGGGGGAAAACAATTTAACTACTGCCAGGGTGCAGGGTGTGGGCAGGCCAGAAATGCAGCTGGTGTCACTTGGCAGAGTTCCATGAGCAGGAGCGGAGTATTGGTCATGCACAGAATCTGCAGGTATGGCCCAGTGTCCCTGAGGAGATTCGTAAGCAAATGAAGTGCTTTAAAGTATGAACAAATGAAAGGGAAAGGAGAGAAGGCACTGCTTCCTTGCTGTGGACTCTGAATGCTGTTGATGGGGAGTGAATGTAATGTTCATAGCATGGATGTACAGCCCTCTGCTTTTCCTACTTAGTCTTACCAAAGCAGCTCTCTTAATCTAGAAAGGTCGCTTTGGGGACTGTTGGTTGGAAATTGAATTCCACTGTTCTGTGCCCAGCTTATCTGAGAAGGAAAGTTACTAGCAGACTTTTAGTTGGCATTCACTCTGTCAGGAGAACAGATGTGCCAGTACCTGGCCTAAGATGGTACTGAAGAACAAATGAATGCTGTGTAGCACATGAAGCAGGTTGGTTATGCAAAAATCACCCAGCAGCGTGCATTAATGCCGTCTTATTGTAGCAGCAGTGTAGTTCTTTTTGAGGCTGTGTTATCCTGCTAGAGAGGAAATGCATTAAATGGCTGTGTGTTTCAGTCATGTGTCTGTTCTTTGTGATTTGGCTAGCCAGACATGGTGGTTTTTTCAGGCTGTGGTCTTACTTTTAATGTAGCCCTGTGTTTTTTTTTTCCTCCCTTTGAAGTTCTGCTCTGCTTTGAAAGGCTTTTTGGCTGTGCTCATCAGTGTAGTGTGAGGGTAGGTTGCAGGGTATGGATGTGATTCACCTAACATCTGTCACCTCTGCTTGGTTATTGTTCTGTTTCTTCTGCCATGTGAGAGCTTAAGGAAGTGTGAAGCCTTGTCTGGTAGGTCTCTGCGTGGGGTGGTGGCTGTTATTTGGCTGCTGTTCTATGTACAGGTTGAAGTGAGGGTTTAAAGAAACACTCTTTGCTGCTGGATTGTACTCCATTAGGATCCTAGTGGTCCATTTTGCTGTGAGATACAAGAACATACAAACTTCCCAGAGAGCACAGGGTTCTTTTTCTCCACGTGAAAAACTGCAAATTGTGGGAGAAGCATCCTGCTGTTGGTGCTCTCTGTGGTTTTCACCTCTTTCCTTGTTTATAGCAGGGTTAGTCACAGCGATCTGATAATGATGCATCATTTAAGGAACAACAAAACCTGCTCTCTCCTGTCAGGAGAGATTTAGTATGAAAATAAAGCAGTAATAGGGTAGAACATAGTCTCCATATCTCATGCTGCGGTACTTCTTCTTTGCTTCAAGCTCTGCATAACTCACAGACCACATGTTAGAAGATGATGGAAAACCACTCGGAGGTGAACCTGGAGACCTAGCTGAACACAGTCCTTCAGAAGACAGTCCCCCATTAGTTGTCAGCACTGCTTTGCCACGTACCTCTTTGCCCTTGATTGTGATCACTGAGTTTGGGTGTCTTTGAAGTGACTGCAGCTATTGAAACTCAGACTTCCTGAGCAAATGGAACTAGAATGTACTGCCAAATCGCGCTTGTGCGCTGCAAGTCTCGTCAGTACATTTGCACACAAAGGGAAAACGTGAACTTTATTCGACTTCTAGCTTGTTGAGGGTTTGCTGTAGTATAGACGTTCATTTTCCAGGAAGAAAAATACTACTGAAGATGTTTTATGAAATTCAACGCCAGGAGACTCTTCATGAGGAAAACAGATCTTTTTCTTTTCGCTTTAAGAAGTTGCAGTGTAAGCTATGCTACCAAGGGATTAGTTCTAAGAATGGATTCTGACCAATGTTTATTAAATGAACTGTATTTAATGAACATTAGACTGCGGTTACTCAGATCAGAAAGCACCCTCTTGGACTGGTAACTTCCTGAATCCCGAAAAGAACAGTGGTTTTCTCTCTGTGCACGCCTGCGTGAATGAATTGATTAATGCTTCGTGGCCTTTGGGGAGTCAGCATGAGATGAAGAAGAGCTATCCTGCTGCTTCACCTCTGCCTGTCAGTCAGCACCTCTCTGGGATTAAATGGGTTCTGCTGCAGGTTAGATGTGTAACTAAAATCCTCACAATTACTTAGAGTAAGACAGAACTTCTCCCTGGAGCCAGGCGCTTTGGTCCAGCGTTCTTTGAAACGTGTGATTTTCAGGGTAGGGCAACAGGTTGGGGTTTTGGAGAGTTTTTCTCAATCTTCCTTTGCCTGAATGTTTGTGATCTGAGGGCAAACCACTAGGGTTTCAATTTCTGCCTTTTGGTTCTTTTTGCCTGTTTTAGACCCAGGTCCTGAAGGTGCTTGTGCATATGCACATGCCTCTCCGAGTGACAAACGAGACTAGTCAGAGTGATGGAGGTAAATGGGTACCTCATCATCTGCAGGGCTGGAGTATTGCTTCTGTGGTGGAAATACTCTCTTCACATGGAACTAGCAGTGCAAAAATATCCCTTAAAGATTTTTTTTCTTACAGTTTTTCTCAGAGAAATCAGTCTAGACCATGTTAAACATTACAGGCACGCTCTGGTGTGTTTCTTGTTCATCCTTTGTGTATTTTGAAGCCCTGTCAGCTTGTTACTGCTTTCCTTGCTGCCTAGTGGTTATTAATGGCATAAAACAAGTTACAGCAAACATGTAATACACATGTAGCTTTACTTAAAGCCCATGTTTTGAGTTTCTAAGGTCATCAAGTTTGCCTCATATTTATTTGGCTTTTATTACAAATCACAAGATGGTGATGCATCTTTTCCATACCAGTTAAAATTGTCTTCTGCTGAACTTAAAAAATTCAAGACATATAAAAAAAAAATTGTTGAGGGAGTTAAATATTTGTAAGGAAGTTCGGTCTACGGTAATGCTTCATCTTTGAGATAACACTGATGCAAGAGAATTTTTGTTGTTCTTTTTCTTATTGAAAGTAAAAGCAATGGACTTTGGTCAGTGTAAGATGCTCCAGTACATGATTGCCAGTGGGAGATGTGTGAACTACACTGACCTCAGGAGGCTCCTAGGCTTGGAGGCAGATCACAAGAGAAGAGTGAAGGATGAGTTGAGGCTTCCGCAGCTGCTGCACCTAGTACAGTCTGACAAGGTTGTTTGAGAATACACGTGAAAACGGGTGTGTTCAAGTGGATAACCCTAGTGGAAATTAATTGGAGGGTCTTTGTCTGAAATGCAGCAGCTCTCACAGGATCACAGAATATCCCAGTCTGGAAGGGACTCACAAGGACCATCGAGTCCGACCCTTGGCTCCACGCAGCACCACCCAGACCCTATGTCTGAGAGCGGTGTCCAAACACTCCTTGAGCTACAATGCTAAACGCAGTTTGTGCCTGAACCTTACTCTGTTATGAAGATCGTTCATGCAGAGTGAGCGATGATAAGTTTACTTGCTAGAGAATGTGCTCTGGTGGTTAGTTTTTACCATTGCTCTGTGCTGAAGTGAGGAATTGGCCTTTTTTCCCAGCATGGGTATTTTCTGCAACAAGTTAGAGATAACTCACGGTAAATATTGGAGCACATAAATCAAGAAAAATGGTTTTTTATATGAAGTTATTTAAATGATTGTCGTCAGCTCTAGTGACACCTGCAGTATACAAGGAAACCTTTCCAGGCAAAGGTGGTTGCAAGTGTGGATGTTCTGAATTATGTCAATTTAGCCACCAATTAACAGCTTGGATCAGTGATTACACTCGTTCTCAGGTTTGATACAAAGTTAACACAAAAAATCCTGGAGACTTCAGTTGAGTTCAAGGAGCTTTGGATGAGACTGCTAAGAATGTATCCTAATCACTTTTCTTTTTTTTAGCTGACTTTCTTGTGTTCTGTCTGGGTTGGTACTTCAACAAATATTTGGTGCNTGTGGATGTTCTGAATTATGTCAATTTAGCCACCAATTAACAGCTTGGATCAGTGATTACACTCGTTCTCAGGTTTGATACAAAGTTAACACAAAAAATCCTGGAGACTTCAGTTGAGTTCAAGGAGCTTTGGATGAGACTGCTAAGAATGTATCCTAATCACTTTTCTTTTTTTTAGCTGACTTTCTTGTGTTCTGTCTGGTTTGGGAAACTACTTCTAACCTGTGTGACTGCACTGATAAATAATGAGCATTTGTTCTAAAACTCCCAATGGAAATGAGTTCCAGTCAAAAGCTGTGTTGTTCTTGCCTTCCACACATACGGTACGCTGGAGCTTCAGAACATTCTCAGCCCCTGAAAATGTCAAATAAGACGTCTGAAATTGAAACATCTCTTTAGTCATCCCTCAAAAAGGAAGAAACACAAGCATAATGGATTTTCTAAGTTGTTATGCCAAGGGAATGGCAGCCTATGAAAACATCTTTTTATTTGTTTATGAAAACATTTCTGTCACTTAGAAATAAGCAGAAGGAAATAGTGATTTTTCTGTTGCTTTACTCAAATTGCAGGTACTACGTTGGCTAGATTTCAGCAGGGTAATCTTGAGTTTCTTTACTTGAAAGCAGTTGATCACCGTCTTGAATGAAGTGTATGAAGCCTGTGCTAGACTGAAACATCTAAAAGTAGGTGGGAGAGGGAATGTTGGCTACGTCTGGCATTTGGTAAAATGAAAAACCGGTGCCTGACTCCTTCAGCTTCTGTGAAGGTTAGTCAGAAGCAGCATAGTGGAGCTACTGACTTCAGGTACTTTCTATAAAAATGTTTCCATGCTTTAAAAAAAAAAAAAAAAAAAAAAAAACAAAGTTGGGTTTAGGACTGTATTGAAAAACTGTATGTTTCACCTGTGCTCATGCTGAGTTTGTGTGGTGTGGTTCCTTTGACTTGAGCACAATGACTCGGGATTTACAGCAGAGGTCACGGGAAGAGAATGAGCTATCTTGATGTAATGGCATGCTACGTAGCTCTGGTCTCTCGTACTGTGCTGGAGTCTCTGAGAGTTAATAATCCAACAGACGTTCAGTGACCACCTGCAATTACTCCTAAATCTAATTGTTTGGGTTTTGGCTGTAGCTGACTTGAGCTTTGCAAAACAAGAATAAAAAAAAGATACTTCTGAATGCTCTCTGGGTGTTGTCGTTGAGAAAGTGTGCTCCTGTCTGGACGTCTGCGTTGCTACAGCACTTGCGGGGAGTTGTTAGAACTCCTCCAGCAAACGTACTTCTTAATGTATTGCTTGACACTTCCCTCACGCTGTTTCCAGTGGATTGAAGAAGCAAGTGTTTTTGTAGTTGCTGTCTCTGATGCTTGGGAGATCGTTGTTATTTTTCATCTAGTATATAAGCCACTTGCATAAACTATTTCATCATGGAAGAGTGAGCTCAAATTAAGAGGTCTGCACTGGCACTTGCTAGGATTTGGCTAAATTGGTACAAATGGACCTTCCTCAAGTTCTGGAGAGAGAGAAATTGTTTTCTTTTGCTCTTGGATCATTTTCTCCATCCATCATTTATGTTGTGAAGGATTTCTATAAAATAACAATGCACGGTTCTGTTGTTAGAAACCACCTTTCCCTCAGCCTTCATTCGTTTTGTTAATTTAAGTTGCGTTTTGGTTTTGAGATGGACAGTTTTTTAATTTGTAGGGGTTTTTTGTGCCTAAGATAAAAATGTTTTCTTTCTCTTCAGGTGCTTTTGCAGTAAAAATTTAAAAAATCACAATTAATAGTGATACTTTCCTTTAACTTCTTCCCCACCATCCATAAAATCAGCTTCAGGCAGTCCTTCACCCAGGGGTAGTGCTCTGTATTTTAGTTTAATAGCCTATCGGTGAACTTGGACAATTGGTTTTTCAAATCTTGTAAATTTTTGGCATTTACCATGTCCTGTGTCCGGGAATCCTGCAGCTCGATCTGCACTTTGTAGGAAGAAAAATCCCAGTTTTGAACCCTGTTGGATTCCCATCTCTTTGAATGCTCATGAGGGACTTGGATGAAGCAGTGAACGGTTGCTTTGTGCTTATGTTCTTCTTGTTCACATTATCATAGACCTTTATTATATCCTTCTTCATCTGTGTCTAGGGCTACTAGTTTTGATCAGCACTCTTTTACTCACTTTATTTTTCTGAAAGGAACAAACTAGAATTGGGTAGAGTGCTCAAGCTGTGAGTGCACAGTGACTGTCTGTGCTGGTAAGATAATGATTTCTGTTTTTTCTCCATTCTGTTTCTAGAAAACATGAACATTTTCTGAGCATGGCATATTGAACTGGTGTTTCATAGATCTGTTGATGTTAATCCTAAATTCTTGTGCTGAGCTGTGTAGTTAACTCAGAGGAGAATGTTTCATCCAGAATTATTCTGGATGAAAAATAAGCTTCTCTTTTTTAGTATATATTTTTTTCCTTCTCCTCTGCATCAGTTCATATTTACCTCTCTGTGTTAAGCAGATCTTTCTTGCCTACATGACTGCTTCAGAGAGCAAGGTTTCTGTTTTGTGAGGCATGACTTCCTGTTACCAAGTTATGACCATTTTTCTGAGATATGCTACCTACATCCATGCACACTCAGCCTCCTCTCTGGAATCATTTCTAACAATTGCAAAATAGCTTCTTTCAAGCAATGAAATCGCATTTTCTCATTGTTGGTTCTTGAGGCAGAATGGCCATTTTATAACAGTGGCGTCGGCCTGTCATTGCTCCTTTATTGTAAGGGCTCGGTGCCGAGCAGTTATGCTACTTTTATTCCTGGCTTGAGTTAACAATTCTGTTCAGCACATAGCGCCAGAAAGAGTGCTGCTCTGGAGGAACATTGATGCTGTAAGAGCATGTGTTCTCCTTTCAGAGGCTGAAATTCTGTAATGTCTTCAGAGCTGTTGAGGTTGGTGGCCCTTTACCCTCTGCAAAGATTGTAATCAGAATTGAAGTGGAGTTTTGCTGCATCGTCTCTGTGCATGGCTTGTGCTGTGCACAAGGAAGAGTTGGGCCTCTGTTCATGAGGGATTTTGTTGTCACGTATATCTGAGGGGAGTATCTCATCCTCTGGATGCTAGACAAAATGTTTTGCCTTGGATAATTCACTAGCAGCATCCTCTCTCTGCAGCTGCTGATGGGATGGTGTGCAATGAGTTATGCTCAAGTGATGGCTGTTGGGGGCCAGGGCCAGACCAGTGCCTGTCCTGCAAGCGCTTCATCAGGGGGAGGACCTGCATAGAGTCTTGTAACCTGTACGATGGGTAAGAGATTTCCCTTGCACTTTTTCCTAATGTTGCTGTTTACATTGTTCAGGATTTAATTTATAAGTTACCTAGTTTTTACATTAATCAATACCTGGTTTCATTGCCCGTATTCCTGCTTTTGAATGAAATATATTACTAAGTAAGTTTGATTTCAGAATCTAACTTCTGTAGAGATTCACCTAGGATTTTTACATTTCTATGTGTACACACAAATAGGAATAATAAGACCAGAAGTGCATGTGCACCACCTTTTCTAAAGGGCGAATAGCCTACACACTGCACAGGCAAAGGCAGAGTCTGCCTTAGGACAGGAAAATAAAGCTAAGCTTCTTACGTTACTTGCAGCAGGAGAAATTAATAATTAGGCTTGGGAGAGAAGTGAGTGGAATTCCACTTGCTGTATGACAGTATAGCGAGGTCCCTAGCATTTCTTTAATAATGAAGATAAAACAGAAAACAAACGAACAAAAAAAACTAAATGATTTTAATTACAGCTTTCCTCTTGAGGTGCTAATTGAAAATAAAATCACTGCACGGTTTCTTTCTTTTCCTGCCTTGGATGCCAGCTCATGGAACTGTTATGGAAGGAGTATTGAACAAACTCCTAAAAATACACTAAAATATTCTAAACGCTTCTGTCTGGACAGTGCAAGCAAACAGAACATTGGCAATGCAATTTTATGTGCATAAAAAAAAGATGGAGAAAAGCTGCAGACGCAGTTGTGCTCTCATACACACCAGCACGCATCTGACCACAGACCCCAGAGCATTTGGTGGCTGGTTCTGCCATGATGCTGTCTCAGTGAGACCACAAGGAGGCTCTGTGTTTGGATGGCATAACCAGCCCTTAACTGCTTGGGGATGTTCTGAGCTGCATCCATTAGGGAAAGGTATTTGCACTCCCACAGGCTCAGTTCCTTTAAAGTATGAGATGTGTGATTTGGGCTTGGGGAAGAAGTGTTTTTTTGTTAGTTTGAGAGCTCTGCCTGTTCATCTGGCAACAACAACATTTCAGAGATGAGGACTGAAAGAAGTCAAATACATCTGACCCAACAGAAGAGCTCTGTTTCCAAACCTAGAGAAAGAGGAGCTCAGTTGCAGTGCTCAGGAGAGGTTATGCTCAGCTGAATTGTTGCAGTAGATTCTCATACTGGAGCAGAGGGAGGACATCGGCAGACTAAACACAGAAGCCATCACCCTTTGCTTGGATACTAGCGCAGCCCAGGAACATGAGGGCACAATGCATCTTCAGCTGTTTAATCAAAATCTGTGGGGTGGTTAATGCAACAAGACACACCTGATGTTTGATGGAAGAAATCCCACCTACTATCCCTACATTCCACCCCCCCCCAGTAAGTGATTAATAATAAAAGGAAAGATCCTCTGGGTGATGGTTACTTGCAGATCTGTGAAATAAATGAGCAGAAGTCTTTGCTGTGACACTTCAGAGATTCAGATCTCAGTCTAGAGTTGTTGTTTATGAAAAAGGTATGAGCTTTTTGGAGAAGGGCTTTAAAGTGTGAGCGTTTGCAGAGACCTGAAACAGCATGAAGAGCACTGTGGTCAGTGCACTTTCTAATGCTTTCCTATCATGTAACAAGTGGCTTCCTGAATCTGAGCCATGAGTGACAGTTCCACAGATAAAAACAGAAATGAGTTACTTCATCCTACAAATGGGGTCCTTGTTTTAAGGAAAAAGGTCAAAAAAAAACCACTATAGTTTGATACTGGAAGACAAGATGTCTGCTGTTTTACCTGCCTGTGATGATGTTGCTGATGGGGGCCCAGCTTTCAGCTGTTGTAAAATCAGCATAATGCTGTTAACTGATTGACCTCAGCTGGTGAAGACCACTGCACTTGGTGAAGCTGAAATGATTACTGCCAGCTGAAGAGGCAGCCATTTTAGCTCAGCTTCAGTCTCACTTTTGCTTTCTCCTAACCTGCCTGCAAAATATTTCCCTAGGGAATTTCGAGAGTTTGCAAATGGTTCTGTCTGTGTGGAGTGTGATCCTCAGTGTGAGAAGATGGAAGACAACATGATCACGTGCTATGGGCCGGTAAGGGCAGCGTTCGATATGTTGTGGGCTAGCTAGGTGTTTAAGTGTGCTGAGGTACGGGTATTTTCTGACTTGAAGTGGCTGTTGGAAATCAACATGAACAAAAGCAGATAATATACCTACAAATGTGTGTGTGGGGTCAGAATTCTGCATGTGCTAAGCAGGTGCTGGGAGTAGACTCCATTGAATTAGACTCCTTAAGAAGGTCTTTAGAAAGGGGTGTCCTTTTCTTTCATGAGTGTTGTCTTAATACCTTGGTGCTGTGAGTGCCCCAAATCTTTAAATGGCAGGTAGCATTCAACTGCAGTTTGAGCATCTTCTTCTGACACTGCTTTCATTTGTGTTCAGTTCTGACCTGTTCACTGTAATTTCAGCTGATTTTTTTTTTTTCCACAAAGGGAGTGGGAATTTGTTTCAATTTCTCAGAAAGCTTGAGCAGTGTGTTTGGTGTTTTTTTTTTTTTTTTTTTTTTTCTGTGTAGGCTAGCCTTTCAAACTGTTTTGATGCAGAATTTTTGGCATGCATCGTAAAAATGAATGTTAAATGTAACTGTCACCTTTTTAATGCTAGTGTCACCTTTATAATGCCAGTGAACCTTGTTTCAAAGATTATTGGTCTTCTGCAGGAGAGCAGAAAATACAAAAATAGTTTGTTTATTTTGGTCTTTTGTGTATTGCCAAGATGAAAAGAAGTAACTTAGACACGGGGAAGTGTGTTTTAGGCTCTTCATCACTAAGAAAATTTCACCTGTAGCTTTATTTCCTTGGTTCTATAACTTAACCTACTGGTTGTGAACACTGTTAATGATTCTCAACATGGTTTTTGTTGGGCTGCTGTGCTTTCTGCAACACTGTCACAAAGCAAGAAGCTAATGTTGCAAGTTCTCAGCCCAGGAGGGAAATTTTGATTTGTAGGAGAGCTAGTGGATGTAAAGTTGTAGACCAGTGCCCAAAGTGAACACCGTATTTAGTTAAAATTTTGTTTATGTTTACATTGTCCAGGAGCAGTAGTTGATAGTTTTCTAGGTCTAGACTAGCTATGTGTTAAGAAGACCTTGTAGTTCTTCTGGTATTGTTGTGACCAGATCCCACAGGGACAGTGCAGTGTGGAAAGCAATATGGGTTGCAGAGGCAGTGGATCCCACTGAAGGACTGTTGTGCTTACTTTGCAAGTGTGGTTCTGTATGGAGCAATGCTGCAGGAATTTTTTTTTTTTTTTTTTTTTAGTGTAGGTTTAAAGTGGACATGAATTCTGTTGTGCTAAGCACACTGGTAATTTGGAGAACCCTGTTTAGAAGCTAGAATTTAGTCTTATGCTCTGCAGAGTAAGTCTGTGGCCAGAACCACCAAGATTTACATGTGTGCTGCTCCTTAACAGTGACTGAGACCATGCAAGTAACTCACTGTTTGTTGGAAAATAAATGCTACTGGAGGTACTGCTGAGTGTGCTGTCATGCTAGGGTCTGCAATTCTAGTGCAGCAGGGAAAGGAGAGTAACTTGAACGCGCTGCTTTTCTTCCACATCCTTCAGGGGCCTGACCACTGCACGAAGTGTTTCCATTTTAAGGATGGTCCAAACTGTGTGGAGAAGTGTCCTGATGGCCTACAGGGAGCAAACAGTTTCATTTTCAAATACGCTGATGAGGATCGTGAGTGCCATCCGTGTCATCCAAACTGCACCCAAGGGTAAGTGTACATCCTGTGACGTGAACCATCCCGCTTACTGTTTGTAGCCCTTTACTGTTTATGTGCAGTTTTGGCTTGGTAAAGCGCTTGTCCCGCTCCTGCAAGTGGAGTGTGTGCAGCAGTACAGTGGACCTTTATTTCCAGGTTCTTCTGACATTCAGGTTCCAGGAGTTTGAATCTGAGGATTCGTTTCTCAAGTCTCCACAATCATGTGTTGCATTTGGAAATACATAGGCCATACATCTGAGCCAGAATTAAGAGTGTGTGCAACAAAATAACAGTAATCAAATAGATGGCTTTTGATTTGCATGGGCCACACTGGTTAGAAATGCCTTTTCGATGAGGTGGTTAGTGGTGTCCAGGATACGCAGAAAGGAAGAGACAGCCACGGGAACAGAGAGAACTTCAGCCAGTGAAATAATCTTCCACAAGAGGCTCTTACTCTTTAGCAGCTAAAATTAAACCAGTAAATTATTCAATGTAATCTTGATGTCAACAGCTGTTGCCATTCAAAATGAGACCTTTTGCTGGTTTTGCAAATCTAATTACAATAGAGCCATTAGGGGAATGAAAGTGAGATCGCAAAGACACAGCTAGGATCTGTTACAGATTTGTCTTCCCCTCAGACCCTTTAAATCAGTTGTGCAGGAAGAAAAATGCTGCTGCTGTAGAAGAAGAGGGGTAAGAAAAAACAGTGTGAAAAGATGGGCTCCTTCAGGAGGTCTGGTCCCGGCTTTAAGAGGTGGTGGAAGTGCCAGTTCTGGTGGAGCCTAACAAGCCCAGCTGTGGATGACAGACTGCGACTGCCCCTGCCCCTGCGTGAGAGGCACCTTGCAGCTGTTCTGGCCTCTCAGAAGGCTAGGTGACCCTTCTTCCCATATACTAGGGAGATCAAACTATTACTGATCTTCAGCTGTGTTTCTCTGAGACCAGGAAGGGAGGAGCAGAATGTTTTCCATTCCTTAACACTTCTTACCACTCAAGACATGATTATCTCTCAGGTAAGGGGCTATACCTTTGCCATGAGTCAAACACACAGAAATCCTCATCCTCTTATGAAAAGGGTAATGTGTCTATTCTGAAGTATTTTGTCACCCCTCATAAAAACGTGTACATGCACACCCAAATTTAGATAAACATAGATACTATTTTCTAGCGTTCCTAAAGACTAGTTCTTCTAGTGCTTCAAGGGATGGAACACCTCATCTGTGAGGACAGGCTGAGAGAGTTGGGGCAGTTTGGCCTGGAGAAGAGAAGGCTCCAGGGAGACTTGATAGCAGCCTTTCAGTATCTAAAGGGGGGCTACAAGAAAGAAGGGGGCAGACTCTTCAGCAGTGTGTGTTGTGATAGGACATGGGGAAATGCTTTCCAATTGAGAGAAGAGAAATGTAGACTGGATATAAGGGAAAAGTTTTTTACAATAAGGGTAGTGAAACACTGGAACAGGTTGCCCAGAGAGGTGGTGAATGTTCCCCCCCCCCCTGGAGACCTTCAAGGTCAGGTTGGACAGGGCTTTGAGCAACCTGATCAGCTGTAGGTGTCCCTGTGCACTGCAGGGGAGTTGGACTGGATGGCCTTTGAAGGTCCTTTCCAACTTGGACAGTTCTATGATTCTGTGACTTTCTGGTGTGTGATTATGTTAATCTGTTAATGACTGCCCCAGATATTTGGGGTTTATGAGTTTTCCACCTTCTTGCCATCATTGTCAGGGTGAATATCTCCACAGAGGGGGAAAAAAAAAAAAAAGGGGGGGGTC
>VXAV01000204.1:127456-146527 GCA_013399715.1 Alectura lathami | reverse complement strand
GGGGTCCAGTCTCTCCCCTTCTGTCCTCCTTCAATGCTGAATTGTCCAGTTTCATATTCTTCCTTTAGAAATTGATATTAAAGTTCCTGTCAGTCAGGATTCTTAGTGAAATAGGTTGTGGAGGGAACACATCTTGATATTTAACTCACAACTGAATGGTACAGAGGAACCAACCATAAATGTACTTCATGTAGCATGTCTGTTCTCCTCCCTGTCAGATCAATTGCTGGAATAAATCCAGTGCCATAGCAGTGGAGCTTAGGTTCTTGCAAAAAGTCTTGAGCTGCTGCAGAGCAGTGCTCCCAGTATGGCATAATCTCACTCCTGCAGTGCCAAGGTCCTTGCTAAAATATGTTTTGATTTCTCCCAACGTTGTTTTTGGTCATCTCCGGCCATTGCTGTCACATGGGGGAGATACCTGTCCCGCCTTTGTGTTTTCTGTGAGCATTTTGCCATAATTTCATCACAGTGATTGCTCACTAGAGTGTGACATTTGATAACACTGTTCTCTTCCTTTATCCAAGCGTAATGACTGCAGTCCTGTTAATGGTCTTACACAGGCCAAGAGAACTATCAAGGAGTGACTTCCTTGGATGCAACAACTGTGCTTTTGGCTTTGCATCCACATGATAAAACATCAGCTACTTAAAGCCAGTTTGGAGCAGGTCTGAGACACGTGGGACAGCTATCCCATTTCTTCAAGGGAGTCAGAAAGCATTTGGCACTTTTTCTTGTAAGCTAGCCAAAATGGAACACTTTGGCAGAAACAAAATACTAATTATATAATAGCATGTGATAGTCTGCTTCATTCCTGAGCAAGACACACAGGAGGGATTTTGCTGGACACTTCCTCTCATCAAAGATATTTCCAGAAGGGATTTGAAGGCACAGGGACTATCTTGACCCTAAAGGCATTCTGAATTCCAGTTGGCACTGTAGTGCAAATTCAGTGGCAACAAACACTAAATAATTAGAGACTGTTACTGTTTTGTTGATGAAAAGTTTCTCCCTACCCTCAGCTCCAGTTTAACTTACTTTCCATCACTATCGGCATATACTCCTCGTTACCTAAAGAAATCCGTGGGTTTGATCCATCTGGCTTTATCCACAGCAATATGTGGATGACCAGGACGTTGCCATAACAAAGGTTTTCACCTGTCCAGAGTTAATCCATTTATGCTATCTCATAATCAACAAGAAAGATTTTTGAGAATTCATCTGACTGAAAAGCCTTCGCAGCTTGAAGTCTGTGAAAAGTTAAGGCCCCACCTTTCAGTCTCAAAGAAGATGCGTAAGAGGCAATATTTGTGAAAGTTGTAGGCAAAAAGGATTATTTCAGGAAGGAAAAAAAATCATCACTTCCATTTTCGAAACTGTTTAACTGGTTTTCTTTCAGAAAATGATTATTTCTAAAGGTAAGATGAGCTCCAAATAGAATTTTCTGTATAAGCTGTATTGGACTGCTGTAAGGTACTGAATGTATCATTAATAAATCAGTACACATCAATTAACCAGTTCATTTTACAGAAAGAACTTGGAAATTCCTTCTCCAGACCCCAGGCAGAAGAAGGAAGCCTGGGAATGAATTGAGTGCCACAGTGATGTATGATTATGTCATGTTTGTACTTATGTGTCCAAAAAAGCCTGAGATGAAGGAGATTATTTCCAGAGGGAAAAATAACTGATGACTTCATAGTGAAAATCAACTTGTTAACAGAACTAAGTGTCTGAAGCCATTACTCACACAGTATTTATTGCACCTTCTGTCAGGACAGCCAAAGAGTATGTGACTGCTCAGCATGACTAGAAGGAATGGCAGTTGCACCTGGGCAGAGTTTTCTGATTGAGGCTGGGAAATCCTCTGAAGGCGATTGCTAGTTAGAGTACAAATCAATGGTATTTCAACTTAGAGTGGGATAGGTCCAAGCACCTCTCTTTCTTGGATTCAAGTCTTGTTCTCCAGAGGTCTGAGAGGATAAATGTAGAGATGTGAAGTGACTGCAAGACAATGGGCTCTTTACATCTGCCAGTTACCCGACCTAGTGATGGGCTCTCAGACCTCTAATTTGAAGAGGGCCTTTCTTATTTGTAGCAGGGCTCTGAAGTCAGCTTCTCTTGACAGGCTAGGAAATGGAAGGTCTGAACAACTTTTTCAGCCTCCTTCATTACTGAACTGAACTGCAAATTGCTGAGAGCCATGAAAGGAGGAATGTTGGTTAATGTCGTGAGAGAGGGAAGAATTCAGATTTGTGAGGCCCAGGACAGATGAAATTTCAAAAAATACTTGTCAAAAGTTCTAAATTTTTTTTGAACCATGTTTAAATCTACCCTTTCCACTTCATGCATTATCTGGCCACCAGGGTATTAAATGGTCTGCATGTTTGATGAAGGAAACTGTTGTTGAGGAAATATTTAAAATCTGTGTTTACATGTAACAGCTGTTACCTAAAAATAAAAATTCAAATTAACAAACAAGATAAGGTTTACTATAGTTCTACCCTCCTTTACGGGCAGATAGGAGAGGGAAGACAGTGCAACAGAATCTGCTGGATTTGTTTTATGAGGGCAGAGTAATGGCTGCCTTAAATGCAGCCAGAGCTGATGAGTGGTAAGTGATGATGAAGTGGAATGCAGATCTCATGGGAGCGTATTTGAACTCTTTCAGATTTTGACATCTCCCTTTATCAAAGCCAAACTGGAAGCAAGATTCTTAAAAAAAATGAATTGGGGATCACACCTTTAATTTAAAATGCCTCAATGGAAGCAAGGCTCAGTCTTCCACGGGAGCAGGTGATCTGACACAGCAGTAGCCTTGCAGCTGAAGTGCCTGTTAATAAAATGGTTCTGAGGTCTTGCTAAAGAGCGCAAATAAGTGGTTTGGTTTCCTTAAAACTGTGAGAGCTAGGTACTTGCCCTGGATGAGGAGGGACTTGCTGGGCATTCAGCACTGAAGGATGTCAGGTTGTCTTAATCCCTGAAAGTCTGCCTTCATCTGTCTTTCTCTGATAATCTTGGCTGCTGTGTAAAAGGTGCAGGTGGCTTTCTGCGTGAATACAGAGGACCTAGAACATCGCTTCAGTTACCCCTCTTCATGAGGGCAAGGAAACAACGCAGGTATCCTAAATATCATTGTTCTGCAAACAGGCTCTTTCCTCATGGCTGTGCTTCAGTGATGCTGCATAAAGTGATTCCTTCTATTTCTATTGCCTTTGGTGAGCACCTGCTGAATTTGCAGGTGGAGGTCTTTTGGCAGCATCTACAGATGGCAGGACAAAGTGCCAGCATCAGCAGACAGAATTTTACTCGGATTTTTTATTTATGGGACTCTTATCCTTGAGCTTCCTTAATAAGAGCGCAGTCAGCTTCCAAAATATATGCCCTAGCTAGAAGCTTAGAACAGAGTGAACAATTGCATCAATTACAGAAAGGAAAAAAAAAGTTTTGCATTGTGCTCCCAGAGGTCTCATGTGTTGCAAATGAACAGCTTCTGTGCAGTAATCACTGGTTTGATGATTCAAAAAACATCCAGAAAAGGCAACTCTATTGTCAGGCCTCCCACATACGCAGGTGAAACCTGCTTTAAGTACTGTTTGAGCCAAGATTTGTCCAACCTTGGAATGCTGTTTATGTTTCTATTATTGTTCCCATCACAGGCTTGGTTTTGTCACAAGCTGTAATTTTGTGGTGCCTTGGGTCTCTCTTCAGAATTATAATTAAGCATGCAGCACAGAGAGGGGGTTCCTGCTTCTCAGATTGCAAATAACATTTTTCTCTTTCTCTCCTTGTTCTCAATTTGGATTTGCTGCAGGTGCATAGGTCCACGTATCGAGGACTGCATTGGCCTGATGGATAGGTACTTGCTGCGTGATCGTTCCCTGTGTGTCTT
This sequence comes from Alectura lathami, assembly GCA_013399715.1. Lineage (NCBI taxonomy): Eukaryota > Metazoa > Chordata > Aves > Galliformes > Megapodiidae > Alectura > Alectura lathami. The sequence continues at coordinate 142,641 of VXAV01000204.1, read as the reverse complement.
CCATCTCCACGTGTGGACAAGGGTGCATGCGTGTGCATGTCCTTGTGAATGGCAAATGACGTCTTTTGTTCTGTAATTGCCTGCAGGTGTAGAGGTCCCGCTAGCCATGACTGCATTTACTATCCATGGACACGACAGTCCACTTTACCACAACATGCTAGGTAACATCCACCACTTCTCCATTTTCCTGTGCAAGGTCCTTCCCTGGTTACCGTGGGAACGTTATACTAGCCAGTTTGTTCAACAGTTCAGGGTATGGCAAGAATATGATCTGTTCTTGAGTCAGATCAGCCTCTGAACATCCCAATTTACTTTACCATTTGAAAGCCAGTGTATTTTCTTTTTTTATTTTGGTGAGGTTAAAGCAGAAAATGTTCACTCACTTCTGAAATTTTCTGCAGAAATACGTGTTTCTTGATGAAATTTTACTTGTTAAGGTGGAATTTATTTATTTTTTCCATTTGTTGGTTTTTTGAGGCAGAACTTAAGAGAAAATGAAGCTTTTTCCTCCATACTTTCCCATGGGGTGAAAAAGTAAATGTTTTAGTAAAACTGCATTTCTCCTTCAATTCACAGAAGTCTTATTTGATTTTTTTTTTTTTTCCATTTTCTGTTTGAAACAAGCAAACAAAAAAAAAAACAGATTGTAGCCTTACAGCAGTTTTGTTTTCCAGTAATGATGATCAATACAAGTTAAAGCATGAGGAATCTGAAAACACGGCAGTTATATCCTGCATTCACTTTTGTGAAAGCCCTTCATTGCCATTGAGTTCATTACTTTTAAAATTCAAACTGGTTAGTATGACTTCCAGGCTTTGGGGTTACTGTCATGAGCTAGGACTAGATAAGAAAAGTATCCTTTCAATCAGCTTCCTCTCACTGAGCGTTGTATTTTGTTGTTTTTTGTTTTAAGAAAAGAGTTCAGGTTGCCTTTCCTTCCTAGTTACATACCTAATGTGAAGACCCCTATTTCCTTGCTGTTGAGGAAGTGCATTTTTAGGCTTGAGAAACTATAGAAGTGCTATCAGATGGTGTATCTGTGTGATTAAATGGATGTCACTTCTGACTTGATTCTTAGACCAGTGATAAGACAATGGAAGAAGATTTTTTTTTTTTTTTTTTCATACTTCAGGGTTGTTTTTTTTTTTTGTGTGTGTGTGTTTCTGTTCCAGGGTATCTAGACTCATTTTCAGGTGTACTCACTGAGTAGAGTTGCTGAAAACCAGCAGGCACTGTTTAATTCAAAGGGTGCAACCCCACAACTAAATTTTGTATCAGAAACGTTCAGGTAGCAGTTAAATCGCTGTGGGTACCACCAAGTACTCCCTGAACTCAAGGGACAGACTCATGTTGATCACAGGGGATGTTAGACTGGACCTTGGATGTGAGGCCACAACACTAAAGAAAGCTGGCTAGCAAGGTGCCAGGCTTCAGCCATGTGTTAGCAGGCAGTGTTTGTTTTGCATTTTATGTTGTGTGAATTGTAGTTTTTGTCGCCTGAATCTGGTGTCCATGTAGGATATTTACAGGACTGTATACGTGATGAAATATTTGTACGTGTGTATTCTTTTCATTTCAAACCAACAAATGAAATTTCAGGGCTTTCACACTTCAGTGTTCAGTAGATGTGTGAAATTCCTCATTTTTTTTGGTGAATATGGTTCATTTTGTTTGGGCTAAAAGTAAGCAAAACTGCACTGGCAAAAGAGGTATTTATTATGAGAAGAGTATAAATCAAAAAAAAAAAAAAAAGATGTGTTCTACTTCAGATGGAACCTTCTTATTGTCCCTGTAAAAATTGTAGGGCCTCCCTAGACTTACTGACTTCACATGCAAGGTGGAGTCCTTGGCTGGCATGAAACTAGTATTGCTGCTTCTTTGCTTTCCTTTCTGTGTTCTTCCTGAGAAATGTCTGCACAGGGAACGCAGAGGAGACAAGGGCCCAGTGTTCTGGTTTGCCACCTGTAGCTCCTCCTGCTGTTCTCGGCTGGCTGGGCATGGGACAGGACAGTATGAGACTTTTGTTGTGGGATGTCAGCTTGGGGGCGTCCCCTTTGTTGGTCACTGAAGGCTGTGGACATGAAGCATGAATTCTAAGTGGTTAATTCTTCCTGTAATTCATAGAAGTTGAAACTAAGAGGAAGTCGTCAGAAGAGTGAGTTTAGTGATTTCCTGATGCGTGGGAGATCATAGATCCAAAGATGTAATGGGAAGCGTGTGGTGGTTTTGATGGGAAAGAACTAGCACCTTAATGTCGCTGGTCTGAGTAAGCTGATGTCTCTGTTTATACCCTAGGAAAATTTCATGTTTTCCTTGTAACTAACGGAAACTACTTAGCCAGGACTACCATTATCAAGTGGTTACATGCAATGGAGCGTAGACGTTAACTCAAATTACAATCCTAATGCTCGCTTTGTATCAACAAAGACGTTCTCTCAACAAATCATCACTTACTAAACAAAAAAGCTGGTTTTATGTACTGTGTGTACAAGAGCTAATTAACAGCAAACCCGATGTAATGCAGGCAAATCCTTTCATAGCTGTTTTGTACCCTTGCACAGTATGACTTCAATAGAATTTCACAGCCACTCTGACTAGATTACGAGAAGGGGAAACCACCTCTAATAACCTGTTAATGTTTATTGCTTTTATGGAGCTCTGTTCCACTGCTTGGAGGAAAGCATTCCATATGCTCTCTGTTTTTATAGAATAATTATAGTCACTTCTAGAGGGGCAGAGGAGGAGAATCGCTGTGTAGAATAATAAGAATAGGATCTGTGAGTACAAACTAAACTGCATTACTTACCTTGAATGATAAAAGATGCTGCTCTTGAGAAACTTATAATATGGAGCTCTCTGGTGCTGTATCAGAGCAAAGCAGTTGAAGAAACATTTCAAATTTTTTTAAATATTTTATATGCTTAAAGAAGTGAAACTTGAAAACTACTGTTTTGTGTCCTTTCTCTGGAGGTCAAATAGAGCTTACAGTTGATACATACAGGACAGACAGAAATCCCTTGTTTTGTGCAGGATTTACTGCTACTGAGCTGTTTTTCAAGCAGACCTTTGCTGTGGGCACACTTACTGTCACAACAATATCACACTGCCCCGGGCTTTGGGAGGAATCTGTTTAGGTCTCCCTTTGCATGGGGGAGAGTGAAGGAGCTAGAGGCGACTGTTGGCTTCATGTGCTTTTTGGAATCCATTCTGTGGCTGCAGTAGCTTGAGGAGCCTGTTGAGAATGCACAGGGTAGAGTAAGGCAGGAAGTTTGGTGTTTGTTGTGGTTTGTTGTACAGACAGCAGAACAGGAGTGAAATGCTCTGTGTACTGAGATGGCTGCTGCCCATAGAGCAGGTTTCTCAGCAGCAGAACTGTTGTTTGTTGGGTTCAAGCAATAGTTCGTTATTGCATATCTGTACATGCCAGACAGAGGAACAGTACAGAGAGTTTATAGAAGCTGCCCTATCCTGTCACTTTGTGGATATGGGAACAGCAGCCGTCATGTATTCTGCAGGGTGTCCCAGCCCTTGTGCTTTCTTTAGCTGGGGAGCTCCAAAAGAACATTTGTGCAGTGCTCAGGCTTAAAAAGCAAGCAGGTTTCTCACAGAAATACACAGTGATGTGTATTTGGTCTGTTCAGGACATGGGGCCGTCAGGAAGTTTGTAGTCCCTCTGTTATCCCTGAACTTCATGACCAGTGTTCAGTAAGTCCTACTCCTCTGTGGCTTCAGTGCATGGTGTGTGTATGTGTATGGTCGGTCCCACCTCAGCAGCGAGGTGTATGGAGAGTATCGTGGGAAACATGCAGGATTAACTAAGCATGCTATTGACCAAGCACTGGAGTTTTCTCAGGCACTTAACCAAACTTGGCAGCATCTTTGAGGACATTTCTCAATAAAAGCTTTTTTTTTTTAAGCTTTACTACTATGAGCTGCATAATATATTTCAAAATACATTTAAAACAAGAAAACTGTTCTAAAAACTGGGTACATTGTTTTTACTGTAACTAGGAGCAGGAAAAGTAAGAAGTGGTAAGGCCAAATATGATGGGTCACTGCTGAAAGGCGAGCATTTGGGAAATTGTTAATTGAAAATGGTTTGTTAGGATGGGAAACAATGCCCTGCCCTGTGGCAGAGGCCACTGCCTTTCTTTCTCATCATCCTCCATAAGCCTCGCGTGCCTGTACTGGTTTGGCTATACAAATAATATATGACGCAGAAAGGTCAGTTCCTCACAACACCACCCTCTTATTATAGAGCAACAGTGTGTGTCTCACTGCTCTCCTGTGAGTTTCTTTTATGGCTCCAAATGAGGGTTTAATTTAGATTTAATGCTGCTATAAATTAATTATCTATTATTAAAAATACATTTATAGAGCTTTAGAAATATGCAAGGTGTAGAGTTGTTTAAACCTCAGTGAATGGATTCTTAATAATTCATTAATATTTAATACATAATAAATCCAAACTAAAGCTCACGGTCTTACTTCCAACCTACCTGCAGGGTTTGTTGCCCGTTCGTATGTAGGCAGGTTACGTGACAGGTGTTTCAGTTCAGCGTCCAGCCAAGGCTTGATGCTCTGCATTCTGGCTTAATCTCCGTGACCTGTCTCGTGATAGAGGAGGTGCAGTTTTTCCAGTAAATGGAAAGCTCTTGGTTAGGGGTTCTTCAGAACAGTGCGTTAACAGCGCTGGCCTTTGTAGGCATGCGTGCAAGAAAAGCCTTCTGGATTGAGTCTCTTGAGGTTGAAGTCAGTATCTCAAACAATGTCATCTGCTGTAGGAGGCAGACAGTGTTGGGGTTAGGTTAGATTTGTTGCGTTCTAGTATCTATAAAATAATTGTACAGGAATTCCCCCCATATGCACACTTGTCCACTGCCTATTTAAAACCAGTTAAATATTTATTGGAATGATCATACCTAGAACACTTAATGCAGGTGAGAATTTGTATGTGAAGTCTGCAGATGACATTAGCTTCTTCCTTTCGCTTACAGAAGTGTAGGATATGTTTTTCAGTTCATTTGCAGCAGCTTTTCCAGCACTAGGTCAGAAATGGTAGGTAGCTGGTTAATGATGATAGCGCAGTTCACAGTTGCTCTTCGTTTGTTTTTGCAGAAATATAGACACTGGTTCGGGATTTGATAAGATGTTCTCCAGTTTTAGCTGTCTGTAGCCTGCAAACATAAAGTGCTGAACTAATGAAACCAGCTCTAGTTTTGAGGAATTAACAAGCTTTTGTCCCTTGGTGGAAAGTTGTACTGAATGTGGAAGTATTACTGCAAATAATTGCAGCTGTGCAGGAACGTGACTCATGAGAGTAAATCAAGCCATCAGATCAAAGTACTTGATCTTACTCTGTTTTTTTTTCTGTCATGCTGTAAAGTGATGTAACAGAGTGGGAGAAAGTCACATGAATGAAGGTAGGAGCTCAGGATCCGCAGATCAGAATTTTCTCTTCCCCCTGTTCTTGGGATGTGCCCATTTAACATTGACTTAAGGTGGAACACAGCTTTGCTAGTCACATTCTGAAGTTTCGTGGCCTGGCTTGAGTTACGTTCAAAGCCAGACTTTTGGATGGAATAAGTTGCATGGAGATGTAGGGTCCGAGATACAGGAAAGCTCAACCGGGAAGGGTGCTAAGGAGATCAGCTAGTCCCAGCTTTCTCTGATGGGAGGGTCAGCTGTGACTGTGAACAGTGTTTGTGGACAGTAAGAATACGTTTTGATCACTGTACTATTAAGAACTTAATTACAGAGAGAGAAAAGTTGAATCCCTTGCAGACAGTAGGGTATTCAATGCTGGAGTAGTTCTCTTTGGAAGACTCTTTGAAGGCTGTGTTTTAAGGAACTGGAGAGGATGTTGTGTGGCAAAAGGTTAGCAGTATCAGGTTGGGACCAAGACTGAGAAGCAGTCTCTTGTAGGAAAGGAAGAGCAAAGTATTCCGGCATTAAAACTGGACCACTTGCTGTCGATGCGCAAGCTTCAATCACAGTAAGGATTGCAGACAGACAACAGATTGAAGAGAGAATAGTCTAGCTTTAAAATAGTCCCATCTCCTGTAGATGTGTTTTCCTTCCCTCATGGCAGCGGTGCCCTCTGCATGTACGTGACTTGGATGCGGGCTAGGTTCGGTGCCATCTCGCCACTTCAACTTTGCACTTGGATCAGTCAGTTGGAACAGACTCCACATCTCCAAATTGCACACTTTGGGATGTATGAGTCATCAGTACCTCCAGCCAACAGACTGCTAAAATGAAGAAGCTCTTTTCTCTTACCAGGAAAATTCTGGTTAGAAAAAGACAATTATTAAGAAAGACAATGAAAACCTGTGGCTGTAGCAGCATACTTGTATGTATTCTCTCTACTTGCTTTCATCAACCTTTTTGCACACTTCTGGCTTCAACACTGCAAATACATAAATTTTGAAGTCTGCCTTGTGATGGGGTCTGGAGGGGACCATCTTGTGTTTTCCCTGTCCTGGCTTTCTTGAGCCCCAATGGGCCTCAGAAGCTGTGGGGCATAAAATGGTACGAAAAGTCAGCAGGGTCTGCTGTCTGCCAGAGGGGCTGGTACGTGGGTTTGGGGATTTGGTGAAGTGGGGGAGAGAAAAGGATTTGTGGCTGGAAGGAAGATGTCTGAGATTATTCATATGGTACTTCCACCCCAGATGCTAGGCATACTGTACTCAGAGCATTTAACAGCTATTGGAAGAGAAGTATTTTAAATATTTGAATGAGGCAGTATCTGCAATAAATTCTGGAATGTTGTATCATACTGAAATATAGGAGAAAGAGCTGTTGTACTAAATCATCTTTGGCCTTTATGTGGGCCATATTGTACTGCAAAATAATCATAATAAACCAGCTGTTGCAGAGTCTAGGTTACGCTGAGCAGTATCCTCACCATGGACACAAGCTGTTTTTCTAATCGAGTCACATCTGTGACTGTCAGGAGCTTGCTGTGTACATAGAGACGCGCAAAAACCCATTGGTAGAGCTGAGATAGAAGGTAGGGATCGTACTCACTGAGACTGCCTTCCCTCAGCAGCCTGTGCAGCCAGGGAAGTGAAGTAGATACCTTTGGGTGGCAGTGGATGTGGGGGAGGTAGTGAAGGTGGGGTGACTTGGAGCTCCTAAGCTGAAGGGCCTGTAGGGAGGCACTGGTGGCGTGGTGATGACTGGAATTAAGAGGAGTTGCAGGATTCACTTGTTTCTCTTTGCTCCGTGTGGCTGTGTAAGATCTGCTGGAGAGGACCTGTACATTATGGATACAGAAGAATTTAGGGGCATATCCTGGTGTAGGGGGTGGTCCTGCTTAAGCCTTGCATCAAAGTGAGGATCTCAGTTTTTGTCCTACCATTTTTTTCCTCATAATCAAATGGGATTTTCTAATGATTGGTATAATTTATGCAAGGCATTTAAACAGACATGACAGTATCCTTGTAATATTATAGTGATAAATCCCAGTGCAGCATCAAGAATGCTTAGGAATAGATTCCTTATGCCCTACCTTTATCCACCTTCAATTTTGCTTGATACTTACAAGCACTGGCCACGTTGATTCCCTCCTATGCTCCGCAAAGAAGAGTTCTGCATATTTAGAAACTCTCATTAGGAGTGGCTAAATAAAATGCATGTTCAGGTTAACAACAGCAACATGGCCACTTAGAGGCATGTGTGCCTCAAATACTAGAAAACGTTTGTGCCAGTGTGGAATAAAGTGTTAATATTTTGCTTTAGACTTTGGAGGAAATAGTCTTAATCTTTTATATGTGTAATACATATATGTAATACACAATAGATGGGTGCAGATTTCCAAACACAGTTGAAAAGAAGCCTGCAAATCCTCTGTGCACCGTGACTTCAATCTCAAACGTAGGTCCCAGAGATGATTTAATGCCACCCCTTGTTAAAAATAACTCAGCTGAAACCCTCGTGAGCTCTGCATTTATCACAAAACAAATGATTGGATATGACAAGCTACTTGAAGATCAGGACCATAGTGTGACAGTTCTGCTCTCATCAGTTTATCATGTCCTGTTTTGTTTTGGCTTTTTCTTTCCTCTTCTGCCAGTGTCCAGTGCTGAACTTATTAATACCTTAGTCTGGCTGCTCACTCATGTGAAGAGGCTTGCTCACCTTGGCGAGATTGCCCGCAGGAGCATAGAAGCAGAGCTGCACCAGAAATGGTCTGGCGGGAGCTGGGGCTGTCTTTAATGTGCAGACTGAGAAGCGTGAGTCATAAAGATTTCAGGGAAGGACAGACCATGACAGAATCTAAGCCTTGATCCCCAAATACAGTCCTTGAAAGTTCACTGCTGTGAAATATTCCTGGGGCTTGTGCAAGCAAGTTGCTGTCCCAGGTGATTCAAAGCTGGAACAGGAAAAAGCCTATCCTTCCCAGCCCTTTAGATTCAGACTGAAACTGTGCTGTGCTGTGTGAATCTTCTGAAAGACTGCTCTCAGGAAAGGCTGGCTTTCCAAGGAATAATCAGAAGACACAGTTACAGAGAGTCTGAGACATATTCAAAAGGGAGGTGATTATTTGTGAAGTGAAAATGAAAAGCATAGGGAAAAGAAGACTTAATCTGGCAGCACCTTGAAGGGAGGCAAACCACCTCTGCCATCCTTTGAGCAAGAATTCACTTAGTTGTGGATGGCTTTGAGTATTTTGTGTGTTGAACGGCTCAATTACAGATAACGCTTAGCTGGAACTCCACTTACCAACGGAATTTGGAAAGTGTTTTGGAAAAAAATATCAGAAGAGCACAGTATCCACATGTGTTTCCTTGGCTCATTAGTTTAAAATACTCTCAATTGGTTCTTTCTGGTCTTTCTTTACAATTTGAGTTTCCACCCAACTGAAGTGAATTTCCCTTGATGTCTGGAACGGGTGCCAGATGCTCTAGAGAATAAAGCAGCAAATGCCTGGTGCATTGTGAATACATATCTTCAGGGATCAGATGGTTTTACCAAACTGTTTCCCACGTTTGTGTGAGCAGACACCTATCGATGTGATTGCTGCCTGAACTGAAGTGCCACCTGGAACATCAGTGAGTTGCTGCTAGTCCTGGCTGCACTCTTTGCTCATCTGTACAGTCACGGGTGGAGCAAAACTGAGGGCAGGCTGAAGTAGTTGCTGAACCGTGTAGGCTCAAGTTCAGCCAACTGCGTGGGAAGTTGTATGGGCTGTCGGGTGAAGGAGATGGGCCACCCCATGTCTGCTGGAACACCCAATAGGTGCCAAAATGTTACAGTGACAAAAACGCTACAGAATCTGCCCTGAGTGCCTGTTGCACAGTGAAGGAGTGTTCCTACTTGGTTTCAGTGGTCAGTTCTATGCTGGGAGCTATATTCTCTGCATGACCCCGCCCCCATTCAGGTTTTGGCTGCCTGCTGATCTCATACAAATGTTACATCATGGTTCTCCAACTCCCCAGGCCATGTAGTGCCCTCAGCCTGTGCTGCTCATGAGCACAGAGCAGTCCTGCCATGCTGACTGGTCTCTTGCCTCATGATATCAGGCGGGAGAGGGCGCGTGGTGTTCCTGTGTTCCAATCAGTAGTGTCACAGACACAGAGATGGTTGTGGAGCCTGTTGACTCCAGCTGGTCGCAGAGAGGCCTGTGTGCTCCAAGTTTATTGCCTTAACAGAAATGCTTTATGCAGAGGGAGGCTCCTTGAGCTAATGTTGATGGATTTGGTTTCAGAGCAGCCCATCAGCACCCATGGTCATTATAGAGCCGGCTTTCTTTATTTGAGGTACAATATTGGCGAAGAAAAGGGGAAATCTGACAAGTTTATAAAGAGGGTTGCTCTTTGAACTGGCTTCACCTGTGAGTCCAGTCTAGTGGATCTGACTGGCTTTCTGTCACAGCTAAATCAATCCATTTTATTTGGGACCTGACTTGGCATATTTTACAAGGAACATTAATCTGTTTACTTAAAACACAAGCCTCAGAACAAAGTCACCACCCAAGTTCTTACCGATAGCGTTCCTTTTTATGTTGTGGCAGAAGAGAAGAATCTCAGCCAAAAAATATCAGGATGCAATAGCACTGTATGTGCTTAAGGATAATAAAGATGTCAAAAATGTATAATCAATATATATTAATGCTTAGAATTCTAGCCCAAATTCATTTTAAAAGCTATACTTTTTTTTTAGGACTTATTTTGGTGAACAAAATGAGGAATCTTTTTTTTTCCTTTTTTTAAAAAAAAGACATCAGTAGGGCATGCCTTTACAATAGGAATAGACAATATATATTTATTTGAGTTTGAGTTCTGCTGTCATTTCAGTAAACACTTTCTGATAACAAAAATATGCACAGATCTTCAGTGGATAATGCCACTGTGTTAAACATTCTGTTTAACAGTGCGGTTGTTCTCACCAGCACATCTTGACTAGTGGCACATCTCTTCTGCTCATGGCTGAAAACTCCAGCTCTCACTGGCAAAGACAGTGAAAACCTTTGAGCACATACACGCTTTGAGGGATCTAGAAATGTGCTAAAATACTTGCTTAACTGCTGGATGGGCACAAGGGGGACTACAACACTCTGCTCAAGTTGCGTGTTGAAAACTCAGGGCTAAAACTAACTGCCACCAAAGTCTTAACTACAGCCCACTGACAGTGTGATGGAGTGCAGTTTGTCCGTATCTGGGTTTCAGTGTGGAGTTGGTAGATCAGCTGTCAGTTATGGTTCGTGGTTATGCGTGATAAAAGCTGATCTGAATGTAAGAGGTGATGTCGTTCAGTGTTTATACACCTTCAGATTAGGTGAAGAAACTCAGAGTAGGTGGAGAAAGGGAGAAGGGAGTCTTGTTCTTGAAAAAGGAAAAATACAAAGCAGAGCACATCCTGATGTGAATAATCCTAGAAGCATTCTTCCTTCCCTGGGGATCACTGGGAGTTGGGGTTGTAGAAGCCTACCAGGAGTGTGCTGCTAGCAGAGAGGAGCTATTAAAACACACTCTAGTTGGCTTCCTAGCCTGGTTGTTTATTTTGTATGTTTAAAATACTAAGATTATCATTGCAGGATTAGCAGAATCTGTTAGATCTCTAAAAGTACAGCTTGAAAGTCAACTGAATTCCCCAGTGAGGGAAGGATGAGGAATGCAGGACGTGTGAGTTGTCCATCTTGAAAAAAGAATGCCTTGAAGAAGAAAATTATCTCTTTGAATACATAGATAAAATGTGAAGGGGTAGAGGGCCAGGAAGGTTGAGGCAGGAACTGAGAGCTCTCTGACAGCTTGTCTTCAATGCTTAGTTTATTTATGTGTTGTGTTACCTGGGTTGATGCCAGAGATAGGGACCCAGGTGCTTTCTCAGCTTTTCTCTACAGACCACAACACGACTTCTGCTGTGTTCTCCAGTCTATAGAGTATGAGACTGTGTGCTCATGGAAATCAGTAATGAGGCTTAAATACCTGACCCTCAAAGCACTGTGGGGAGTGCAAACGTGTTGATGTTTTGGAATGGATGGAATGATACAGGCAGCCCTGCTGAGCATCCTTGTCCGTTTTGGAACACTAGCTTTGAACTTCTTGCCTACAGTTTGGAGGGCAGGAACGGATATTAGATGTTTCTGAATATGAAAATGCTGTATTTTTAAAAAAGAAAAATATATTATTTATTTCTCCCAAGAGAATGCTAGAATCTTACTTTCAAATTTTAGCTACAGATACCTGCAGTTTCCAATTGGGAAGGCAGGATTTTTCACATGTACTGATTTTTCCCTCCCACAGCCTCCCCTGCTGCTCTCTTTTCCAATCATTAATTGGGTATTCTGTCCTCAGCTGCAGGAGGGGTGAGGGATAGCAAATTAATGATGTGGGATTGAATTATGATTCAGGGCCATATTTTGATGGGCATGAAAGTTCAGAAACACCTAGTAGAGGTGTTTTTGCACCCTCTGGAGTAGATTTTCAGTGTGTAAAGGAAAATAGTGGCTGTATCAGCAGTTTTGTGTTGGTGAGCTCATAGTGGAGCTGAAAGATACGTGAGCTAGAATTGACCTCTGACTGTCCATATTTATGCTGGAAGAGCTGGACTGGCATACAACTACTCTGCTTCCTTGAGCTTAGCTTTTCTGAGCCCTAACAGAGAAATGAGGTCTCTGTGCTTTGTAGAGTGACTTTAAAAAATCTTTTTTGAGAACAGTATTTCTGTCACAGCATTCATGTTGTTTATTTTTGTGAAAGCATTTCTAAATGGAAAGTTTTCTGCAGCGTGCAAATGTAGCCACTTGCATTCACGGAGGTGGTTGTGGCGCAGTCACGTAACAATAATGTAAATGGATTACATCCTTAATGCCTAGAGATAAGGAGCTTTGTGTGTGTCCAGCTGGATGCGAAGCTGAACTGATGCTAAGTGCACATGCAAATAAAGATTGAATTAAAAAAAAAAAGAACGGGAGAAAGGCTTCATGTCTCCAGTTGTATCTCTGATCAGTAATACCTTGCAGGGATCCGTGTTAAACACCTTTAACAATTATCTAAAAGAAAGGTGAACAGCATTTTAATGAAATTCGCCGGGGTATTAAATTTGAGATACTGCACACACAAGAGTAGTAGAGAAATTGCACAGGAGGCTTGAAGATGTTAGCAGAATAGCTAAAAAGCAAACTCAGCCTAATGAACCTAAGTAAAAATAACCCAAACGAGGTAGGTGACAAGCAAAAACCTTAAGTGCTTAGGAAATAATGTGTGTGTGGTTAGAAACAACAGTGAGACTTGATACTGAAGTGCACTGGTGATATCAGAAAGCACTGAAGCCAATGGCTCATTGTTTGCTATTGTATCAAATAAAATTCAGGACTGTTGACTTTGGGGCAATTTTTGTTTAGTTTGTTTTTCACCTAACTGCACAAACCCAGGAGTTAATCTGGTTGCAGGTAAGGAGTAAGCACAGGGAAACCTCTTGCAGGAAGACTGCAGATACCTGTATCCTCATTTTGCCATTGCAGGTTTGCTTTTCCCATCAAAGTGCATGTTGTGTCTCCTTGTCCACACAACTCTTCACATGTGCATGGCAGTTTGGAAACAGTGAAACTGGTATGCTGATGGAAAACAAGTTGTAAGACGTGTTGCTGTGTTTCCCCTGATTTCATATTTGGTCTGGCTAAGAGACTGTCATACGACAGGAGGCTTTTCCAGTGGTTGGCTTGTATGTAGCCAGCCGTTCTTTGGTCTGTCACCCTGCCTAACAATGAAGTCTGATGTTGCTTGCTAGAACCCCTCTGATTGCTGCGGGAGTTATTGGCGGCCTCTTCATCATCGTCATCGTGGGCCTGACGTTTGCTGTGTACGTTCGGCGCAAGAGCATTAAAAAGAAGAGAGCGTTGCGAAGGTTCCTGGAGACTGAGGTGAGGGTGTGCTCCTTGTCGCAGAATACTTGCAAATTTGGGAAGATTCACAGAACTGCTCTGCTTCTGTACTAGGGGTGTTCAGGTCTCCAGTTACCAGAGAGGTCTGTAGGAATCTTTTTGCTGACTCCTGCAGAACTAAACTGGTGGCAGGAATGAAGCTATTTCAATGTGCTGGTTTCCTGTACATGTATGGATTTGTGGTTGTCAAAGTCTAAAACAGATCCACATGATCACCTAGCCATGTTCCACCAGCTTTTGGAGCTCCCACCCTGCTGTCAGTTAAACTGCTGTCCCAGTTCATCGATACATTCAGTAGCTGAACGTATGCTGCAGTATGTTTCTTCAGTGAGGTCTGGTGAAAACTGTCAGGAATGCTGAAACGCAAATATTGTCACTTACTGTCTGTCTTAGTGCCTGTGTTACCTTTGTGGTCCAAACTCTCCAAAGCCTTGTAGTTATGTTCAGCAGTAATAGTGTTCTTTAATAAGCCAAGATGCTTCCCAGAGCATAACCACATGAGGTTCGCAGTTCTGATCACAGAGGCGTGTAACGGAGCTATAGGACAGAGTGCTGCACCCGTCCTGTTCTGCTCTATAATGTGTAGGTAGTGGAGGAGGAAATCTATGAAATATTTTTGAGCATAACATTTGGTCTTTATTTGCCTGTTACAGTAAAAGTGATTACTGCCATCTCCATACCTTGAGACACTTTTGATGATGATGTTAAATGAGGGTTCCCTCCTGCAAGATAATAAAGCCTGGAAATACTGTTATATCACTACTGATACTTTGATACGGCTTTGTCAAAAGTGCTGTTTTCTGTTGTATTGTAAGGGTCCTGCTCTCGCTTCCACTCTGGAGCTTGGGAGCAAATGATTTATGTATCCCTAATCCATTTTCCTAAATACCTTTATGCCTGGCTAGAGTTGGTGTTGCTTGTTATATACTGTTGAGGCTTATGGAAGACTTAACTAACTACTTTTAGATATGTAAATCTTACCATCATATCAGCACCTACGCAAGCAGAAGTGATTTTAAGCAGGTGGTCTTCATTGCATTTGTGAAGTACTGGCTTTGAAGTCCAGCTCCAGTTCTCCCCTTGGTCAGATAAAAGCTGACAGTGTTTCTCCTGGGGGAATAAAGTCTTCTACTGGATAAGTGGGGAGGCTGTTGTCTTGGCTGAGAAATGGAAGATGAAATCAGGAGCATCCTGAAATAAACACACACGGCTTCAGCTGACTTCTCTGTTTCTAGCTGGGGGCTGTGACAGACCTATCTTTGTGTCTACAAACATTTTTTTAGAACCCACAATACTACTTCTCCCTGCCTTCCCTGTGTTGGTGGCACGTGGCATAGAAGCTGTTTTCATGCTTCACAAACTGAAAATACGGAAGCATGCCTTCAGTCTGTGTGGTTTTATTTTATAGCGAACCTTCTTTCTTTCACCACATTAGCACTGGACATCTGAACGGGAACAAGGAAAGAAAATTATTCTTAAAAAAAAAAAAAAAAAAATGCAGCCCACTAGTTAGTTCTGCAATAACCTGTCTTGTTGCAGTTTGGTTTTGTTATGTTTTCATACTCCAGTAATTTCCAACTAACAGTGTTCCTACCTGAATCAAAATAATCTGGTCAATTGATTAAGTAGTCCATGATGCTCAAAGAGCCATAGCAGCTGTTCTGAAACTGCAGAGTACTTAGCCTTGTGAACAGACAACTCTGAAATACTGCAGTGGTGTGAATCCCATTTGAGCAGGAGTAGCCGTGAATTATTTTTCTCATCCTGTAAGGGAACAGGCTATTTTTCATTGTTT
>VXAV01000204.1:76847-119445 GCA_013399715.1 Alectura lathami | reverse complement strand
AAAAAAAAAAACAAACTTAAAGGCTATGAGAAAACTTGGTCAAATGGAAGATTACTGAATAATGTGGCAACATGTGAGAAGAAGCTGACTCAGATGCCCAATTTTAAAGCAGGCTTTGGCACCAAGAACTGGATAATTAGTGCTGACTTAGGACTAAAAGAAACTGAAAGCCTGTACTTAAGAAACCTCTCAGTTTTGTTGCTTTACATTTTTCCTTTGTGCCTTCTGCTCACATTGACAATATGAGATAGGCATGCACTAATGTTTAAGTTTCTAAAGTGCAGCATTGCCATGCTGTAAAAAGAAAAAAAAAAAAAAAAAAGGTTGTTTGGGCCCTCTGCTACTAAAAAGAGGTGCTGTTCTCCCAGGTGAAGAGGTGATGTTTCTCCATCACTAGCTCAAGGTTAACAGTGAGCTGGTTAGGTTTGTTGAAAAGACTGAATAAGAAATATCTTGATATTTAAGTCAAAAGGAACTGGCCGTAAGACTTCTGTATATGCTGGCTGATCATTTTTAAAGCATGCTTGCCTGTGTTTTAGTTCAGTGCCAGATGGGTAGGCTATTACATGTTGGATTTCTCGTGAAAACTGGTGCGGAGGCTGTGGATGAGCACCAACACAGGCTGCAACTCCCAGATCAGCAGCAGTGCACAGACTGAGCAAGGGCAGAGGGCCCTGAAGGATCAGTGCACTGTGTTTGTCACGCTTGTTTTTATACTGCCGAAGTGCCAAGTCAGCTTTGAGGTGAGGGAGAACAAGGATTTCTGCATTGAAGTGAAGGGGAAAAAATATAGTTTTATACGTACGAGTACTCAGGCTGTGTGGTTGTTTTGTTTTTTGATAGAAATTTAAGGGTAGGCAAGTGTAGTCTTAGAAGAGTTGAAGTATCACTGTTGAAATAAGTTTTGTCTTAAAATCTGCTAGGAAAATGTAGTTTGAGATGCTTCTCCCTTGTTGCTTTGTTGGAGCTAAATTGAAGAATTGTTCTCCATGTCTCAGTGCTGATCTAGGCACCTCTGATACATCAGCAACTGTCACAGGCTTACAAAAATGGAATAATTAACATCTGTTCGTATTAATATCCTGCATCCTATTTACAGGTGGTAGTC
This sequence comes from Alectura lathami, assembly GCA_013399715.1. Lineage (NCBI taxonomy): Eukaryota > Metazoa > Chordata > Aves > Galliformes > Megapodiidae > Alectura > Alectura lathami. The sequence goes on along the minus strand of VXAV01000204.1, from coordinate 118,337 downwards.
AACTGTCCCTGTCGCTGCTTGTCACATAGTTGTAATGTAGGAAATAATCTGGTGCGTGACTGGGCTGTTGATGGCCTTGGTAATATTCTGCCAGGGCCTCTCGGAGTTGAGCTCAATAACCAGGATAAACAGAGACAGAGCTGAGGTCTCAATGTGGCTGTCAGATCACAGAGCAGGAATTGCTGCTTTGAAATGCTTGGTCCTCCAATATTGAAACTATAGTTTCCAAAATAAAAAAGATTCTGGACAGCAATATTTTCTGTATTAACTTCGGTGTTGCTGCTTATTGCAATGTATGTCTCTGTTCGACCCTGTTAAGATCAGAACCATTTGTGCTGTGTAACCATGGTGAGCTTGTCCCTGCCCTGAAAAACTTCCTGTCAAGCTAGACACAACATATAAAGGGCAGAGGAATTTTAATGTTGTTGTTATTAATTTTTATTTATTATTTATCATCATTCTCCATCAATTGTGAACTGGAAGACAGATCTCACAATCTCTGAGCAAATTCTTTAATGATTATTATTATCTTTTCTTTTTAATTAGATTCTGGTTTTAAATTGGCTTGAAATGAAGCAGATACTATATGAGGTTTGCTTTCAAACAAAGCTGTTTTCTCTAATTACCCGCTGAGAATGCATCTGAAACGTTCTTTTCAAACACCTCTTGTTATCAGTCAGTGCTTGCTAACAAGTTAGGTATTTTAAAGAAGTTGGATTAAACCTGATACAAGGCACATGCTGCATGAGGAACAGAAGAGAAATTAGGTATTCTTAGTTACTTGCAAGGTGATGGCAATTGTTTCCTAAAGCATTTTGCTTCACAAAGAAGATGAAGCTTTCAATTGCACAGACAAATAAGCATTGCGGGCAACAATGTCAGTTGGACCAGGGCTTACTGTTTTCTTAATGCTTTGCCAGCCAAATGATTTTAACATGTTTAAGGAAATAATTACATAGGTTTTTGAGCTATGTTGGCAGATGGCAGCTGTGTTGAATTTGCTCAGTACTAGCTTCAAAAATGTTCATTGATCGACCTGCACAGATACATTCTGTGATGTGGAGCAGCACTGCTGCAGTGGTAGGGAATGGCTGAGGCACAGTCATGCAGCGGCTGATCTGGTGGAAATGGGAGACTGGGCACAGAGGGGTACGTTGAGCAGGGACTAAGGGCACATCCCCAGGCATCAGTGCCGAGTGGAGGCAGTGCCAATGGTGCGTAAGCAGGCCGAATCTGCTTGGAGAAGTTCCCTGGGGTTGAGGATGCCTTTTCTAACCAGCTGCTGCCCTTCACTAGAGTTCAGTGCAATGGTTTGCAGGTTGGTATAAAAGCAGGATTTAGCTCTTTGGATGTTTTCTGACACCAGGCAAAGCAATTGGTTTGTCAATGAACCCTTGTTGGTTTACGTGAGGGGCTGGAGTCACCTGCTGAAAACATACGTCATCAGGGGAGTTATTGAAATAATAAATGTGTTTACAGGGGGGCTGGAAAGAAATGGCATTTGAAATAGGGCAAAAATGCGAGTTTCTTTAGTGAAATCACTTTTTTTGGAAGATCTTTTTAAAATGTTTTTTGGTAAAATACAAGAAACTGATGGAACTAAAAGGAGCAGTTCCTGCTGAAGCGTTTAAATCAGAAACTCCAGAGAATTCCTCAGCTAGAAGATGCTTTAAGATACGCCACTGGTTTTGTCGTTTGCTGAATGAACACTGGCAGATTTCCGTTTTGTGATCATCAATTGTTTCAGAATTCAAACTACGTATATTAGACAAAAACATAGCCAAATCCAAATTGGAATATTGAGCATTTTTTCTTATGTGATTGGGTTGTGGACAGCAGGGAGAAGGAGTGGAAGGACTGGGGAATTATTCTTCTAGCCAAGAAAGAGATGGGAAACATTTTTTAATACTAGGTCATTGGTGAGGATCTGAATGCAGCATCCTGTCTGATCTTAAGCAGAGTGGGGAGCTGCCTCTGCTGGCTCTGTGGCTAGTTCTCTTTTATCAGGTGAGAGGACAGTTGCCTTCTTGACAGTGCTGTCATTCAGATGAGAACGCAGATCCGAGTGAAACTGCAGGCTGCCAAAGGTTTTTGGTGTTGATGTTTACATGAAGGCTTGGCAAGCTCTCAGAGTGTCCTGAAGCTCCACAAAGTGTTTGAAGCCACTTTGTGTCACCACGTGCATGTTTCTCTGGGCTGGTGCTGAACAAGTGAGCGGTAGCCCACATTGCTCCCTGTGGCTGTGAAAGTACCTGTGAGACAGGAAATGTGTGGCAGCTTTGGATGATTTTGTGCTTTGGTGATGCTAACTTTCTCAAAAAAGAAACCTTAACCATGAACTAAACAGTCCATTTAAGCCTTTTTTATTTAAATGTAGTCTTTCCTTTGCAGCTCTTGAGTCCCAAGTGTGATGCTCTCATGCAACTGAGTACAGATGAGCGAAACATTGAAATGAGTGGTCTGTTTTGAAATCTCAGATGTGATAAATGAACTACCTGGGCTATGGGTAAAATGTATCTTTGATTAAAACGCCTCTTAATGTTGGTAGTACACTTGATGAAATTAGGTTTCAATCTGATGCTGTCCCTTTAAATTGATCATGAAGGAGGAAAGAGCTTTTAGTGTGTGATTACTAAGTCAAGCTTTTCAGTGGTACTGGGAAATTTCAAAGCAGTGTCCTAAGACTCTTCAGAAAGGAGAGAGAATTTGAGTTTTTTTTCTCCATCACTCATTCTTGAGACCTTGCCATCACTCATATTACATCAAAAATCAAAGCAATAGCTCCATTCTTCTGAAAAGAATCTGCAGCTAAGGCTGAAAATGTTTATAAGCTGGTCAGTGTTAAGATTGATTTATTTTCCTGTTGAAGTATTGCTGAAATGATTATGAGTGTTCTTTTAAAACTTCAAGCCTTTTTGTTTTTTTGTTTTTTTTTTTTTTGCACTCACATGAAAATAGCAAGAAACAAAACTCTTTTGACAGCCTATTCTCAAATAATGACGCGTGTCCCAAACTAAGTCAAACGTGTCAGAATGATAGGGCGTCTTTACACGTGATTGGTAAGGGAGGATTGCCAGTCTGAAATCCACTTTACCTCTCCTGACTGATTTCCATGGAAATGTTTGCATAAAGATTTGTTGTGGTTGCTGAGGTCCTGAACTCCTGGCTGTCTGTGCGTAAAACTGAGCTTGAAAGCAGGGAAGGTTTTACTTTCTAATTGTCAGAATCAAATGTTTTCGGGCAAGATTCACAGAAAGGCCGGTGAGAGTCATCCTCTGACTGAGTGTTTGCTGGGGAATGTTCACTCAGCACGTTGTACTCAAAGGGTCTGTTCTTTAGTCTTGAGATTCCTCCTCAGCTGTCTTAACACAGGCTCTGATGAATTGGGAGGCTTAATTGGTACAAAGGCAGCAGGGAGAAGTCAGAAGCATATGGTGTGTGGGTTTTGCAAAATGCATCTCCTGCTCTGTCAAACACTGGAGCATGCGCTTACCTGAGCGCTTGTGCTCTGTTGGAGTCAGCAGGGATGCCCATGCCCTCAGTGTTGGCAGGGCAGGGACCACTGTACATTTTCTGATTTCTCAGAAATATTTAATGAGCCAGACTGGCACATGAATGCACGTGTTCCTGCATGGGTAGGACCTACTGCTCTTCTAAGGTGGGCACAGCGTATCTGACCCAGCGGTCTGTAATCATCACCTTCAAAGGGGAGAGCTTTCAGATCACTGAATTGTGCTACTGTCCAGTAAATGCTGGGAGGAAAGCGGGGAATCTCTTATGGTTTTGAGTCGCGTGGGGCAGTTGCATGCATTTGAATGGAGCACCAGCAGTGCAGGCTGAGCCTCTGCAGCGTTGAGTCACTAAGCCTGCATACCTTCTTGTGCAAGTGCTGTGACAAGCAGAGCCTCAGTGGCTGTGACTGCACTGGGAAATGCAGCATGTTTAAAGACATGCCACTGCCAGAAATGGCTGTGCACCCATACAGCAGTGCCCCAGGCAGAGACCAGCTCTGCTCTCAGATGCAGGAGAGCACCCTCCTGTCCTGTCCTGTGCTGTGCCCCTGCCCAGGCTGCAGCACCAGCTCGGTCAGAGCCAGGTGAGCAGTGCTTGCCTGATGCTGTGTTTCCATCCCATTTGTGCGTGGTGTACCACAGGTCATGCTGTGGGGTGGGATTTTTTTTGCATTCTTAATTTTTACCCTAGACAGTTTTGGGTGTAATGGCATACCTACTAGCTTGTATTTTTTTTTTTTTTTACTTTTCTTTGAAGGAGTAATCTCACTCCTTAACGGTGTGAAGCACTTGTACTCCACCTTACTAACCGAGGGATCTCTGGTTGAGATATGGTTGGCTGCGTGTTGGAAACTTGGGAAGTGAAAGTATCAAATCTCTAATGTCCAAAACCACCCAGACAAAACCTGTAGTCTCTTAATCATAATAGTTTGACCTAGCTCTGAAGAAATGCATCTCGTAGGACTCATACTGTTACATTCTCTATTTGTTCCTTAGCATGGCTTCCTGAAGCTAAACAAGCATTGGAGGAGTTTCAAGGAGGCAGCAGTTAGAGGCAAGAAGGGCCTTGATTCAGAGCTCAGTTACTTCATGCTATGCCTGGCAAATAAAAATGGTTTGTTGTGTGAGTGTGAACGTAGGCTTTGGCCCCGGATGCACGCTGTTGTGCTTCTGTGCAACAGCCGCAGGTGAAACTGTGCCTGTTGGAAGCACTGATCGTGCTTTTCTGCTTGGAATAGGGGTGTGAATGTACAGAAAGGTTAGTTTTGGGGGTTTAATCTCTTGTTTCATTTGCTCCCAAGTCCCGTTTCTCCAGTGAGAGGCTGAGCGCATTTGTTGTATGTGACCTCTGTGTTGTCACCGTGCTTGAGGACAGTACAGTGCCAGAAACCTGTTCCATCAGAGAGCACAGGCCATGCTATTGCGCTCGCAGGAGCCAAGCTGAGCATGTACCTCAGTCCTGCAGTGGTAACCTCAGGGCTGAATCTGCCCTTGAAGCATTCAAGTGCTGTTGACTGTATCACTTAGCAGTAAAATGGGTTACATAAGCTGTTGTTGGGTCCCAAATAAGACATTTGCCTGAAAGTGCCCTGTTAAATGCTTCTGCTTCTAATGACTGTAGAGCAGTTCCTAGAAAAACAGTTGTGGCAGCTGATGATGTTGGTGTCCTGCCTCTGCTGGCTGCTGTCCCTCTGTGGGACTCGGATAGCCTTTGCTGGTTCCTGTGGCTGCATCTCTCACTTCAGTGCCAGAAACGGCTGAGGTGTTCCAAAAGCAGCTTTGCAGGGGGCATCTGCCTGACTGCAGAGAAGCAGAAGCCCAAGGGTTAAATGTATAGCAGTGCTGTGAAGCAGTTGAAAACAGTGTCTGGCATAGGAGGTACAGGGCAAAAAACAACAGGTATCATTGCCATAAGATTAATGTGGGCATATATGATTTTGGAGATGTCTTGTGCTGTCTCTCAGCTTAAATATTTGTGCAGACTGCATATGCCAAGTTGGCTGTAACCTGAGAAATCTGTGAGGCCTAGCAGACAAACATGTGGGAAATACATTGGGCTGTAATACATTGGGTCTGGCCTGAAGCAGTTCAGTTGTGCAGGCCAGACAGGTTTTTGCCCTAGCCATCAGAAGCATCGTAAAATGAATGAAAAAAGCAGTGTATTCACAGTAGTATCTCTGCTGTTACCACAGCACGGTTTGTGATTTCAGAAGAATGCACAGCGCAGTAAGAAGTGAGCTCTTAAATACTTCTGTGTACTCAACAATGATGAGGAAAAACAAGGGGTTTGGTGTTGTTTGGTTTCTTTTACTTTGTTTTGTTTTGGGGTATTTTGTGGCAAGAACAGTTAGAAACAGAAGGCTAGGAAATGGAAGATTTCTCAGACTTTGGCCCTGCTGACCAAACTCTCTCAGGTGCATGTGTTCATCTGCCTTAACTGGAGCAGTAAGGTCTGCTCTCGGCTGGCTGAGCTTGGAGCAGGCGTGTGGGACTTGTTTGAAATGAGGAATGTGTTCCTCCTACACTGGCTCTGAGGGACAGCATGAGGCACTGGAAGGGAACACTGGTACCTGTAAGTGAGTTCCTGCCAGTGCTGCGTTGTGTGGCCGCTGACACTCAGGAAGCTCGTGTTGAACAACAGGCCTTCAGGAGTAAGTTTTCCTCTCTGTCAGATGTTTAAGTCTGATACAAGGAAACGATAAAGATAACTTCAAATGTTGATTGTGTTGTTGGGCAAAGTCTTTACAAACAAGCAGATGAGGTCATCAAGCGTTGCATTAGGAAGTTCCGGGATCCCCCAGGTGGTACAGGGCCCTCTTAATGGCACAACCTGTTGATGGGATTCACACCTCCCATAAGCAGCTATTCGTATTGCCTTTAGAGCCAGGTTTTGTACATGGCAGGGGGATGGCTCACTCTCAGCTCTGCTTTGCCTTTATGCCATCTCTGGCACCTTGGGAGCAGTTTGGCTAGGGATGCTTGACCACTTACTCAACTGCTTCCTGCTGTACTAACAGATAAGTCGGTGCTGGAGAAGGCTTGTGTCCTAGACCACCCTGGGTGCAGAAGAAGTCTTCAACACAGCCATCGGTGGGGCCCAGGCACCTCTTTGTATCAGCTAGTTGACAAATTCAGTGGTCAGAGAAACACAGACAGCATCCAGGTATGCTCTTCAGGAACCAGCATGTTGGCTGGTGTTCATGCTCAGCTGTCAGCTGCAATGGTTAGTGCCAAGCAGGCAGTTAAATACCATCTTGTAAGATGTGCTGTAGGTGTTGGTGCACTGTGGAAACACCTTCTTCTCACAGTCCTAAGAATTGTTCTAAGAATTGCTCTTTCCTCCTCATCACAGAAGGCTGAAACAAAAATCTTGCTTTTCTTGGATTTTCCATTACTTTTTAGAAAGAGCACTCAAATTAAAGATACTTCAAACATGACTGCACTGTGGGGGTAGATCAAGAAACCATTTTAGCTGGGATTTTCAAAGCTCTCTAAGGAATGAAGGTGACTTGAGTGACCTGTGAGAAGTGAGTGGCTAATTCCTTTCATCATCTGTGTTGACAGGTGCTTTTAGCCCGGATGGAACTGTGTTGTGTCCTTACAGTGATGTCCAGCTCCCCTGACTTAAATAGGCTCTGCCTGTCTGAGCATATTTTGGCTGGTCTAATGACGGGTGCTCTGAGGACTGCTCCTGGCCTCTGTCTCTTGGCAGTTTCACCTCCTCAGACCTTCGCAGAGAACTCAGTCAGAGGGGTGGCAATGGCTCGCTGGGGCCTGGACGCTCAGCTTTCCTGTTAGGTGCAGTACTCTGTTACTGAATGTGTGTGACGAGCATCAGTGTACAGCGTTAAAATAACATCCCCGTGACCTGTTAATACAGGGTTGTGTGTGTAAATCACAGGAGCTGAGCTTAGTGTGTGCAGTGGAAATAATTTTAACAAGTTCAAAAGAGGCAGGAGAGAGGAGTGGCCAAAAGGTTGTGATTTCTTAATACAGAATATAATACCTGCGCAGTATAGTACTGAGCTGAACATGGAAGCCTCAATTAAAGTCCCTTGCTGTGCTCTGTGGTGGGGCTGGGGTTGCACAACAGTGGTCCTCCCCAGGTACCTGAGGCCTTCCGCAGGTAGCTTTCTTTATCCCCTTTCCCCTCAGCTGTATTAACACTGTCAGTAGAATATGCATACGTAGCCTGATGTTAAGTAACTTAATTGGCATCCTGCAGTACCTAGTCTCCACTGGATAGGGCTCACTGTAGGCTGCAGAATGCACCTCAGAGGTAAGGGGTATGAGGCTGAGCTCCTCAGCTGCTACCTGTGTCCAAGCTGGCTGGCTTACAGCTGTCCTGTGTCTGCCTGTCAGGCACTGCTGTGGTAATTAATACCTGAGAAGTGACAGCCATGTAAACAAGCTGCAGGAAGAGGTCTGGGTTGGCTGAGGAGTTCCTCTTGCGATAAGACTTCGTGCTCCTGCAGATAGATGGAGAGTGCCTGGTGTCCCACGGGAGCCCAGTTCTGAAAGAACTGTCCCCTCAACTGTCATTTCTCACGTGCTGATGTGAGCACATGATGTTACAAACACTCTGACTCCTGGAGGAAAGATAAAGTATCGTATTTTTTATCATTTCTCTCCTTTCTCCCCTTTTTTATTTCAGCCTTCAAAGGATTTTGTTGTATTGAGAGAGAAAGATGAAGTGATCTGGGGCTCAATTCCCACTTCTGCTCTAGACTTAGTGTGTGAGTGGATAGTAGGTCGTGTTTTTCTGTACCTGTTTCCCCTCCTTTAAATTATGATGTTAGCTACAATTTTCAAAATCATTTGTGCAGTCCTTCCTGTTGAGTACTTGAGTAGCAGACCCAAGGCTACCAAAAAGATGTGGGAAATTACAGAAGCTGGTTTTCCGAGGTGCCAGTGTCAGAATGTAAATGGGAACCACACTGCTGAGTGTGTAAGTGCCATGGAAGTTGTGGCTATAGCGTCTTCAATGTCCAAACCGATTTTAAAAGGGGGACTTTTATTCCCTACTTGCTGAACAGATTTTTGCAATGCTACTAAGTCATAATGCTTCTGTTGTTGTTTGTCTGTTTTGTCTGATTAGACTCCAGCAGAACAGTTACGATCTCTTTACTTCATGCTTATGCTGTGCGGGATAGACATAACCCTGAATTTAGTTCTCCCGTAGATGCTGGTGCAATAAAAATAACAGTACTTTTGCTAACAAGAACAAATATGTGAAGCCAGGAATCATGCTAGATTAATATCCATTAGTGACTAACATCTGTAATGAAGATTTTCCCTGCTCTGTGGTGTGTCTGAATTTATTACAGAGCAGACCATAATACTGTAGTAACTATGTATATATATGTATATATATTTACTATTCTGGTACCGTTGCCCAAAACTTGGAAGAATGTATGCTTTCCCATAACATCAGAACGAGACAAATGTCACTGCTTGCTTTTATTATTGTATAGAAGTGTCTTTCCTTTGCACTCAGACTTATAAATGGCAAGTAGCTGGAGACTAATGGAGCACATGCTTCAACATTTTCCATCTGGTCCTTTGGTGAGCAAAAAAGAATATATTGGCTGTGTTCTAATCAATCCTCATTATAAAGAAAAGTACTCTCACTGCAAGCTCTGGAGAAAATCTTCACTGAGACTGAGAGGGCAGCAAGTACTATCCCCCCTGTGCATCTGCAGGGGAAAAATGGAATGGGGTGTAAAAAAAAAATAAAAAAGGCAGAGGAATGTTTGCTCTCTGAAAATGGATAGTGCATCTGTCTGTCAACATGTATTTATTCTGGTGGCCTTCAGTGTCATTTTCTGGTGACAGCAGCAAAATATTAAAATTGCTTCAAGGAGACTCCACACATACTGCCTGAGTAAGAGAGAACGAGATTGGCTTGAATTAGAGCAAATGTTCTTCAGTGATGATTCCTTATCTCACTACATTGGAATCTTCCTCAGAGCTCCTGCTCCAGTTGTCCCATCACATAATCCCTATTGACTTATTTATTCGCATTCATTTTAGGAAGAAAAGGGAAAGAGAGATCCCCCAGTGGAGGACATCTGCTCTTTTCTTACTGGGGGGAACCTACAATTAGTGTCTCATTCTTCTTTGGTATCAAAAAAAAAAAAAAAAAAAAAAAAAAAGAAAAAAAAAAAAATAAAAAGGGAAAGAAAGGGAACTATTATGCAAATAGTCTGCAATTTGGTTTCAAATATTCTTTGTACTATGATGAGCAATTTTCTTTAATACAAACACAGCCTACTTGCCAGGACTCTTTCCCCCCTTAATACAGGGAAGAAAACAAGACTTAGGAGTTAGGGGGGATGCTGTCTTCCCCTGATGCCAACTTTTCCTTATCTCTTCCTTCTTTAAGTCTTTCTTTGGCAATATTATGGCTGTTAAATTGTCAGAAGAATGTCATATTAGTTTTTTGGAGAAGGAGAACCAAAACAGCTTTACAAAGCTGCAGTTCACTTTTCATTCACATTTCATTGTTCCATTGCCATGATGAAGTGGTCTTGAAATGGAGGACTCAGCTTAGTGAATGAGGGAGAAAAGCTTTCTCCCTGCGTTTTGTTGAATGCCAGTTGTTTGTGATGGCAGTACTACCTGTGTGAACAGCTGGGTGGGTTGTTTAGGACTTTAGGACTGCTTACCTTAGCTGACATTAAGTACTTCTGGTTAAAAGTTAACACTTAAGCCTGTAAAATACCCGTCATAAAATCTCTGATCCAATAAAGCATATTAGCACTGATTAATCAAAAATTGTGCCAGAGAAGGCTGAACTATGGGTGTTGCTATACACAAGTGGAATAGTTTGCTTGCACAAAGAAATCTGATGCCCAATGGATTGACCATCAGTTGGAAAAATACATTCAAGAAACTAAGGGAAGGAAGAAAAATGAGATCTTTACACAAGGTCAGGTGTGTCACCCGTCTTTGGTTCTGGGGCTGTACCAGGATGGGGAATGTAAGGCAGTGTAGAATTCCTGATCTGAGCCTTCAATTCATCTGTCTGGGTAGTCTGACACCCATCACTCAGGGCTTGTTCCATCAAACAAACGTTGCATCAGGTTGGATTTTGCCCAGCTACACCTCGCAGTGGATAGATGGCAAGCGGTTGTGGCATTCAGTGGACAATGATCCTTTTTAGATGCTCAGTGGGAGGAAATCTGTGCATAGTTGTTAAGCACCGGAGTAACTGAGTCACTTCTGTTATTACAGGAAGCTCTCATCATGGCTAGCATGGACCACCCGCACCTGGTGAGACTCCTGGGTGTCTGCTTGAGCCCCACCATTCAGCTAGTCACCCAGCTGATGCCCCACGGCTGCCTCCTGGATTATGTTCATGAGCATAAGGATAACATTGGCTCCCAGCTTCTGCTGAACTGGTGTGTCCAGATAGCTAAGGTATGTAGCTGATGCTGTTCTTTCGCTTTTTTCATTTCCATAACTATGAAAAAATGATTGTTTTTTTTTGTATCTGTATATTTTTCAGAGATGGTTTTGTTTTCAGGAAGGTTGGGTAGTCTTTGAAATACATACTGTTTTTGGCTGCCTCTACAATATTACAGATTACTCACTAATATGTAAACCAGAGTGTTTTTCTTGACTGTTGTTCTACCTCAGGGTTAACTGGGGACCTTTGAGGACAAAAAGGTGAGGGAAGAAGTTCCCTGTATGGCTTCTGGGGCAGAGCACAGAAAGATGTTTCAATCTTCTGCTGTTGATCACTCACATACAGATTTAACCTAATTGGGTTTTCAACCTTGCTTTGCCTGCCATGCTGTAGTGCTCTCTGCCTTCCTGGGGAGTTTTGGGAGCAAGGGTTAAGCCCTTACTGTGCGGTTACAGACTGTACTTCAGCTGAGGTGGAGAAGCAGAGCAGGTCCACTGCAGTCCTTGCACGGTGGTTAACATATGTTTTATGTATGTTTAGGTGCTCAGTGCTATACTAACAAGGCACTGACAAGAAGTCACAAAAAGTGACAAGATCCAGGAGTGTAGAGGGCTGTGGGTTCTATCCATTTTAAAGACTGTTTTGTGCATCTGCAGTTGCATACAGTGGTGTTACCATAGATGAGCATCTGGAACCTGCTTTTTAATTTAGAATTACTGAGAAAATAGTACTATTTCTAGATTATTTTGGTGAGAATGCTTGTTCCATACAAATGTGTGCTACAGATTGCCCTCATATATTAAATCTGTGACCCTACATGAACTTGCTACAAAATCCATTAAGGAATCTTAATTCTAGTTTTAATGTTAAACTTCTGTCACTGGAGAGGAAGTTGGAGATACAGCAGCTGTCTTGATGGGCAGAATGGCAGCCATCAAGTAAACACTCAATTCTTATAAAAACTTGTCTTCTTACAAAAGGAAAAAAAAAAAAAAATGAAAAAACAAACAAGAAATTCACCTAGCTCTGAGGTTTTGTTCAAGAGGAAGGAGGAGTTTGAGGTTCATCATTGACAGCGATTTTTTTCCTCAGGATTACATCTGTTGTCAAATCTGCCCATAGGTGACAGTAGGTGAAATGACCATAATGCTCGGAAGGAAGAGTGGCTGAGCTACACGTGTGGTCTGATCCACAGAAATGGCCTGTGGCTGATACCTAAACTTTTCAGAGTTTGAGTGGGGAGAAGGAAGGAAGCAATTCAGGAAGAAAGAAACACGCTGAAGTAAGTTAGTAGGGGTAGAGAATTCCCAACACATGTTCTGATGTTGTAGCTTTTTGTAGGTGGTTATACAAATGACTCTGCAGTACTTGGTGGTACAGCAGCCAGAGTTGCACAGTGTACTGGAACACACTGCTGGCGATTGTCTGTATCTGGAGGTTCGTAGGAGCAGGTCTAGGGCTGTCAGCGGAACAAGGAAGGTGGAGGAGAAAATTCATATTCCTCTTTGAGCCCTTTCTCAGCACACAACTCCTTCCCATCTGTTCTCCACTCTCTTGATTGATAGTGGCCATTACTGTTTATTTCAAAACATTTACACAGTGCTGTCTGTGGAAAGATAATCCACCTTTATTTTCCATTTGTGCGTGCATATGGCCATTGACTCACTGCACTGATAGCTGGGCTTGCTTTGCTGGGCTTGCTGTGGGCAGCCCGTCAGTGAGCAGAGTTGCCCTGCTCCATAGCAGCCTGGGAGGGCTGGCAGAAAGCACCCACTGGCTCTGAACTGGTTCCTGCTGTGGTTGGTTTCAGTATAACGTAGGGGGTTAGGTGCAGGTGCGCTCGTTTGTGAATCTCTGCCTGCCGGTGTTCTTGGTGTGTGATGTGGGAGGAGATGAGGTGTTACAGGTATTTGAGTTTGGAGATGGTGGGCGATCAAACAGTGCAAGGAACTGAGGTCACATGCGTAATGCCAACAGATGGGCCGTCAGGAAGAGAAAGGGAGATGGTTTATAATGAAAGGTGGCCTGTTGTGGGGGGAAGCTTAGTGAAGTTCAGTTAGCTAATGGCGGTTGAATTAAATTAATCTTTCTCTGCATCACAGTAGTCTTGTGATTTCTGCTGTGGTCTACTTGACTCCCTAGGGGGCAGCATGAGTGACTGTGATCTTGAACAAATGCAGTACTCAGTACCCATGGCAGACTTGCTAACTCTGCCCCGTCAGAGTTTGTTTTGGATTTTTTCTTTTATTTTCTTAATATATGTCCCTTTCCCTTCTCTAATTTTTACTGTACTGTTTTGTACTGGGCCCGAGGAGAATCAGTGCCTATGACAGGGGATGTTCAGCACTTGGCTGCTGTTGCATGCGTCTCAGTGATATTTAGTACGGAGAAGTTTGTTAGCGTTGACTCCAGTACTGACTCCTTGCAGACCACAATGCGGTCTTATTGCAGAAGTAGACTTCGAAGAATTTTTAGTTCCGTTAACTCTGTTTTCTTCTCGCCTTTGGAGACCTGAAGCAACAGTTTGGTGGTAAAAATCTTCTCCATCTTTATGTGTAGGTTGAATTTACCTTAATTATTATATAATAATAAAGGAAAGACGTAGAAGTTTGCACAGAATGTTGCACAGAATTCTCTGCATTGCACTGCACTTTTTGGTGGGATACAGGAATAGCTTTTCCCTCGCTAGCTCTCGGACTGTAGCATGGATTGGGGCTACAGGACGTGTACTGAAAGGTGTTTCGTAAATGGAGGGAGAACAATCTTTGAGATCACCAGGCAAGGAGTCCCCTTACCGCAGAAAGTGGGATAAGCGCGCTGATGGAGCCTAGCAGCAGGGGAGTAGTAATGTTTGTTTTCCACTTGTCTGTCACATTTAGCAGTGACTAGGAGCCAGTCTGCAGCCTGCAAATAGGGAAGGTTCGATTTACCTACAAATAGAGCAGTCTCTGGAGAAAATATTTCAGAAGGTGGCGGCTGCACTGAACGCAGGTTTCTGTTCCCTGAGGGAAAGCTCTGTGTGTCCCATGTACCTGTATCCCCTGTGCTCACGTTCTAGGCTCCACCATCCGGCTTGAGAATGCATCTCCACACCTTGCAGTTCTAGATTTGTGGGAGTGGTTTGTTGCGTCCTTCTGAAATCCACCTAAAACATGGTTAGGGATGTAATAGGAGGCAAAAAAAGATGAGGGATCTCCCAGTCCTATTCAGTTCTCCCTGAACACCTGCTGGTATCTGTCCCTTGTTAAAAATATCTTTCTGCCTTCACCTTCCCTCTTTATGTGGTGGGAATTTTCCCCAGCAAAAGTGGGACTGAAGGAGCTGGAAATGTCTTGGTTCTGAGGTTCAGGCTGATTTCTGTGAGTCATTTAAAACCAAGTTGCTTCTGCAATACAGTTCCTTCCTACTGCGCTCTGCTCCATCTGCCGATGTGCAGGCTTTTATTTATCGAAGTCATTGCTTCAGAGTTCCCTTGTTCTGCCAGGCTGTTCATTTCCATATGTCTCTACTTCTGTAAAACTAGATGCAAAAGCTAGTTAGGCGCTATGCCTGGTTGCCAGCCTGCATATGGCTCTGGAGATCATTCCTGAAGGTTGACGACAGGGCAGTTATTATCTACTGCCAACTGAAGGAAAAAAAAAAAAAAAAAGTTGGATGTTTTTTCTTTTTGCTTATACAGATTGTGTTGAATTTATTCTGACTGTTATATCATTGCAGGGTAATTGTGTTCTCTTTCCAGAAGCTTTAGCTTCTTATTTTATGGATGAAGGTTATAAAAATAGAGTAGCCCCCAAGCATTCTGCATAAAACATGATTGTTAGACAGCAGCTGTGTCTAGGGGGGTTCTACTCCTCTGCTTTGCAGATACACAAGGCAACTCCTTGTGTTTTCCTTGCACGTGTGGTGTCTTGCTTAGGAACTGCCTGTTTAACCTTTTAGCTTAGACTTGGGCTGAGCTTAGCTCAGTGCTTGTATGTGGAGCTTGATGTCCAGTAAAGCAGTAAGCTATCCTTGCATATCAAGGTGCTTCCTAGAGCTGGGAGAAAGAGTGACAAGCTTGGTGGCCTTAGGTATGGAAGGATGGAGGAATGCTTCATGAGCATCCCTAGTGATGACAGCTTGAGAAACTGATTGAGAATCACATCCTGTAAGGCTAGTGAAGTCTCAGTAGATAAATTGTATTCTTGCCATCCAGTGTATGACAGATGCATGCAAATCAGGAATTTTTTTTCTTTTAAAAAAGTACTTTGTGCATTGGTATTTCAGGGTGTTTGATACAATTTGCATCAACAAGTTTTCCTAGACATTCCCTCAATAACTTGTCGGTGCAGAGGAGACTTTGTTCTTACAGAAGCGCAAGAAGAGATGAAACGTCTTGAAGTCTGTAGTCAAAGAGTTGGTTACACTCTGCCACCAGGTGAGGTGAGCTGTAAGGTACCTCTGGCTGAGCCTGTATCCTCACACTGGTACTCTGCTGGCAGTCAGCCTGTGTCCTGTTGCTGTTGTTATGGGGGGCCTTTGTGCTGTGCTGGGCTGCCTCTCAAGAGCACAGAGAAATGGATTTTTGCTGCTGTAAGTTAGCATGCACAGCCTGCTCAACTCAGCATAAAAGTTCAGCCCAGGTAGCCCCATCTCCTGTTTTACTCTTTTTTTTTTTAATGGCAAAATTATGATTTTGTCCAGCTGCTGTTGACTTGTGGTACATCTGCACCAGGTTTGCAAAGCAGTGTTGGTGTGAAAAGGAACTTTTCCTGATTTATGGGAAAGGAAGCAATCTTCCTAAAATGAAGATCACCTGCCGTGTGGAAGAGAGCTTAGCTGGTGCCCCTTTCTGTTTGGTTCCGTCTCCTCATTTGGGCACCTAGGCCTAGTTGTGGTGTTCGGAACTATCGTAATTCATTCACCTCACCTCAGAACAATGAGGTAAAGCGAGGTAGGTTGATACAGTGGAATGTGATGGAAAGAAAATCAAGTGCTTCAGGGGATTACCTTTATGCCTTTTCAATATGAAAGGATTCTCAAATTACCTTAACTAAAGCCCTGCACAGCATCAGTTATCCAGGTATGCAGGAAAATAATGTTTGGAAACACTGTAGGAAAGAAAAAGGGAGAGGAACTCGGGGACTGAGTTGTAATTACGCTTCTGAGGGGAAGTGCAGGTGCATGTCTTTGTGTCCGGTGCACGTTGTTGCAGGACGCTTGCCCTCATTGCTCTTTTCAAGGGTTTTCTGCCAGAGGTGCAGATCTGTGGCTGGGAGCCTACAGGAGCCATCCAGCCAGAGACTCCTGCAAAGCTGCTGCACCACTGCTTTCTGCCACTGTTGTCTCTCCCTTCAGCCAGGTCACAGTGTAGGCCTCATGGCCTTCTGCAGTTCTCAGATAGCCTGTCTGCTCCTGAAGCCTCTCCCCACACCAGGCTTTTTAGAAATTTATTATTGCCCAGGGCAGTGCTTCTCAGCTGGATGTAAATTCGAAGGCTGTGTGAAATTCAGAGGGTCTGTGCTGATTTACACAATTGAGAAGCTGACCCAGAAGCTGGCACAGCACTCATCTCACATCCTCAGTTAAACTGGTTCCAGCCTGCGCTCCTCGCGTACAGGGTGAGAGGGGCTCTGAACAGGGAGGGCCGGAGGCAAATGAGGTCCTCTCAGCTGCACTGCGAGGTGGGGAGCCTTTTTTTCCATCAGGACATGATGGATTAAGACTGACTTGCTGCAGACAGCTTTTGTTGTTCTTCTGCAGATGGGGTGAGAGAGAGACAGAAGCTGTGTGAAGTGGGAGGCAATGGGGACGGCTGGACAGGTTGGGAAGGGGTGGAGGATAGAGGCAGTGGTTCAAGGTCTGTCTTCTTCATTAAAGAAGCCTACCCTACAGCTCAGCGACTGTTCCATCATGGAGTGAACAAAGGAGCTTAATGACAGTCATCTATCAGCTGTCCACATTTTAAGCTTCAAGATGTCTCTATTCCCAGAGCTCGGTGCCATGACAAGGCTAATTGTATAATTATAATGCTATGCCAGCCCCTCCTGACGTGCTCACACTGGCAAGGACCAGGGCTAAGGGCTGTGATAATTATCACTGCAAGCAAGTCCATTAGCATAAATGTAGTTTACTAATGGGGCTGTTCTGTTAGGAAGTGCAGTGTGTAGAAGAGTGGGATCTAAACCAAGGACTATGAAATTTAAGCCATATTGAAACAAATACTTTAATCGCATGGAGGAGTAAAATCAAAATAGGTGGGGAAAGTATCATTTTACTCTCCTGAATCCCTCTGTGCAGTTTTCTTTCGTTATCCCTATTCATTACGACTTCTTCACACGTTGCTGGAAAGCTTGGATGCCTACAGATGGCGGGCTTGAAATTAAGGAGGGTATGCCACCAAGGCTCAGAGGGGAGCTACCCAGTCCTGCCCAGGGCCTTTTTTGGTACCCTGCTGGGTGGCTCACTGTGCTGGAAAGGCTCATACCAACTTGGGAAACCCTTACGACTAAATTCAGGTAGACCTTGCAGAAGTGTTCTGAAACTTCTTAGCTCTTCATTAGTAGAAGGGGACAGATTTATTTCCTGCTGTGGTCAACTGGAATGCTTTGGGTTTTGTGAGAGGTTTTGTGAAGTTTTTCAGTCCTCTCAGATACTAAGATTTTTTTCCATCAAAGGCAGGGAATAAAGGTTAGGAGTTTGGTCTATGCGTCCAATCCACCATGCTCCAATTGATGTGGGTGCACCCAGACATGGGACCAAGGCCTGGCGACTCTCCCCATGACTGTCAGTGGCTGCTTCGCATTCTTTCTGGAAATAATCCTCCAAATCAATCAGGGAATTGGATCCCATTAAAAATAATTACAGCATCTCTGCACTTTAATTGCATGTTTCATTGGCCAGCACAGTGTTACTCCTTTTCCCACGTGGTTATGTACATATTTATGGAGAATTTCCTGCAGTTCCACTCCCTTTTTTTTTTTTTTTTTTTTTACTGGAGTATTGAACAGATTTAACCAATTTTAGTAACTTTTTGAATGTTCTCTACCAAACCAACTTGCCCACAGGACACATTGTTTATATGAAAAGCCTTAAAACGAAGGAGCACATGATAAAATTCACCAACTTAAAAATAAAGCAAGTTTTCTTACTTCGTTTCATTCCTTCTTTCTCTCTCCGTCTCATGCTGTCTGCTTACCAAGTTCACTCTTTCTCTATATTTTTGTCCTTCCCTTTTGTTATTTTTCTCCCTCCCCTATTTCCACAGCTTTGTGTCAAGCTGTTTCCTGTTGCTCTGTAGTGTCCTCATTGTCCCTCATTCCCTGGCTGCCTGGCTCCCCCTAGCTGGTAGCCATTCAGTGCTCTGAAACCAGCACAGGAGCCTGCAGCCAGTTTCAACAGTGTCACATCTCACTACGAGGTTTGGAGAGGACCTCGCTTTCTTCATTTCTCTCACCGTTACGCTTCAGTTGTGAAGGTTTTAGTACCAGCTAGATGATGACTGCAGCTTGTGGAGGGGGGGGGGAACACATCGGAATCTGAAAGGTTGCTTCAGAACCGCAGGAACAGAAATGTGTGACTGGGCTTACATAAAAGTGATGGAGAGATGTTTTTGCAGCTTTGTGCTCCGACCTCTGATTCTCTAAGGCTGTAATGCATACTGTAATAACGTTGGTATGAAGTTGTTTGAGTTGTTTACGGACATAGGTGCATATATGTATGTGTCTATGTATGTTTATTTGATCATTAGCTCCAGAGGGATCTAAGTTGGGTGGAATGACTCAACCTCTGAAGGTGACTGAGTCTCTGTACTGACAACAGAGGGTGTCTAGAAGACGAGCGTGGGCTAACCTTGCAGCTCTCCGACAGCTTAATTTAGGGGGGATAAATGTGGAGGGTGGGGATGATGACAGGAACACAGGGAATCTGGGACAAAGCAGGTACTGGAGCAGTACGCTAAGGTCTGAACTGCTTTCATATGGGCTGCTGGATTTCTTTCCTGCACAGGATGGTAGGTACTGTGTTAGTGAGCTGTACCCTGCCGTACTGCATAAGGATCTGTGAGGAGGGATGCTGTCTCAATTTTTAGCTTATCAGGGACTGGAAGGGTTTTATAAGGAGTAGCAGTCATCCCTTCTCTAGCCCTAATCTGTCTCCTCCTGGATTATTGAGGCTTCCCCTTCCCCTAAATTCCCATGTTCCCAAAATTTGTTCATGGTTGTTAGAAGGTGCAGAAAAGGGCAGCTTACTGCTCAGAGACAGACGATTTATTGTTTCATTAAATGAAAGGCACGCTTAGCGCTGATGTTTATAGGGTCTGTGGTACTGGGGACCTGACAGCTTCAGGCTACAGAAGCCCTCAAGCTTTGCCTGCACAGGCTCTCATCAAGCACATTTAGCTCCACTTGGGGAAAAAAAAAAAAAGAAAAAAAAAGGCCATTAGATTTTTCCTAGCAGTCCCCAACAGACTGGCTGGGAAAGCATTATTGAAACCCACTCCTAAATCAGATTCAGGATATTATAGGAGCACCTACGAGGGTCTGTCAGGATTTCCATTATAAACCCATATTTTTCAGGTTTATAACTCAACCATAAAATTCTGCTCTGGACTGTGACTTGGCATAAAGTGTCTCAGCCCAAAGCATTTTTATTTTTACTATTATTCAAGAAATATATGTATTCGGCTATTTTTATGTTGCTTAAAAGTTGGATCTCTCTCTATCTATTCCCATAAATTAAAACTATTTTTCTCCTAGTGAATGCCTTTCTTTCAATATTGTATTTTGTAACATAACTTACTCTGCTTGGATAACTACAAAAAACAGATGGCCAAGGCATTGATGCTTAAAGCTAAGAGTCCCCACAAAGCAGCACAGCGTGCACTTGCCCCACAAAAACATGAAACCTGCTCCTCGAACTAAAGAGTCCTCAGGAAACTCTGCAAGGCCACTTGGAAAAAGCTGTGGGGCTCTGAAGTAAGTGCCCACGTTTGAGTAAAACTTAGCTTTCATGGTGAGCTGCATTTGGAAGTTCTCTATGCAATCTGATGCTCAGGCATAAATCCAGCAGCCTCTTGTGCAAGAGCTGGCCTGCTGAAAGGGAAGGGAGGTGCTCTGAAGAAATCATTCCAAATGAGGGCTGAGGTCCAAAAATGTGAAACCGAACCTAGCAGATGGCTCATAGCAGAAGAGCTACTGTCCGTGTCCAAAATCCAGATTTGTCCTAAAAATCAGAGCTGTCCAAGTGGGATCTGGGAGGAGTAGAGGACTGAAGCCTGTCGTCCCCCAGCCCAGCGTGACTTGCTGTGTCAGAGGCCGGTGAAGAAGTACAGGACCAGCCATCACTTGGTACCCCTTCATGAAACCTTGCCGAGGCATGTCTCAAGGCATAGATGGCTCCTGAAGGTGGCACCTTGTGGCCTGGCACTTTGCTGGTAGGCTCCTTCCATCCCAAAGTTACACAGAGCAGGATGTGGCCCCGGAGACGTGACAGCAGCGGTACACAGCGCTCAGTTCAACAGCTCCTCCCTGCAGGGCAGCGGAGCTGGAAGAACACCCTTCCTGGGATGCTGTGTGATGGGCCTGTGCCTCTGTGCAGTGCAGAAGGCCAGGGTTAGTCTGCTCAGTGAAATGTGAGAGGGAAGAGGGCAGTTCCACAGGGCTTCTGGCACGCTTTCAGCTGCCGTGCCAGCCCTCAGGCCCACATTGTCATCTGGCAGTCGGGTGTTGTTAGTCGAGACTCCTCCTTTTTCCCACTGCCCATCTGTTTCTGTCTAGTCTGGTTGTGCATATTAGCTGTCACAATGCAGCAGTTCTCACTGTGGCTTGTTTTCTTTGTGTTCATCCCGTCACCTTCCTGGTTTCTCAGAGTTCACCCTTGTCTGTGCATCAGAGTAAAGTCCATGCTGCTTATATTTTTTGTTTACTAAATGTCTGTGTTAGCAAAGAAACGCTGGGGGTGGTATTCCACACAGTGCACGTTTCAGACCTGCGGTCCTGCAGCACTCTGGTACCTTCTGATTGGAGGAGGTGGTAGAAGGTGGGCTTATCTATCCCATAAAAAATTGTGTGTTACAAATAAATAAAACACATTGTCCTGGGCTAAAAACGGTACTGAGCAGTTCTGAATAGTTCTAAATTAAGGCATTTTCCCAAGATCTTTGAAATGTTAGCTTTGGACTCATCCTACATTTCTTCCTTTTTTTTTTTTTTTTTTAATTGTAAAACAAATTGTTTTGAAACAAAAATCCATCAAAGTTTTGTAAGCAATTTTTTTTCTCCAAAGTGGTAGTTTGTATGAATATTTCAAAATGAAAAACAGAAGTCAGTTTTAGTGATAGCTATTCTATTCTTTCCAAAAAAATTATTTTGACCAGCATTTTCTAGAAGCCTATGCATATTACTAAAATGCTGCACTATTGGAATTTGGTTTTGTATTCACGCTCATGCTACGTTACTTGCATCGTGAACTTGAACTTGTTTACTTAGGGAATTCTCTACAGCAATATCTGCTCTGTCAGCTCTCATAAACAAATGTGGATTGTATAAAGGCATGGTGTATTCAGTGGGGAGAAGGAACTGAAACGTGAGCTACCCAAAGTGGACTTGGAAAGGCACAGAGTACCTGAATGTCCATGTGTTTGGGAATGCAGGTAGTTAAAGAGCAAGTGGGCACCAAAGGAGGAGTTTGGCATCACGTAAGGCCAACTACACCTCTAAAATACGTTGGCCAGGTGAGCGCTGACAGAGACAGGGTGTGTAATCATCACTACATGAACCTCTGATTTGCTGCCTAAAAAGAATCAAATTGCAATAGGTACAGCAGTTTGGGGGTATGCAAAGTTTGTCGCGTGAGAAGAGGTGAAATGTTTGTGCATGTTGGGTATAGCTAGGTGAGGCTTTGTGTGCTGAGTGTTAGCTGTAAACGTAGCTGGGTTAAATATCCCAGAGGAAAACGTGGTATGTAGGGTGAAGGACGGCACTGGTGTGAGAATGAATCTTAGCTGGCTATGAATGAATTTAGAGTGGAGATTAGAAGGATGCTATTAAATGCTGTGGTGGTAGGGTTCTCAAACCTGCTGGTAGAAGTAATGGGGACAAAATAATGAATGACTTCTGAGATGGAACTTGCTAAGTTCATAAAGCAGATTTGGACAGAATGGTATGGCTGCTGTCGAGGGGCTGTGCTTGATGACCCTGTTGCTTGTTCTCCCTGTTGTGATGCTCAGGAACAAGGCCAGAATGAGCAATGAAGGGCAGCGTTCCCAGGCTTTGTCTGGGTCTGAGCCATGGGACTTCTGGAGATAGAGATCGAGTCGTGTTTTATGCTTCGGATCGTTTCTTGTTTTTCTGTTTCTTATTTGCTCACCTTATTCATTCTTAATTCAAATTAAATCAGATTCTGATTCCATTAGCTGAACTGAATAATACATGACTGTGAGTTTTCATTGAAATCAGCAAGCCTATTCATGCAGTGATGGTGCTATTCTTGTGAGTAAACATACCAGAATCAATCTCCTGTGCGTTCAGCCTGCTTCACCCTAGGAAAAACAATGAAGTTTTCACTTCTACTCTTCTTTTTTCCACTTTGCCTAGAGCTTGCTATCAGTAATTCATGGTATGTGTACAATAGGTGGAAAATACTTGTAACTGAATTATTTAATGAAGACTTTATTACTTTTAAACACAACTGTTGGAGTTTGTGTTAGAGACTAATGACCCGCAACATTTCTTTTGCAAAACTGGTGGTTTGGGAAAAAGATTGAGAGGAGAGTGTCTTTGATTTTGGCTGTATTGAAAAATACTTCACTGTAGTTCGGAGCTGGGCAGTATTTTATCAAAGAGGGAATGTATTCCCCGTTTTCTCACCTTTTCCTTTGTATTCTCCAGTTCTCTTTATTTCCCGTAAGTTGTTTGGCCCTGCAGGTCTTCATTCAGTAGCAGTACTCACAGAGTAATGACTCATACTTTGTCTGCCACAGTTCTTCGTTCCCTCCCATTAGTTATGAATGCTTTTCTGCGTCTTCCAAGTACACCCTGATACCTCCTCTTCTGTTATCGTTCCTATTTTCTCTTACTGGACTTTCTTTCCCATATACTGTTCTGTCTTTTTAAGAGTAAAATAGTAATAATGGTGTTAAGTTCTCTACATTGCTGTGTCTCTTGAACTCTAACACTAGAATAATTCTTTATATGTCTCATTTCAAAACCATGAATGTCACAGAGAAAGGAAATTTAATAATAGAAAAGGTGGAAAACCTTTACTTTGACAGCTCAGTGCAGGTAGTATGTTGTGATTGTTTTGCTTTTTCTCCCCAGCTGAGGTAAGCATTGATTTAATTTGTGTAAGTTTTTTAGTAGAAAATTGCAAATGCATTTGCAGTCATCACTACAAAAAACAATTCAACTCATCCCATGCCTTTGATTGAGTCCTGTGCTTCTGAAGCAGATCAGCTCAGAGTTAAGAAACAGGAAGATACTCCAGATTCCTCAGTACCTTACACAAGGTTGGTCTTACTTCTTGATGCTGCTTCTGAGGGGCTAGGTTCAGAAATCTGTATGTTGTGGGGGAAAATTTCACAAGAGGCCAGGTCCCATGCTACCTGAGGAGCTGGGATCCAGGGTTTTTCCATGCATGTTAAGTGAGTTCCTTTTTCTTTAAACCTGTTTCTTGTAAGCATAAGAGATGGGGAGAAAAAAAGTAGAAGGGCATGAGCAGGAAGGAATGTCTGGTACCTGTGCATTAAACAAACTTAGAGAAGAGTGCATTCCTACTTGGATCAGAGACTGCTGACAGATGATGAAGCTTTGTCTCGTGAACCTCAGTTCTGGTGGAGGCCAGGCACTGCGAGATGTGCAGCCTGGTTACGCTCATCCACACTACAGAAGATGATGGTTGAACGGCAACAGTGCGCTCACACAGAAAGTGCCAAGTCTTGCTGGTTTGATCTAATGCATCAGAACTTCCTTTCGTTTAATATGTCGTGGTTAAACCATAAACTCTGCTTTTGGGGTGCAAGTTAAACCATTTTACTTCACTCCCATTTGTCTTTACCTGCCTCTGAATCCCATTTTTCTGCAGTTTTCTCACTGTGTTTTAACTAATCTTGAGGTGTCAGTTTTTAGAAGTTAATTTTTGACTTTTGGGAAAACTGATCTCTGCTGTTGTAACAGTAACAGCCTGCCCTTGCTCTGCCAGAGTTGTTTTTTATACGAAGGAAGCATTATGTGGGTTTTAATCTCTGTGTAAAATCCCAGCCCCACAAGCAGACCCGGTTCCTTCTTGTTGCCTTCAGAAGGGCAGGATTTTACCTTCCGTATTCAGCTCCCATCCTTCCCTCCCTCCCCTTCTTTATCGAAGTTTCAGGGTGAAATACATTTGTGACATGGTCACAGCAATCCTTTGACCCCCATCTTCTCTGCTTGTTAGGTGGAGACTCAGATCCCCTTCTTAGGGTAAGGCTTTAATCTGCTCCTCTGAGGCTGAGAAGACAGCCTTTTGTTTAGCACCGTGCTTCCTCAGGGAGCATGACAGAGTTAAGTGATGGCCAGCCAGTGATTTCATAAAATACACTTATTTTAGGATTAAATTGCAGAAAATGACAATAAATAAGCCATCTGTAAAGCAGGCTTTTGACCCATTATCTAATTCAGTCCTACTGGAGGCCCCTTTTCTGTGAGGTATCAGGGCCTCCTCTGTGCGATAAAATCATGCCCAAGAAATGGGCACTGTGTGTTTAAGTTTGACCTTTTTTGGAGCTGGTTTTGATGAGAATTCTAGGCTTTACCCTGGCTGCTGCATGAATGGGTTTAAAGAATTGATGAAAAACGTATGAGGAAGCTCCTTCTTCCTGCTGGAGCTGGCCAATTACAGAATTCCAACATTTGAATAATGAGCAAGATTACACATTTAAAAGCTCTAAAAATGCATTTAGTATATTCCGTCTTGAAATAAACTCTAGAAAATTCATTTTAACTACCTTCACCCCATATTCTTACTTCATTGCCTGGAAGGTATGATATCGTGCAAGAACACACTGGATTCTGACATAATACCTGGAAAACTTCTGAAGACACTTTTGATGAGATTCTACTTTGTTGCAACTCAAGCAGGGGGATGCTTTGATCAAAGAAGTAAGCTTTTATGATTTGCTGTAAATAGCAGCTGCCTTTAATGTTTCTAATATTGTAGAATTTCGTAAGAAGAAACTGATTAACTATTACATATTATTATTACTTGATATGATCCAATGTCACATTGTGGTTAGGAGAGTAGACGTGTCATAACAATAGAAAACAATACACAAGTACTTGATTAAAGGGAGGAAAATACCAAAACGTTAAATGTTCTAAAGCATGTGAAGGACTAATACCTGGATTTAACAGCTGATGTGCTGTATGCCAGAATAGTTGTACTAATTATACCAAAAGCTACGTGGAGCATTCAAAAAACCTGCAGTTGTGTTTTGGGAGAGACAGAAGTGTGCACACACTGTGGAGTGGGTGCTCCATGGGGCTTGCTCCCCTCCAGGTTGTGGGAGCCCAGAAATGCTGCACAACGTGCTAAGGCTGCAGCACATTCAGGACGTGTCGAACCAAGCGTTGATCAGAGCACGTACAGTTCATGCATGGTACATGTGGGACATACTGCACTTACCACATTTGTGCTTCAGAGCACAGTTACCCAAACTGTTGTTCACAAAATCCTGGTGGACTTGTGTGAGTCCAAGTGCAGTTTGTGATAGGTTCTGCGTTCTTTTCGGATGTAGCTCACCTTTATATCCTCTTACAACTGTCTGATCAGCTGTATGTATCAGCCTCTCTGGTTTTTCTTCATGGTGCATTAATTTACCTTTCTCCTTTCCTTAAGTGCACGTACATGCACATGCGTGTATCAGCAGTGTTAGACCTTGTGATTTTTTGCTCAGCAAACAAAGAAGTTCTGTGTGACATTCTTGAATTTACTCTCTTGGTAAGATCTGATGCACTCTTGATTGATGTGATGAGTAGATCTAAACTGGAACTCTGCAAAATAAGAAGCAGAAAAGCAGGTGCATTACAGAGCACTTTGCATAAGTGCCAAGTGTGCGCTGCCCGCTTCTGCAGCGTAGGAATTGAGCTGAAGAAGCGTGGATAGTGGCTTGCAGTTGAAGAGTAAACCAGATGAAGTCTCCTGGCCCTTGCAGTAAAGGTAGCTCAGACCGTTTTTGATTTCTGTGTGCAGAACCTATTAAGAAGTGCTTTCTGGTTTCTCATCATTTTCATGAATGATAATCATTCAGTCCATCCATGCTGCGTGCAGTAAAGAGAGACACTTTTAATCTTCCACCATGAACATTTTTGCCCCAGGACAAATTAATGTGAAGAGAAGATCACTAAATTAAAGCAGTGGGTGACAAAATGCACCTGATTCTTGGGCAGAATCTTATTCTAGCCAGTTGCTGGTGCTCTTTATTGGCACTTGCACTCAGAGTTGATTCAGAAGGCAGAGTGCTTCAAATGGGAGTGACTGGTTTTGTGTTAGAAGGCACAGCTTTGGAAGGACTGGATTCGATTCCTGCCCTTTCCATTGCTTTTTTTTAATGGTATGATACTGAACAACATTAATAAAACTCTTTTCAGCAAATGAGCTTGCAGTCCATAATGAGGCAGAGCATTTGGAGGTCCACACTATCAAGTGTCAGGTGTTACTGGCTGACTGTTTCAAATTGAAAAAAATTCATATGTCACAGGCTTATTTATGTTAACCTGAAGAGAAGTGCAGTGTTTGGATTCCATTGTTGAGGCAAATCATTCACCCTTTCTATTAACTTTAAGTATCTTGGTGTATCTTCAGAAATTCCCTCCTGTCAGCTGACTTGCAGTAACCAGCTGCATGTTCCAGCCTCTTTACTTGCACAACAAAGTGATGTGAGGTCAAATCAGAGCTGACAGATGCGAAGTCTGAGATGTGTTAGTATTTGTATTAACAGAAGTGGAATATGAGTAAAAGCCAGGATGAGATCTGTGTTGGATATGCCACATTGCCAGTTTTCTCAAGTATACGTGGACATGCTTTTGTTTCCATCTCAGCCATTTGTTAAAATCTCGTTCTCTCTCTGTTCCCAGCAGGAACATTATTTCGCAAAGCCAAAAGTGTTTGGGCCGCTTATGATGCTCTCAAATACTGTGGGTAAAAATGATGAGGAATGCAGATGCCTGTCTGTGGGCTTTCTGAATACCTTTTCTACCTTTTAGAATACCTCTGGCTTTCTAGATGCAGCTGACACAACAATACATTTTTTTGTCATCTGTTGTTGGTTTATAAAGCAACACTTTACAGTGGATAGCAGACAGTCATAAGCAGTCTGTTTTATAATTGATAATCTAATCTTGTGGTGCCCTGAAGAGGGGCTGCTAATGTGTGTTTTGAGCCAAACAGCGAATTGGAGGGTGTTAGGAACAGCAGGTACTTCAGCTTCAGCAGATCTGTAATACACTTTTTTTTTTGCCCCCAAAGTTTCAGATATTCAGTCCAGGTTCAAGAACGAAAAACATCTTCATGTAGGTGTTTTCTGTGTAGTTCCTAAAAGAGAAATTCTGGCTTATTGCCAAGTACTTTCTCTTATTCCTTAAGAAGGGGGGAAAAAAAAAAAAAAAAAAGGAGAGGCATAGAGACATCCTATTATTTCAAACATCAGCAGTCTCCAGAAAAGTCATGTATTGTACTGTGCCATAAAACGAGTCTGGCAGTGCTTGTTCAAGGGTGCTGATGTGCTTGGGTAGCATATGGAGCTGGATGGCACGTCTCTTCGTTCTGGTTAGCAATCAGAGGAAAAAATAATCTGAGTGTTTATGTATCCAAAGCTTTTCGTGCTCCGTGAAGCATAGTCTCTTGGCCAGCTACAGTCTTTGAAGGTGTCTGGACTTGAGTATGGTGATCTAATAGCCAGACTGCAATGTAAGAGTGCAGGTAAACGCCATTTTATTTAATCTGCACCTATACACTGATGTCTTTCTGCAGAGCAAGTTCCTTTCTTCATCCATCCCCTTGCTGATTTACCTTGTCATTTGCAAAGACTTCTCAGATAGTATCACACTTAAAAATGAGCTCTGAAATTGAGCTAGCCTTAGTGGAACCCGGAAAAGGCTTGTAAAACCATTTCATGTAGCATGCTGTTTAAAAGGAAGGTTATAGATGGCTTTCCAGTGTGCCATTTCCAGTTAGGTTTGGTGTGATTCAGACTTCAGTCTCATGGCTTTTATTGTCGTAGAAGCTTGAACTGGAATTACAGCCCCATAATACCCCCACAGGGACTAATTTATCTTTTCTGTAGTTACTGGCTGTATTAATGTTGCCTAAGTGTATCATTACTGGCCATTGGCATGTGTAGGTGGAGCTGGTGAGTTGGTGATGCTTCTCTAACACAGTTGTTGGAATTTCAACAAAACTTGAGTGCCTAAATGGCTTAGACTTGTGTGAAAACCTTAGCCTGGAGTGGCAGAAAATGTGGCAGCCACTAGTGTAAGCTAAGACTATTTGCCAGAGCTTAATTCTTTCTGGCATTCTTAAGCAGTGCTGTATCATGTTGATGCAGCCTATTGTTGCAGTTCTCTGTTTTATTTAAAGCAGGCTTGGTTAGGAATAACACAGATGCAGGTGAGAGTGTTGTTCTTCATATAAAAAGTTTTTAAGTTTGCAGGAACAGCCCACTACATACTAAATGGTTATTTGGGATCTGCTTGGTAGCAACTGAGCAGAACATAGGTGAGTTGCAGAAGCAGAGCCGTGTCTTCTTTCATGGAGAAGCTCAGGATAGTCTACGCAGAAACGCAGCCGTGTACGTGACCAGCTGGTCTGAGCCAGCGTAAGTTAAAGTAATCATTGCCTGCAAAGAAGTGAACTGTTTAGGAAACACAATGTTGGCAAATTACTAGTTTGTTTTGGGGAATTAGAACCAGCACTGGTGATGGTCTTGGTTTGAGAAGGAGACCGGACTAGTCTAGGGGTCCCTTTTAACCAACATTTCTATAATTTGATCTGTGTTCACCACCTCTGAGCACTTGAGAAGAACGTGTAGGCTGATGTAAGTTTCTCAGTTGTGTAATTGCTTTATTGAAGTCCAAATCCTGTACCTTCCAGTCACAAGTGAAATATGATTCTGAACAGGCTTTTTCTGCATACTGGGTCCTTGCAGGTAGTGACTTCTGGCAGGCATTACCCATCACTTCTGTTGTCGATGAAGTCTTTTAAACAGTCAGTTCTGGTATAAAAATAGGCCAGAATTTGTGGTTCCAGACAGAGTAATTCTGACTGCAAAGTAAAGGGCAAGGAAATACTTCTGTGAGGAGGGCCATTATCACATACCCATTATCACAGCTACAAAATAAAGTTTTAAAAGTATTCCTGTACTTTTGTGCCTTACATTGGCTGTGCAAACTAAACCACTAATCTTTCTTTGCTCTGTCTGACAGCAGCCATGTGCAGAGTACAAGTTGGAAGATGAAAATTAGAAAAAAAGTGAGGAACAGTGACAAATCTAAGGAGTCAATATGTACATTTTCCCAGGAAGTGTGATTTCCTTGGTAGAAGCATGAATTCCGAGGACCAGCTCATAGTTCCTCTGCTCATACCCATGGAGCAGAGTGCTGTCCATCCACAGGAAATCATTTGGCTTTTAGTGATTCTACCCCTAATGTTGAACAGGAGTGCTGTTGCTAGAATTCTCTAGAAAGTTTGTGATCAACTTTTGCAAAACACAGTCTCAGCTCCCAGGAGAGAGGCCCTCAGGTGCCCCGCATTCAGTGTGCAGCCTTTTAAGCACTAGCAGAACATACAAAAAATAGCCCCCTTCTCTCTGCTGCCTGGGTTGTGATTACCAGTCCCTCCTCCATCTGCCGCAGTAGGAAGCATAGCATTGGGAAGGGAAGATGAAGAGTACTCAGGTGATGCACAGAGCCATTTATAACTGTAGGTCACAAGCCTGTCCAGATGAACTATCTATTCCAGAACAAGATAATGGCAGTAAACAGATTTTCTGAAATCTCACTAATAACTAATGGGATCTCTGAGGTAGGAAAGTCAGTCAATTGCAGAGTGTCCTGAGCATCAGCAAATTGTCTGGTGTCTCAGCTGTCATTTGCCTGTGCTTGATAAAAAATATATATGAGCGCATTAATTTCAGTTTTGGAAAGCAGTGCTGGGCACAAGTGTCAGTTGGTAGATATGCATCTTCCTGTGGGTTTGTAGACTACTGGTAGTTCGGAAGTAGGTGGTGCTTTTGGTTTTCCTAGGCTCTATAGACAGCTAAGCGATTGCAGTAAGGTGGTGTACATTAGATCATCCTCTTAGATCTTCACCCTGCTTTGTCATGCAATCCAGCCATAGCTGGCACAGACAAGTCCACAGAACCGTTTCCCAGTTTGTCTGATTCACCCCACCCTTGTGAACATTTCTGAGCAGAGGGAAGAATCTGTCCTCTCATTTGCATTTATTGTGTGAGTTTTAATTTACTTTCTGTTGGTATTCAGGTCACCAAAATACTCTGCTGTGTTTCTTGTTCTGTTTTCCTTCATATAAAAATAAATGTCAGAAAGATCATTTGAATAATTGTCTTTTTCCTAAAAGGGTAGGTACTTTCCTTTCTGCAGTCTCCTGTGTGCCTTCTTTCTGGTTAATGTAACCTTTCATAGATTAAAAAGGCAGTGATGTTAATAGAATTGCATAATTGTCAACAGATAATGTTCTCCCAGTGAAATATAGCTATTGAGGCTTAGCTAAAGCATTTATAGAAAACAAGCATGCGGAAACAAAACAAAGATGTTTATTTTCAAAGTGACACGTCTCTGCTGTCACTGGCATCCAAGCGCTCAGACACGTCCTTCAGCCCCGGCAGGGCTGGGAGCCCGGCATTCCCAGTGCAGCTCTACTCGCTGGGAGGTGCGGTGGTTCCCACTGAGTGCAGGAAGGCTGAGCCCTGGTCATGACCAGGGAGAAGCAGAAATTCCATAATTTTTTTTTTTTCCCAGAGACCCAAGGATGTCTGTGAGCTTGGTTCTAGTGGCTAGCTTTTACTTTATTTCCATACCAGTGTTTTGTTAGGCCAATGCAATTATGCAGGGAAAAACTGGAGCAGTTTGGCTCTCAGCACATCACTGGAGAAATCCATCCGAGGCACATGCTGAAAGGTTAGATTCCAAGGGCAGTGTGAATGGTGACCAGTCAGTGCCAGCTGAATTTCTGAATGCTATGTACGGACTGGTAATGGACAATGAAAGTAAATTGTACAGTAAATATAAGAATATTTTGCTGATGGGTTTTGGTAGCAACTGTGGGTTGATTGCTTAGAACTGAGCAGAGGACCAGCAGCATTGTGGCTGGGGATACTGTACTGTTAGCTGCTTGGTTCTTTAGTTTGCTATGCTCAGGACCATAAAAAAAAAAAATCAGGATCTAGTACTGCCTCTTGTAGGCAATGAAGTACATAGCCAGATCTTTAATGCTCTTGAATTCACCATCATTCCTCTTGCATCCATGTTTACATCTTCAGGCAGACAAACACATTTCAAAATCTAGCCCTTAGCTCCTAATTTCAATGAAAGTTGTGCGTCTGAAATCCCTAGTCTGCTCTGAAATTCTTCAAAACATTATCAGATGTGGTTTAAGAGATGTCCAGTGCCTACTAAAATCAATTTATTGGATTTTGAGTTCTAACTTTGATACCTATGCCTTTTTGTAGAGCAGTAGAAGTGAAAGTTTACATGGAAAGCACGGAGGTGGGTGAGTTGGGAATGTTGTCCAGTTGACATCAAAGCATTTGTGTTACAATGATGGCCAGTTTTTTTCGGAGAGCAGTGTAGACTGTGAAGGGTACACATAAGAAGGTAAAGGCTGTACATTTCCGGAAACCCAGGGAATCTGCATGTTCTACTTGGGAATAATAAAGAAAAATATTCTGCAAAGTGTTATCATTCAGAATGCTGTTAGCTGGAAGCCAAGATGTCTCTTTGAATCGAACTGGAGCTGGGTATCTAGCTGACAGTACAAGTTACTGCCACTAGAAGAGCAAGGAGTCAATGTATGAAGGTATGTATTTCATACAAAGCTACCTTTAATACCAAAGAAATATCCAAGTCTAAGAAAAAAACTGCGTCAGTTTAATGAGTGAAACAACGAAACCAACCATAAAGTGTGTAATGAACTTCTTTTCGTGTGTCTTCTGTGGTCATGTGTAAGACCTGCTGCCCAACTCATGCTAAGAAATTTGGGCTAGAAGGGCGTGGAGAAATAGACAGCAGCAATTTTGCAGTCAGGAAGCGGGTGCAGGCTGCGGTGGCGCTGCCTTCTGGCGCTTCCCTCACCTCAGTAAGCTGTGCTGATGCTCCCACCAGAGGGGCTTTGCTGTGTCTTTAGGTGGACACGACGACCAGAACTAAGTGCAGTCCTTTGGAAGGGTTCTGTAGGAATAGTGGTTTGCTGTTTAAAGTCGTTGGTAAATCCTGTACCTGTGTCTCCAGAACAGAGAGAAGGGAATTTGGTGAAGTGCTTCGGCAGCCCAGCAGCACTGCTCAGAAGTCACACGTGCTGCAAGGTAGAGTTGTCCAGTGGTACAAGGCAGATACTGACACCCTGGTGCTGTCTCAGAGTCCAGTGCGTTTCTGTGCATAACATCAACCTCAGCTGCAGGTTTCCAGCTGCGTTCCGGAGGGATGATTCTGTGTGTCACAGGAGGGGCGATATTAAGGGAAGGGCTGCCCCTAGCTTTTATTAGAAAGATGAAATTTCAGACAAAGCCTAACAATAATAATATGAGGTTGCATGAAGGTTAATGTTGTTTAGGCAGATGGTGAATTGCAGATTCAACCTGTTGTCACAGTAATGAATGCATTTGAAGAGACATTCGTGTGGCAAACAGGAGAAAGATGAAACAGAATGCACACGTGCGTGCACACGAGCTCAGCGTTGTTGGCTGCGGTCCATATATGCACGTGTAGGTGTGCTTGGTAGAGGATTCTGTACTGACCTATTGCCACAAATCAATATGAGAACAGGACTGTAGATTCAAAAGCATGCACCATTAATACTGATCTGCTGTGATTTTGCCTGACAGCAGTGGCAGAAGCATTTGATCTGAGTCCGGCAGAATTTTATAGCCAATTAAATATAACTCCCCCTCAAACCCATTCAACACATGCATTTTTTCCCCTCTTCTGTTTTCTCCATTTTATAGCATCCGAGCAAAGTAGCCCACAAAATAAGTCTATTTCACTAGGGCCTGAAGCACTCAAGATAAGTGTTTCTCCATTGTTTTAAAGCTCTCTGATTCTTTGCTCCTTGGGAACCAACATAGGAAACAGAGTGGCTTTACAAAAAAGTGAGAATTAAGTTGTACCTTCCTATTCAGTCTGGTATTTAGTCAAAATAATACAGACTCAAGGCTTTGTATTATTGTAAATCCCTTTCAAAATACGTGAGTGAATGCCCTGTTGGTGCAAATTCATTTCAGTCAAAGCATCTCTAGGGAATTGTACAAGCTCAGAAAGCACTGCTAGAGGTTAGGCCTGCCAGAGGTGTTAAATTGTGTTGCTTATTATGAAGAACACTGCTTTTGGAAACACTTCCTGATGGTCTGGACATCTGACATGGTCATTCTGACATGGTCTGGATGAATACTTGCTGTCCATCTGGGCTGTCAGCACCTTTCTGGGGACCTTGTACATAGGAAATCTTTGTGAGACTTTTAGACTTGATAATAATCCAAGGAAAAATGGTCTTCCTTTGTCATATTTCAGCCTTCCTGGGTTAAGATGAGGGATCTGTTGAAGTCAGTGGCAGAGCAACTGAGATCAGTGGAAGCGTGCAGGAAGGGAATAGCCTTAGCATTTATGTTGTACATGAAATCAGGAGGAGATTTGGGATCTTTGCAGCTTTTTCCGCTTGTATCAGTTCAATAAGTGCCTGCCATACCTCTGTTTTTTGGTTATTTTTTTTTTCAACTTCCACAGGAAAAGTCTCATTATTTAACGTGTAGCAATCATGTGAGAAATGCTCTCAGTATTATACAAATCCACCAGTCCATAGCTGGAGGAAAGTGGAATTTGCCATGCATAGAGGCAAAGAGAAAATACAGAGCAGGGCCTTTAATACAGACTTTGCAGGGATTTCAGCTCTCAACAGGTAAGGTTGTGTGTACTATGGTGATAGTTGTCCATTTGGACTTCTAATAGATTTTATTCCTTTTTTTTTTTTTTTTTTTTTTTACTAACAATAATTCAATGTCAGAATTAAAAATACTTAGCCCCTCTTGCAGTAGCCATTAAAAAAGCCTTACTGTCTTCTTCCCCTTCTTTCTCAATCTGCCCATGAGGATATGTCATTTTCCATCATTCTCTAAACTGTGTATTCAGCTCTTCTTAAATATTCATTTTTCCATTATATTTTTAACCTCAGTGTTATTATCTTTTGCCTGGTTACTTACCTGATTGGTTTCAGATGTGTCCTGAGGGGAGTACTGGACTAAAACAGCAGTGTCACTAGATAATGTCTTGAAATTGGAAAGCTAGAGATAGCTAACAGGGCTGCATCAGTCTTCTTTGGAGAATGACAGTTACCATAATCAGTTGAGGCTGGAAAAGGAAATTTTATTTAATTTTTTTCCCCTCATTTATTCCTTCAGCATGGCGTCAGCATTCTGTATGTAATTGTGCTTGCGGAAGAGTTGCCCAGAATCTCAAAACACACTAATACATGCTGAGTTTCTGCCTCAAGGTTTGCAGATAAAATGTGTGAGCAGTGTTACTGGTCACGGGTTGTGCCAGTGTTTGAGAAGTGAGGAAGCAGGGCCTTTTACATTGTGTAACAGAACCTGAAAGCCACCTTTTGTCTTGACAGTGTTTCTCATCTCACCTCTTCCAATTTCTCAGTGAAGCAGGCTGGAATAAACAGAAACAGCAATTGTTACAATTCAGCTCTGAACTGTCAGCTGTCTGGCTACAAATATTTACCCCCAGTACAATCGAAATGAGCAGTGAGTTTGAGAATCAAAGGTGTGTTAGCTGTGTAGACACAACTGCTTAATTTGAGAGATATGAGCAAACAACCTGGAATGAAATTTTGGGGGAGGAAAGAAGTATTTGAATTGCTCAGCCTCGTTAGCAGACTGCTGCACTAGAGCTGCTCTCTTAAATCCTAGCTTGTGTAATTAATCTTACCTTTTGTAAGGGGATTCCTGGTATTTATACAACTGTGACAAGCACGATATGTGTCAGTTCACATGCATTTCCTGTGGTTTATGTCAGGGAGGCAAGGAGAGGCAGAATGGCAGGGATGTTTTGGTGTCCTCAGCGAATCCTGGCAGTGGCCTTGCATTGCTCTCTGGCAGTACCTAGCCTCCTGCTTTGTTCCCGAGCAGTACGGAACTCTTAAAAATTTTTATAGAAAAACTCTAGGTACTAACCTCTAAGGTCAATTTTATCTCTAGGTTTTCAGGCAGTGTGCCAGTTTACAGGGCCAATCTTACGGCAGACTGACAAAGAATGAGTATGATACAGAGGTTGCCTAGTGAAGGATGGCAATTCTGGACCAGCACTGGAAGAGCAGCCATTGCCTTGTTTACACTGGCCTGGGAGCACAGACCTTTTTCCTGGGAAACACCGCAGAACACTAATGCAGGAATGCTGCACTTCAGCTGGAGTCAGACCTGAATCAGGGGTTCTGCACCGAGTGCACTGGCCCTTGGACAAGGGCTGTGGCACTGCTGCTTTTTCCGGATTGTTCAGTCCTCCTGAAAAACCCTTGCGCTTTGGGAAATTGACCCTGTAAGGCTGTGCCTCTCTTGGGCAAGATGCGGAATTCTTTCTACAGGAATGAAAATTTTTTTCTCCTTCTTTAGTGGGGATGCCCAACCCAGGTTTGGCTTCACGTGGTAATACCAGTGCATGCGCTTGCTTCTAAATCTAGCTTTGTGTTGGCTCAGCCAACAGCACTGTATTTGGGTTGGCGTGCAACAAAAGGAAGAAGAAAAGTGCGGTTAGCCTAGAGTGCATTGTCCTCCCCACCAAAACAAAGAGTAGAGAGAGAGGGAGCAGGGCTGTTATGGAGATGGCCATCACTCTTTTGAGACCCGATGGTATTTTCCCAAGGAGGCAATGACATTTCTTAATTACTCTGTTCATGAGTAGCCATGTGCAGAGATTACCAGAGGCTCAGCAGTGCATTGTTCTGCCGAAGCCTTGGAGAATGGTAATGCTGACAGTACAGCCCTCTGCCATCCAACACTCTTCTCGTTTCCTCGCTTTTCATTACAGCAGCTCATTACTTCTACTACTGGTGGCTGTGCAGCCTTGCTTCGTCCACATAACCCCAGCAGCCCTCCACTGTTGGTGTAGGTTGCAGCAAATACCGTAATGTTCTCCTGCTGCTTGGGTTTGGCCCACGTGGAATTAAAAGGCACTTTTAATTGTTCTTCTAGTAAGAAGTCTTTCACTGTTCTTCTAGTAAGCTCAGCTACCAGATCCACCGCTCAAGTGAGTGGCAACTGCCTTCGTGGCTGGTGAGAAGGTACAAATGACTCCTTGAAGCTGTGGTGCACCAAGAAAAGATCAAGTAATTCTGTTTCTCTCTCAGCCTTATGGGTTTGTTTCTGCTGTGAGCTCTCATGTCAGTAGTAGAGTAAGAACAGGCAATTTCTTTTAGACTTTTCGCTACCTGAGTTTCTTTTCCTTGCAGGAAAGTTTGAAAGTGCTTATGCCATGGAGGTGTTACAGCTGCTTCTTTTTAGTGGGATGCTGGTGGTGGCAATGCATCTATTTATCTCTCTGAAGCAGCTAAGTACATAGGTGTGTCTTTACCAGTTGCAAAATATATAGTTGTACATTATATAATGGAAAGGCGCTGGGCAACTAGTTTCTCATTATGTCTCCTCTCTCCCTTCCAGCACCACAGATAAGTATATCTGGGCCTGCTTGTGTTCAGAGAGGATGAAAATAAATCCTCCTGCTGTCTAGCAGTATATTCATATTTTGGCTCCATTGACAGCACACAGTGATGTTATCATGTGATATTAAACTTTGAGCTGATAAGAAGTCTGAGCACTAGTATCAGGACTGAAATATGGTTGATGCTGGGTGTGTAACAGAAAAGCTGAAAATAGACTTACGTAGAGCCAGGGTCTTAAAAGCTTGGTGGTTCTCCAGCACTGTGATCTCCATCAGAGTCATTCAGGCACACTGTTAATAGGAGAAGAACATAGAAAGTGTAAAACAAACAAGCAAATAAAAGAAAAAAAAAAAACCCTATAAAACCAACAAAATGCAAAGAGGAATCTTCCTTCTTGGTTAAATGAGCTTACTGCAGAGTGTTTTTGTAACAGATGTATGTTTACAAAATATAAACAGTATATAAACATGCAAATTTATATAACAGTATAATTATATATATATACTTGTAAGCTAAATATAAATTGAGCAAGATTGTTCACTGAATATAAACATATTCACTGCTTAGTGGTGTGTTTAAGTAGCAGAGCAGCAGCTTATGAATTCTTTTCTGAAGACAGTCTTGTAAATCTGTCTCAGAGCAGTTTGCTTTACAATTAAGTGTGAAGCCTGTGTCCTGCCATGCTCAAAGACACAAATGGCACTTCCCCTGCCCTTCCAGTGGATTCAGGCCATACCTGCTTTTAATAGCATGTAGCGAGCCATTCACGGGATAATCAGGTATTCATAAATACAGGCAGGTAAGGCAGATTTGATTTTTTTTAGGGTATGCTGCCGCATGGGGACACAGTTTTGCAGTCCTGCCAATGACTGAGGGCTGCGAGAAACCCAGCCCTTCCCTTCAGTAAGTGGGACAATGGGTGCAAAGCTCCCTGTGTGAGGAAGCCACCAAAGCTCCTATGACTTCTGAAGAGTGGGAACTACATTCAGACCATGTGGTGTATGAGTTCCTGAAGAGTAACTCAACTCTGCTGCTTTCTCAATATCAGAACACGTCTGCCCTCTCCCTAAGCTGAAAGTAAGGTTTATTGCTTTGACCTCCAGGCAGACAATCAGCTGGATTGTTTTTAACCAAAAGATTGACATGTGAGCAGTGAAGAGGAGCTGAAATGGCTGGGAATGTCCCTGCTTTCTGCCTGCAGTCAATAGCCTTCTGTACGAGCAGAAAGCCAGAGCGTTTGGCTGCTCCCCATCATGCCTGACCAGTGCTCACTGGCAGTGGTGTTGAGAGCATCGCTTTGTTCCTGACCTCTGCTGCCACATGTCAGCGTGCTGTGGATGGCTCTCTGGAACAGCGTTTCTCCTTTGCCGGGTTGGTTGTTGCTGGCCTACAGACTGTGACTGACTTCTCAGGGAGGGTTGTCCTCGTGTTTTGCTCTTGTAGGGTACAGCTTTCTCCCAGTAACTTTAACCATGTATCTACTTTTGATGCTAACTAATTAAAGATCAGACAGAGACGTAATTTTTCAAGTGTTTGTAAAACTGCTCTCTGTGAGGAGTGGAGTATCTAACAGAAGGCGGCCCTGGGAATAAGTCATTACTGGATTCAGCAGTCATGGTATTGGAGAGTTAACTGCCCTTATGCTTGCCTTGGACTCTAATGAGCAAACTCGGTGGTAATGTGTGATTTCTCAGGGACTATAGCTTAATTCTAAAACATGGACGTTATGTAAACAGCTCTATCGTTCATTACAAAGTCAAATATGTTTTAGCATTTAAAATGGACAGAGGCGACAGAGACATTTAAGTATTTCTGTTCATTTCGACCAAATATGCTGTATGTAGCAAGACGAAGGAACATTGGATGATTGAAACAAGAGATTCATGTCAGTGTTTATTTGGTGCCTGGGCTTTTTAGCATGCTATTATGTTTTGCTTATGTGGTGGGGGATTTTTTGTTGTTGTTTATTTTATTTTGATCTGATGGTCTTGGCTAGAATGGTGGAATCAGGCAGGGAGAGAACAGCTCTATTCCCTTATGTGGGAACTTGAAGCGGTACGTCTGTTTGAAGAGGAATTTGAATACACTGGCACTCAGTAAAGTGTTAGAGAAAAGAAAAAAAGAAAAACCAGAGGAAGAACAGTGCAATTCATAATTGAGATCCCCTGAAAATAGCACAAGCCTGCTGTTAAATACTGTTGAGTTGGTGAGTGTGCTGTGAAAGCAGATAGTTATTAAAAAGGAAATTACAGTCCAAATCAAAAATGAGGATCACATAATTTATTTATTTACATGCTATAGAGGCAGTTTTGCAGAAATGTACAGTCAGTCCCAGAGGGGCTTTGCATGAATCTGCTCTTTTCATCAGCCTCAGTTCCAGCAGTGGAGCTAGGAGTGCTTGTTTGGGCATACACAGCCGTGCAGGTGCCTAAATGTTACAGGCGGGTGTCAGAAAAGGTAACTCACCCCAAGGCCCAGAGCCCTCTTGCCCTGTGTGATTAGTGGAAAAAGACCACACTCATAGTGGGGCAGCAAGAGCTTTTGTGAGTGGCTTACTAAGCGATGAGCTCAAGGGAAGGCAGCGAGCAGTGCGATGGAGGTGAGGTGAGCCATGGTCTCCACGGGCCAGCTGTTTCACCCAGCAAATGTTGTCATCGCATCTGGCACTTTCTTCCCTTGGGGAACCCCAGCTCCAAAGGAGTGTCCTCTTGGTCCAGGTGCCAGAGGCCAGACTAGTTCTGACCAGTGGAGTTGGATTAATGTGCAGATGGATGTTTGAAAGGAGTGACTCGTGTCTTCCTAGTGTACTGTTCCTTCTTCATTTGTATTCTAATTGCCTAATTTTGCTATAATTCACGCATTAATTACCTCCTGGAGAAGGTAACAACAACACATGAGAACAGTAAGGTAGAAAAAGAAAATGTGGCACGTTCAAAGACCGAGCAGAGCAGGAACAAGCACATCAGTGGAAGCTGTGGGTCTGGCTTCATGATGTGCAGTACAAAGCATGTGCTGGGTCAGCTGCCTTAGCTAGGTCTTAGAGACTGAGCGGAGAGTGAAAATTCACACTCCTTCCCCTGTTCAAGTCATTCTGCAATGCCACTGAAATTCTTCTTAATGTGAATAAAAGGGCCTGTCTCAGCACTTTGGAAAGTGACATTCTGCTTCCTTTCTCTTTCTCAAATGTTCCTTTGCTAGGTTGAGCTCTTGGTGAATAGTTGGACTCCTCCTTGTGCCTGTAAAGATATTTGATAGCTGAACGTTGTGTGCAGGTGCCTGGGGTTTGGCTGCCCACACAGGTGCTGTCAGTGTAGCAACCCTGCAGCAGCATTCAGCCCGCAGAGGTCTGGTGGAGGACAGAGCTGGCCATAATCTTTCTGTCTGTCGTTAAAAAAGATATCAGCATAGTCTGGTAGTGTCACCCACGATATATTTTAGTCATGTGTTGCCTTTTCCCAAATTGGAGAGTGCTGATTCCTGATTAATTTTGTCAGGATTATCATAATCCTCATATACATCCTGCTCAGCAGAAGCATAAGAATATAAAATCAACTTTTTTTTTTGTTATTTCTATTCTTTTTCCTTTTTGCACAGTGACTGATTTTAACTGAAGGATACTGGACACAAAGGAATGCCAGTGAGATAGTCTCCTTTACAAATGTCCAAGCCTGCAGCATCTCTATTCAGTGCTAATTTCTTAGACTTCTTACTGTCCCAAACCACTTTCCTAAGGAATTTCCACACCTTAAGGAGAAGTATCGCTACTTCACACTCCAGTCAGAGAGGTCACGTGTCAGGATAGGTACAACCCATGATCGTATCTGTTGCATATTATGCTAAGAACAAGATGTTCTCTCACTCTCTCTGTCCTGTGCTTGTGCTGTCTAGGTGCATATGGATATGAATACACAGCTCTGTGTGTTAATTTCATCGTGTGTGGAGGTGGTGCAGCCCTCTTGCAGAAAGGTGTCTCTCTGTATGGCTGTCAGAAAGGAGCATGAAGACTTTAGGCCCATTCCCAGTCTGCACCTTACATTGGCATGCTACTGGAAATACAAAACGTTTCATTGCAGTAGGAATGATCTGACATCTGCATTACATTAGGGTGGCGACTGTCCTTCGCAGTCTCCTTTGTTGAGCCTTCTCCTGTTAAGTCAGAAATGATGAGCAGATGCAGCAGGGAGGCTTCTGCCCTAGGCATCAAACACACAACTGTTAGTGTCAACTTTTTGCTCTCACTCTCGTCAGCTCGCCCTGAGTACTACCCTCAGTCTCTTCAGCAGCTTTCCCCTGGATTTGCAGAGTGGCTGGCCTGCAGAGGCAGGCCATTTATCTCCCATATAGATCAGAGAGAGTCTGAATGCGCTGTGAGCTGACCTCAGCGCGGCAGTGCTATGCATTCAAGGAGAGAAGTCACGTGGCATTGCTAGGATTTGATTGCTTCTTGTAGGTGGCGGTGAATTTGCAGCAAATGGGGAAGCGCTCGTGCATTGTCATGCTACGACCAGAGGAAGTTGTTAGCCACCAACTGGCACCTGGCTTTTAGCTGTGCACCTCCAGATTTGTGACCACAGCCACGGTTTTTGGGTTGTCTCGTGCTGAGCTCTGATGGAAAGTCCCTTTGTTCCCCAGAGCCCTTATGAGCTAGGATCAGTGGGAGTTTACAAAAAAAAA